>JAYRBT010000056.1:3156725-3175128 GCA_036023395.1 Myiotriccus ornatus | reverse complement strand
AGATCAGCCTGATTAGACACAGCTCAAGAAGGAGCAGTGGTGGGGAAATGCCCCTGGGTTGTGGTTTGTTTGCTGGGATTTGGGAGTTCGGTTTGGGTTGGTTTTTATTAATAATGGCCAAAATGGCTTCACGTGGTGTGTAAACAGTAGACAAGACCAAAATCAGCTGGAGCCAAAATTAGGCTTTCCTTTATTCCAAGGATGGCTCATATAGAAACCCACATGCTCCCCCCATTTCTCTTATCACCTAGCTCAACTATAAAATCAATAAAAGCAGTTGCCTTATTCACATTTTATTGGTCATTCCAGCCAAAATTATCCTAATAATTCCCTTCAACAAGAACCAAGGTCCCCTACTGCATACATTTTATTTCCAGCACCTTCACTTGCAAATGATGACAATAATTATTCTAAGTCCCATACAGCACTTTCCACACAAGAGCTTTAAGGGCTTTAACAATGGGAAGTTATTACCAGAGCTTTAACAATAGAAAGTTATTACCAGCATCCTTATTTGTGAGAATGAGGCACAGAAAGATCAAACAAATTGCTGAAGATCATTCAGCAGCTCGCTGGCAACGCCAGGAACAGAACTGTAATCTCCTGACCCTCCATCCAGAGCTGATTGGGCCCGGGAAAAGAAAAAGCAAAGCATCCTTGAAACATGTATGAAAAGGAAGAGGTTTGTTTTTAAAAGTGCTGGAAATGAGCTCGTTCAAAAGGAGCAGTGATGGCAAAAGTCTGGACTTTGATAAAATTCTGGAAGAGATTAAATGATCTTATTATTTATTGCATAGTGGGGAAATGGATAAACAGAGAAGGGATGTGCCTTCTGGCCACTTTTTCATCCCCTTTGGAATGTCCCACGGAGGAACCCCAACAATCACATACCCGGTAGTTACAAACAATTTCACATTCAAGGATTATAACTCTTTTCTTTAACTCACCTTTCTTCTTCCCTTTGTTTCAGCCCCTGACATGTCCAAGTCGACATATCCAAAATCAACAGAGAATTGTGACCATCTTGGCCGACACATTTTACTCCGAAGCACCAAACACACACTAAGTCTCCACGAAACTCCTTTCTCAAAGAAGTATTTTAGGAGACAATTTACTTAGGAGAAAGAACAGATCTTAATCAGCAGAAGAACCATGGAGAAACAGAATATTTATACGAAGCCACATCCTGAAACCAAACAGGATGAAATCCTCTGAGGCGTCTATTAAGGAGATTGCCCAGCGGAAAGGAAATTCAGCAAACCAGATTATCCCTAACAGGCTTATCCGCTGGAAAAAATCATCAGAGCAACGACAAGATAGTTTTGAGAGACAATTAATGAAAGGTAGGGGAGAGGGGAGAGACTGTAACAGGGTGACAAGGAGGGAGAATCCATAAAACACAGATTGTCACGGCTGATCAGACGTAAGGACATTACACGACCCATCGCACGTCTGGAAGGGGAAAGGGGCGTCAAGATGTTCACAGAGCCTTGTGTCTATGGCTTTGCCAGGGGCAGAACTGCTTTTATCTTCTTTAATACAGCAGGAAGAAGAATCCCCCCGCTAGTTCACTTGACAGGCGTGAATTGGATCAAAAGAGCTTCCACCAGCAGCACTCCACCCCTCCTTACAGCCCAGCCCTACACTGTGTCCGTGGCTCCACCCTGCAGCAGAAGGAGCTGTCTTCTCCAAAGAGTGATCCTAAATGTTTGAATCCATGGCAAACCTCCAACAAACTGAGAATGGGTGAAGGAATTAAGTTCACTGCATGGTCTTGGGACTGGAAACCACAAGAGGTGGTTACATTCTTCCCACCAGAGGAAACCACCGCTCCTTGAGCAGGACCACGGCAGGAACGATGAGCACAGAGCTCTTGCTCTACACTGCATCCTTGCTGGGATAACAAGACTTTCTCTTACAGGTTTATTTTATCTTATTTCCAACCCAGATTGTTCTTAAACCTCTGATGTTAAGACAGAGCACAACAGCAGATAAGAGAAAGAACCCTAAATCTGTATGTCCCCCCTCCCTTACCTTCCAAGTACCGCTGCCCCCACATGCTCCTCAGCAGTGGAACAAGGCAGAAAAACAAGAAAAAAATCCCACAGGGGAAAGGATGAGACTCCTGGCATGGGAAGATGTCTGTGCCATCATCTCTGGCTGAGGATGGGACAAGCAGGGACAGACAGATTAAGGGATTTGCCAGAGCTAATGACATGGACATCTTTCCACTGACTTCACTAGGCTTTGGACCAAATTCCTGTACAAAGAGCTGCACTCAAGAGCTATCAAGGAGATTAATTCATTAGCATTTTTAAAGTACTTTTAGATCCTGGAGTGAAAGGGGCTATCAAACTGTAAAGTCATTTTATTAGTGATAACAGTCAAAGAACAGCGAGTTGAATCCTTCGCTCGAAAGCCTTACGGCACAAATGGGTTTGTAACACGAAGACACCACAAAGCCCTAAGAGATATTAAAACTTCCTTGAACAGACTTACACTAGACACCAGTTCTCTAAGATTCCTTTCAACTCCACAAATTCTGATGGTAATTTTTTTAATATTCATGTAGCAGGATGAACCCAAACCCACTCAGGGAAAGCAGGAGGATGTAAAGACTATTGCAGCCCCTGAAAGGCTCCTCACTGGTGTCAGCAGAGTTGACATGCCTGGTATGCTGTGTCAGGACACTGACCACAGGGGACCCCACAGCCCTGAATTCCTCCCATCATCTTGGGAAGCAGAAAACAAGGCTATCCCAGGCTCTGTGCACACAGTTCTCCAAAATTATCCAAGGGAATGGCACACAGGCAGTGCAAGAAGACGCAAGGCAAGGAGCTGGCACGGCTGCAGGTTGGCCTTGCACGCGGATACTTCTCCAGAGTAAGATCTCAAGCCTATAAAAACATTGGCAGCAGGAGCCGGAAGATGCACAGTGTACTCTTCTATCGCTTTGCTGGGGGAATAGACTTCATCCTGTTCCCCCTGGCCCCAGATCAAGCGCAACTCCTCACAGGAATTTTCCATTATCCTGTGGCAAACACACCAGGGCAATCCGGCCGCTCAACCGACTCACACTGTGACCCCCCTCCTCAGCAGCAGCGAGATCCTGCATAAGCACCAGCCACTTCTCCTACAATTCCAATTCCACTCCTCCTGCCAATTCCAGCACCACAGCCCAGGTGAAGCGGGGCTGGAATTCCCAGGCTGCCTGACAGGACCGCAGTGGGGCAACGGAGACATCCCGAGTCTCCTTCACTCCAGCTCTGCCCTCCCGGCAGACCCTCCTGTCTCCCCTTTGTGGTTGCTGAGGCCCTAATTTATTTCCACAGCCCAACAGACTCAAACCCAGGGAAAACATGGAAGCCCTCAGTTTCCCCTTTGGTAAATCCTTTTATTGCCCTGATTTTTCACTAGGCTGTGAACTCATCTCCAAATCTGTACAACCATCCACACAGCTGGATCTCCACATGGAAGGCACCAGCAAGTGCCAAATTCACCCCCTCCCCAGTAACCTGAAGGAGAGAAACCCCACGACTTCAGCTCCCTCCCTCAGGCAGAGGGGCTCTGGAAACACATGCAAACCCCACAACACCTTTGTGGATACAGAGATTATCAATTAATGCAAGTGTCCTTGAACCACCAAGGAGCAGGAACACCCCCTGGCATCCCGGGGAGGGGAAGGGATTGCCCGAGGCGCACTCACGGCGCTGATAAACACACAGAGCTTATCCTGACTTTCCCTTTGCCACATTTATTTGCTCAAGAAAAACGCTCGGCATCTTCCTCATCCCTGCTCATTTCCGATGTGGTTTCTACTTTCCCCAGGGTCACAGGCAGTGACAGGCATCCCCGAGGCTTATTTGTGTTTGGAGCCATCTGCCAGTGCAGGGAGGGCTGAAGCAGTCTGCAGTGAGCAGGAGCCACCGAAGAGCACTGAGGTTTCCTCGGTAGGGGTGACCAAGTGACAAAAAGCCGTTTGGTTTGCTCCCCCTTCCCAGAGATCTGGTCTCAAGTAATGCGATGGCTCAGCTCCAACTACATCATCTCTCCCAGCAGCGTGGTTTGTGTTATCCTGGAGAAGGCAGAAGGCTGCAACCCCACAAACACATGTGTAATTACACTGCAGCGCATCCACTGCTTCGCTCGGTCTGGTTTGCAGGGGAGGGGGAATACCGGGATGTTTCACCCAGATAAACCCACACCAGAGCCCTGACAGCCTGCAGGTGCTCCCTCTGTCCCCTCAGCCACCACACCCTTAAAAACCAGTCTGCAAATGAACTAAAACAGCCTTAACTAACTCTACAAACAGCTTCTGGATGACGGAGAGAGACCGGCTCAGCAGCCAGCTCTGCAGGGGGGGAGAGGAGAAACCGTCCCCAGCCAGGGACAGGCACACAAAGGCCACATTGTCCCTCACTGCAATTAACTCCAGGGGAAAAAAAAAAGGCCAAGGCTTTCTATTTGTGAAAGGACACATCCAGCAAACAGCAGGTCCGTGCCCAGCCTGTGCACCCAAAAAGCCCATTTGGTGTACAGACCCCCCCTGCCTGCCCAGGGAGCTGCAATTTCAACACATCACCCCCAGCTTACAGTCGCTGGCGTTTTCCTAACATGAGTTTTACAGAGAAAACAAGATCCAAAGGCTTTCAAACACTCTTTACAAGGCACTTTCCTCAGGCTGGAAGGGATGAAGTCGTTGGGAATATCACGAAACAAGTGGCACATCACCTCTTTGAAACCCAAATAGCAAGAGACCCCATCAAGTCTTCAAATATTAATCTGTACTTACCAACTAATCAGCACTGACAAAAATAACCCATCTAATTATCAGAACACTGCCACCTAAATAATGAATTATATGCCTTATTAAAAAGTATAATAGATTAGAGGACGTGAAACAATTGCAATTAGTAAAACAAGAAACGCTGGGAAACAAAAAAAAACCCTACAAGTGGGATCTGAATTGTATAAATTAATGTTCCAAAATAGCGACTGATCTCCTCCAACACATCAAACGGCAGGAACTTTTGAAGCCCACTGCAATTCAGTAAACACAATGCACCTTAAAATTGCTGAAAACTCATAATATATTAAGACATTGTCCTTGGTGCTCAGTGTTGCTTTGTCTGTGACACCTCCCCAGCCTGGGGAGGCTCATTACTGGGAGTGAGTCCTTACTGGGAGCCATCCCACTCCTGTGCATGTAATTGCTTCATTACGAGGAGATGGGGTGGGGAACAGGGATGATGCTGCAGATAACAGCCAGGGGAACAAGGGATGCCTTCAAGCACTCAAAAGGAAGTGTTCTCACTTTTCCTTTAATATCACCAGGTCCCTCTGTGCTGCACATTAACCAGACTCACAGCCCCTGCCCTATATACGGCACAAGGTGGGGAGGACGGTGAGGGGCACACCCACCAAACCTGTCTCTCACTGCTGCTGGTCCAGTTCTCCACCCCTGTGCTCTCCCAGTGTACCCCCATGGACAAGGTGATGTTTCCTCATCCCACTCTTTGGATGGGATGTTTGGACTCGTGTTTAGCACTTTGCTTGTTGGCTCAGCCATCGTTACCAACACAACCTCTATATCTTTGGCTCTACATTGAAAGAGTGGGGGTTTACATGGAATATTAGGAAGAAATTCCTCTCTGTGAGGGTGATGAGGCCCCGGCACAGGTGGCCCAGAGAAGCTGTGGCTGCCCCTGGATCCCTGGAAGTGTCCAAGACCAGACTGGACAGGGCTTGGAGCAACCTGGTCTACTGGAAAGTGTCCCTGCCCACAGCACGGGGTGGAACAGGATGGTCTTTAAGGTTCCTTCCAATCCAAAGCATTCTGGGATTCTGTGTTTTTTTCCAGAGATTCCGTAACAGCTGTTACTTCTCTGATCCCAAGCTGGACCTGTCCTTTCCAATCCATGGTCTGTGAGATCCTCCAAGCCCTCAACCCCTCTCTGCAGCCTTCAAACATCAAGGGCTGAATAAACCCCTGAAACGCTGGTGGCTTTTTTCCTTTTTGCAGGACTACTGCTGTTACACCCTCTGCAGTATTTACCTTTCAAGGGCTTGAATGCTTGCTGCAGTCCTGGCATCACTCAGATGCAGAACAGCAGAACACACTCCTAATTGTACCCCAAGGTACAGCAAAAAGAGAAAATGTAGCACCAAAAAAAAAAAAAAAAAATAGCTTTAGTGAAAAAACAACCTGTCCATTGTGAAATAGTTTTTAAATAAATAAAAGAAATCCAAAACTCTGTCTCTGAGATGGTATAATAGCACCTGAACAACGTAATTGATCTTTAAAATAACATCCTCCTTCCAACCAAGAAGAAGGATAGTGAGCTGGCGAGATTCTTCTTCATTTTCCAACAGCCTTTTAATAACCTGAGTGCTGTTCGTGTGGACTGGGGGTTATGACAAGGACAAAGTAACTCACTTCCTGTCCAAAATTAATTTTATTTAGCTCAGCCCTGAATAATTAATGTCATTCCCTGCAAACACATCCCCCAAAAGCCTCCCTCCAATAACCTGCACCAAGAAAAAGAGGTTTTAGGTTAAACTGCCCCTTGTAGTGCTCAATATCACTGTGTTTGTGGCATTTTTCTCCTCCCAGATACCTTTACTAAAATAAAGCATCTTTGGTTTAATAAATACAGTAGTTCTAGCTTACTCCACCTTTGAAAATGAGGGTTCCCTCCCCAAAAATGCATTAACACTTCACACAAAAATGTTTTCCATCTGAGCTCACTCTTAAGGGAGAGTTTCAGCTGGAGACAATTAGGAAGGGCAGGAATATAACACAAAAAGCAGAGGGGAGGGGGTAATTCATGGACAGGGGCCGAGAGCCCACAACACATCCCTCTGCTATACATTAGTTGAACATGAAGCACCTGGCTGGTGGGGCACTGAACATCTCATGTAGGAACACTGGTGTGTGTGGATCCTTCAAGAGAAACGAGCCAGCCCCGAATCCAGAGATTTCGCATTATTTTAGAAAACAAACATTTTCAATCCAAACTAAAAATGTACAACCTCTTGCCTACTTGCAGCTCTGCCACCGAGTGTGGGAAGGAGAAAACGACTGGAAAAGGAGTTCACTCCAACCCAAGGTGAAGCCAAGTTGTTTGTTTTCATTACTAAAACCCACAGAAAAGAAATGCAAAACACGAAACAGCCCAAAGCCAACAGTGAAATTCACATTCAGGCGGAGGATTTTCCGAGGGTAAATGTTTGTTTTTATCCCAGTGCACCCAGGTCAGCTTGAATTTATGTTAATACCATCAACACAGCAGCGCCAAAATCAACGCCTGGCAACCTGTAGGTTGGGGGGGGTTTAAAATATGAATTTGCCCTCCATTCTAAATCACTGTCCTGACTGCTGCTTGCAACACGAAGTTTATCATCAGTTGTGAATTTAATTAACGTGTTGTTTCTCCCTTCAACCAGACTGTTAATAGAGTTGATAAATCAAACGTGCCATTGTACTCCACAACACTGGGTCTGTGATATTCCCCAGAGGTCAGAGGACACGTAAACTGAGGGATGAAATTCACTGAGACATAAATACAGCATCCTCATCTGTGACAGTCGGATACAATCACACTCCAGTGACACGAGCATTATGTAAGAGAACATTGTCTCCAGCCTGTTCCACAGAAATGCCACAAGACCAATACAGAAAAACATCAAAACTGGCTGACATTCTAATGCATACATTGCTTCTTGTTCTCCTTTCAGTTTTTGCTGCCAGGCCAGTAATATTTACTTTTGTTTCAAAGCTCAGGTAGAAAATGATACCACTGGGTCAGTATTTTTATTTATTTTAAATTAAGGATGGCATCTTAAAATGAGGAACACTTTATCAGTCCTCCTTGAGACCCTTTGGGATCTTTTGCCCCTTCTTAAAAGAATTGGCTAGACAGACCTTTGAGCCACCTGGTCTAGTGGAAGGTGTCCCTGCCCATGGCAGGGGGTTGGAACTGGATGGTCTTTAAGGTCCCTCCATCCCAAACCAGTCTGTGATTCTGTGGCTGAGCTGGTCCGCACGTGCTCTCCCATTGCACAGCCCCTGGCATTAATAAAAGCATTAATAAAAAATAAGTATCAGGAGGTTGTGATGGAAACTGAAACCCAAATACACACAGCCAGAATCAACTTTGAACCACCTTGTCCAAACCAGCCCCACACAGAGGGCCCCAGACTCTCCATCTCCAACACAGTGACCTGACCACCCATCCCATGGTTCACCAAATTCCTCAGCTACTTGGTGCTTAAGGTTTTGCACATGAAGGAGCCATCAGAAAGCATCATTAATAACAATAATAATGGAAGCAAAACCAACAAACCTTGTCCCTGTGCAATCACATGCCTTGACTTTTACTGCTGCTTTTCTCTCGGGTCTGTGCCAAGCTGCCTGGCTGAGGAGAACATCCCACCCCTGAGAGCACCAGCAGTGTGGAAGGTTCCCATGGTGAGTGATTTAAATGCTAATGAATGGGGCAAGGCTGGGTCCATTCACCTGACAGCACTCACCTCCTCACCGCCTTCACCTGGAGGACCTGCAAGATCAGGGTCCTGGTTGTAGGTCACGACCCCAAAAAAACAGAGAAAGTCTCAGCGGATGCTTTGAGACACCAAGACTTGACAGAAGAGACGTTCCCTGAGTGGGTCACAGAGATGTGTTGGGCAAGGAGCAGTGCTGGGAACACCCTTGAGGAACCAACCCTGCTTGCAGGCACCTGAAGACGTGATTTGACGTAGCCATGAGAGCCTCTACCAAACACAACCCTTAATTACACGCAAGCGGCGATGCAGCCAGCGGGGGAGATTAAGGTGATAGGTGGGATCATCCCTCCCCACCCTGGCTCATGCTACAGCAGAGGGGAGAGACCAGCACCTCCTGAGACCTGTGCATCTCCTCCTGGGATTATCTGAAGTGTCTGGGGAGAAAGGCCCTCTGGAGGTACCGGTCCCTCCCGTGACCGGCCCGGACAAGCTCCGCACCTGCCGGAGGGCTCGGCTCCGGCGTGACGAGTCTCGCCGTGGGAGCCCTGCCAAGGTTCAAGGGCTTTGCAATTAACTTTCACAACAAACCAAAGCCTCAAGAGCTTTTAATCTCCAAGTAAGTAGGAGATGTGGGTCCACGCCAAGGCTCTTGTGCCCTGGTTTATTGGCGAGGCGCTGATAAGGACCTCGCTGCCGAGTGCCTGTCTGAGCACGGCCACACAACGGGAGCTCTGCTTATCCACCTTCCTTTCCACAGCAGGAGAACAAGGGGAAGGCACGGGGTTAGCTGTGCAACAGGTTAAGACACAGGGAACATTTGCTTAGCACTGCAACCTCATGCAAAGAAGCTCGAAGGAAACGTCAAAGAGCAGAGATGAAAATTGCAGCGCAGGTGCCATCCACTCCAAAAAACTGGTTGTTCCGTCCTCCATCATAAAAAAAAAGAAATTAAACAATTTATACACTCAAGAGCTCATCAGAAAGTAGCTGATCTTCCCTGCCAACCATCAGTTACAAGAGGTGAAATAACTAACAAAGCAAGTCCGCGCTTGCCTGAATAAACAGGCAGGAAGGAAATTGCTGTGTGCAGATCCCAGCCCGGCAGGATCCTCATCAGGATTCTCCACTGGCAGCGGCACTTGTCACACAGACAGACAGACACCACACTCCTGCGTAGGGAGTTCAGTGCCTGACCAGCCCCTCATTGTGGTAACATTCACAGTGACACCCCGAACAACCCGGCCGTGAGTAACACGACCCTCCCGCACACCTTCCTCCGGGGCAGGGAACGCCCGCAGCACCCCCCGAGCGCACACGCTGGCCCCCGCCTCACCCAGCAACACCTTGGGCAAAATTCAGCAAGAACTCACTGTGTGTTGCCCAGGATAATATTTTGGCATCCTCCTTGACTCACTTCGAGCCTCAGCCACAGCATCTGCAGTACCCTACACCTCATCTTCCCACCTTTGTTCCCTGACGGACTGGAATAAAGGAAAATCTGCATGGTTGTATCCCGTATTTAAAGTTCTGTGGTGGTTTATTTCCCCTATCATTTTTTACTCATTTTCACTGATGAAAACTTTTTGGTGGTATTAATTACCAACTTAATCCTGCTTTCCTAATGACATACACACAGATTTACCACGAGCTCAGAGCAGCTCTGCTAATCAGGGATAAACCCAATGTACTATAGAGGGTTATACCTTTATATTAAATCTTTCCTGTTGGTCTAATTAATGGTATTACCCTCTGAACTGTGTACACACAATTAAAGAAATTTAAAATACGCTAAAAAAAAACTCCATGAAGGAGCCAGAGGATGCTTAATAATTTCCTACCAGTTATCTCCACTGGAAGCCAACAATGCCCAACTCACTCTCCTTACTCAATATACTTGATTTGATAAGTGGCTTTGACCATTGATATATAAAAAATATCATGAACAAATTTATCTTCAGAGCATCACTTGATTTTTCTGCTTCCCCTCTCCTCAACAGATTGCCACAAGGGTATCAACGCTCATTTGCTGATTCAAGTCCAGGAAAGATGAAAAACATCACTGCAAAATAAGCTTGTACTTACATCGGCAGAAACGACTGAAAATGAATTAACAAACGAGAGCCACCTCACAAAAACTGCAGTTAAGCAAAATATCCCCCGATTTGCATTCTTCATGTACAGCTGCAACTAAAAGGAACCGGAATTAATCACAGCAAGTCTTCAAGGCTCGGATAATTTTCCCTCTTCAAGAGAATCCAGAAGTTCAGCTGCTGCCAGCTCGGAATACACTGGAGGATCCAACCCCAGCATTTCTGAAGGAAGGGCTGGCTTCAAGCACCCTGCCTGAGGGGATGCTGGGCATGGTTCCTGCAGCAGGTATCTACCAACACAGGAGCCAAAGCCCCTTACACGTCCTCACTGTGGGACAGGTCCCTGCAACCACACAGGTGCCAAAATACCTCTCCAGACCTTCCAGCCTCATGAGCCTGGCCCACATTGTGGATGAGGTCACCCATGTTCTCAGAGGTGTTTAACAAAGTCCTCTTCTCAACCCTAATCCACCTCCTGATGTAAGGATGGCACCAAGGGGTGGAAATGACCCTCAGAAATTAAGGGAACCTTGGCAGCAGCACCAGATCCCACATGTCGAAGAACCAGATACATCAGCAGGCCCTAAAAGAGGCACAGCCCTGCAAATTTACACCCCAAGGGTGTAAATTCTGCTTTTACTGCTCCCAAGACTACCTTGGGGGGTCTGTTGCTAACAAAGATTTACTTGATTTCTCCCTGCACAATATTCCCATCCACTGAAAAGTTCAAAGACAGGTTTGACTGAACGTTGTGATGAGGTCAAAGGCATCTGTGCTGACATCACAGTATGGACAGGCTGTCACTGGCACGACAGCCAGCTCTGCTCATCTGATATTATCTGCATTGTTTAAAGCTGCCAACAAGCAGAGTTAATGTGTTATCTGCATATGGGTTTTTCATCCTGCAGGGTGGTCATTACCACAGTATTGTCAGGCTAATTAACAGGTAGAGCTCTCATGGCTTTTTTTTTTCTTAATGCATGTTTCCCCAACCAAAATAAAACAAATATAAAATGATCACAACCATATATCCAGATTGTGCATCAGGCTATTTCCAGGAGCTACAGTTGCCCTGGCCCAGGGCACTCTAAAGCCTGGCAGCACAGGGAGCACTACAGTCCACAAAACCACAACAGCATCAAATAAACCTCAGCCCAAGATAATTCAGTTCCATTTAAAAGAAAAAAAAATCTTTAAGGAACCTACAAGGTATTCAAACCTCTTTAGTAAAGTGCTTTCCATTAATCCTGCCACACGCCTAATGCTGAATCAAAGATGTTCAGTAAATGCACCTATCAGAGGAATTATGCCCAAAATCAAACCGGTCCCTAATGAATGCACTCAGAAATGACAGCGATAAGCAGGGCATAGAAGATGTGTTAAATTACATCATTTACCAAAATACCCTGGAAATGATGCACATCCAAGGAGGAAAAGAGCATAAAAAGGTTCTCTGCAAAGGAGGCAAAATGCAAAGTGCTTTGAGAAGCTTCGCTCTGCCCGAAAGGAACAGTGAGCGGCACTCGGTGCCACACTCGGAGCAACCTCAGCAGCTGCTCAGAGCCACACACTTGTGCTGGGAGCAACGGGACTGCAGACCTTGACACAGCTCCAGCAAAACTTAAACAGCTTGTGAGCAACTTCTGGGAGCTCGAGTGAGTCCTGGAGCTGGACTGAAGCCAGGCAATGACACGGGCATGAGAACATCAGCAAGCAGGGCAAGGTGGCAGCTCATAACCCCTGTTCCAGCATGCCCTGTTAACCCCATTCCCTGCCTTTGATCCCTGCTCATTCAGCAGCTCCTAAACTGGGGCAGACAGCGCTGGGCAGCGAGCTGGGGACATCCCCAGATGGTGACACTCAGCTCCTCTTCATTCCCAGGCTCAGTCCCACCACTGCATCACCCAGCAGCTGCAAAACTCACTGAAAGCCTTCATTTACATTAGGACACCAGGGCCTTGCAAGAATCCACTCTGAAGCCAGCCCGACTGCCTGGCTTTTTCTTTTTGCTCATATTACAACACACTACCCCAAAATAGAACTTTTTGATACTAAATACAGCCTTTTCACTAAATAGGTGGCCTTTCTGTGGTTTCTCAGACCCATGTTGTTATGACCTTTATATTTTTGAGTTTTTTCCCCACAGGAGCTGCACAGCTTTGGCCCCACCACCTCCCTCTGCTTTCCATGGAAATTTAAGAACCCCATTAATCAGCCCTCTCACCCTGAGCTGTCAGTTTGGGACCTCTCTCACCACGAAAGGAGATCATGCAGGACACCCAAGCTCATTTGAGCAAACCCTGTGTGGCTTTAAAACGAGTTCCCTTCCCCAGGATGACAACAATGATCTTTGCAGATTCAATTACACGATGCAAATGTGGTGGGGAGAACTGTCACGTCTCCACCTGAAGCAGTTCCCCCTCTCCTGCCTCAGCCATCACTTTGGCAGGGAGAAAAATAATGACAAATTTGGCCAAAGCCATTTAGCAACTCCAGATATATTGTGGAGGATATAAAAGGTCAAGGAATTAACGTTAAGAATCCGCAGCTGGATAAAACAACAGGTTTTGCCAGAGCAGATAATGCAATAATTGACAAACATAAGAGCAAATAATTGGGTGCATTTAAGGCTAGAACAAACAATGAGGAACACACAGAGAGGGGATATTTTGCCCCCTGTTTTCTGAACATGCTGCTGTTACATGAAATCACGCAGACTTTGTTCAGCTCCAGGGGAGCATCCAAAGCCCAGTGAGTAACTCCGAGCTGGGCTCTGCTCATCCTCACCCTCACTGAGGAGTCACTCCAGCAAAGCACTGCAGAGGGACACAGCTCCAAGATGAAAACAGGTCCCCCAAGGTCTTCTCTGACACACCAGGCTGTGCCAGCCCTGCCAAAACACACTGTGCCCTCCTTTCTCCCAATCTGAGGGGAGCTGCTATTCAAAATTCAAAATGCAGCTGCATTTGGAGAATGTCCTACTGAAAAACCTCAGTGTGGTCCACTAAAACCTTTACAGCAGCCCTGTAGGTTGCTTCCAAGATGCTTTTTTTCCCCTTCTGCAACTTAAGAGAGCGTCTAGACCATCGAAATGTAGACATCAAAAGTAAGTTCCACAAATCTATTCCTCGAATCAATTCGCTTTGCTTTCCACCCCTAATAGAGAACATCTCCCTGGAAAACAGGCAAACCCTTCCCGTGCTTGTGTGCCTGCAGCAAAGTTCAACCCTAACAGAATCTTACAACAGTCAGAAATATCCTGAAAAAATAAAATTCCATTTTATGGTGGGAGGGCAGAGACCACTCAAACCAGCCAAGGAGAAGAAGCAGAACCTTAGAAAGACCTTTCAACTCAGCCCTAAAGGGTATGAAATGCTCCTGTGCATGCTTTAAGAAAAGCAGACAACACCAAGACGAAACATTTTTGGGATATTCTGCTGTTAAAAGGCAGCAAGGACGCTGTTACTTGGAGAATTAGCTTGTGGCATCACTGCTGCCCAGACCCAGGGCTAGGATTCCCACTCAGCCCATCAGTAATGGCCAACAGTAATCCCACACTGCTTTTCCCAGCTCATTTCCAAGGGAGGATGGTGGACAGCTTGCTTAAAAACAAAAGGCTGGAGGAGAAGAGTGCAGGGACACTGCCAGCCCTCATCCTTCATCATCTCTGCATGGGAATGCCCTGCACACTCACAGGAACTCACCACTGCAAAACTCTGCAGCTGTATGGGGACCACAGGAAAATATTATTTAATATTTAATATACTGGCTGAAATGGAAGAGTAATGAAAGAGAAGTCCATTTCTGCAAACCCCATGGTTTGATAAGAATTAAAAGGCAAAGGGAACCAGAGATTTAAGTTTTAGGTTGTCATTCCAAACCCCAATGGTCTCAATCTGCTGCAGCAGAGGTGCAAGTTCTATTTCACCCTTTCCTTCAAAAATACTACCTCCCAGCAATGTCAGCTCCCCAGGTTTGATTGCTGCTGCAAAAAAGAGTCAGAGAAAAACCTGCAGATAGGCATCAGGAAACCATTGTGCTCCCTTGCAGTCTTTACATCCCACATATTCACACGAAATACTATTTCCCCCTCTCCAATACATGTTATTTTCTGTAGAAAGGTGATTTAACTCCCTGGTGAGGGAGGACACACATTCTCACAGGACATCCATGGTGCCCTTATGACAGCATCACACTCCCCTTCCCCTTTCTGTAGGCAACTCTGCTCCTTTCCCATTGTCCAAGTGATCCCAAAGTAAAATCTAGCCTCGTGTACTTAGAATCTGGGGCTGACCATGTATCTAAACAGCAAAACTCAAGAGCTTTTTCCATTTCTCAGGGCAAACGTGGCCCTGCCCACTGCAGCTCTCCCACCACGCAGGGGTCAGAAATCCTCATGACAAAACCCCATTTCTCATTAATTGCTCTGTGCAAAAACATTTCTCTGCTGCAGCTCAGCTTCTGCACTCCCAGGCAGAGGTCCTTCCAGTTTAGCAGTTTTCAGACACAGCTGAAAACCAGCAGCCTGCCCCAAAAGCCACCCACAATGAGTCCACCCGGGAGCAGCCAACCAGCATTGCTTTGTTCCCATCCAGGAGGCTCCTCACAGGGATCTGGGGAAGGAGAGCACTAACAACATTAGAGAAATCAGCAGTTGTTCCCACCTGGAGATGCACTGTCCTCCCGGAAGGCCTCTGTTCTCTCAGGTCCCCTTGGATCACAGCCTGTCACCATCACTCAGCCTCAGCCTCTGGCCCCAGGGAGACACCCCAAATCCTCACCCTCACACCCCCAAGCCTCCAATTACCCCCCTTGGCTTTAGTGCACAAGAAAAACCTTGGGAAGAGCTTTCCTTCTCCTTTGCAACTCCTGCCAACAAACTGACCATGGAAAGGACTTCAGCTAAAGCTTTCAGAAGGTATTCCATGTCTATTCTCGCAAGACAGTTTCATTTTCCTTAAAAAAACTAAAACCATACCGTGTCCTGCTTCCACAAGACACATCTCCAGTCTAGCTGGAGGTGTCTAGACCTGTTGCTCCCACAAAATCCATCTCAAGGAGTGCATGAAAGTATCTCAGCCATAAAGACTCAAGCAGAATTCTACAGCAAGAAAAAGCAGGAGTAGACTGCAAAGCAACGAGGAGCAACACCCTGGGCCTTCAGCATCCCATGGGTGAGGGCATATCCTGAAAAACGAGGCCTCTGGCTGACCCATTCCCTGGGGTTTTGTGTGCAGGAGCAGCCCCAGCCCGGCTCACGCCGCGTTACGAGCACGCCGGTTCTGCGAGCTGCTGCGTCAGTACCACAGCGCTTATCTCACACTCCCCTGTCAACAAATTACGAGGACTGAATTTTAACAAGCTGGAGACTGAAGTTTTGCTCTGTGTCGTGCCAGTGCCGAGCTCAGTGCCTGGTGCACAGGGATCTGCTCGGTGCACGGGGAGCGGGGATAAACCCAAGGAAAGATGTTTGCCCGCCAAGGCTGGGCAAGGAGCCGCCGCCCCAAGGCTGTAAAGCCTCTTCTGGCATCTCAGAGAGTTGCATATTCAGGATGCAGATTTTTCTGCATCACCTGGCCCCAGTGACAGAGAACACTGAGTTCACTGATGGATCTGGAGTAACAAAGAAAAAGTAATGGAAGGCCAGATTGTCCTTTTGGATGACACCCAGCCCCACCAATGACTATCTGAAAGTGCCTGAATCCAACAGACAAAATCACACTTAATCTTCCCCTGAGTTTAAGACCCAGACCTGTTTCTACCTCCCTCTCCCCACCTACAGGTCTAACCCTGTTTTCATGGTTATGCTTCAAACTGAGGAATTGAAAACGCTGGATTAAATCCTTCTTCAACTTCAGAGTTTACTCAAGCTTACTCATCCTCAGGAGCCTCACTAAAACTCCCCTGGACAAGCCCTAAAGCAATGATAATCTAAATATTATGCTAACCATGCCAGATGAGGCTTTTGAATAGGAAAACTCCAGAAAAGATATTTAAATTAACATCTTCAAAGACTAATATGTAGCAGGGACCTGAAGTGGTATCTGCAGCCAGTTCCTTGCCTCTAAAGCAACCATGGGAACGTTTCTAAGCACAAATTGATTTCTCAGCACAGGCAATTGTTTCAGAGCATGAAACTAGTTGTTTCCTCATCTTCTGAACTACACAGGACAGAGGAAAAATAAAGTAGGAAATTATTAGAAAGATTAATAGTACAGCAAGACCTTGATCTTGTGATAAAATGCTCCCGATACCCAACTGGGCAGCAGTATCCAAATTCTTCAGGCTTCTTTACAGTACCAGCTCTCCAGCTCTGGAAGAACAAATAGCAGGGAAGATTTCTGAAGAGATGAAAATGGTACATTTTCAGCAGTCTGAGATGATTACTCACAAAATAGCAACAGCACAGAGGTAAGTGATTGCCTCCCGGGCAAAAGTCAAAGTCTTTGGATCGTAGCTATGAAAGGACACCGAGATCAGAGGGAAAAAGGGAAAACTCTATTTTAGGCTGTCAGGAGCATAAAGGTCCTCCTGGCCCCTTGGCATCATGAGATACCAAGACGCAACTGAAATCCTTCTTATGCTGCACCTGCCCAAGATCACTGTGCAGCAAGGAGAAACCCTTCATTCCAGGAGCAAGGGGCAGCTCCTGCCCCATTCCCAGCTGAATTTTGGCAGCATCCATGCAGACACCACCACCCCTACCAGCAGAAGCCAGGATACAGCGACCACGGTGTGCCACTGGTGCTCTGAAACAGGAAGTGAGATAAGCCAAACGCTGAGCGAGGTGTTATTAATAACACTTAGCTATTGATTGCACGTTACATCTTCAAGCACTTTACCAAGGCTAATTAATTAAGGTGTTTTCCATTTAATGTGGGAAGGAGACTACAGCAAAAACACATGGCTAAATGGGCTGGCTGCCTGACTGAGCACAGCAAGTCATCACCCAAACTTCAGATTTCCACAGGTACTGCTTTTAATCAAAGCACTGAAAACACAGGTGCAGGCTGGGCAAAGACACAGCACCAAAAGATCAGAGGTGAACCCAGCACAGGCAGGGAGGTCACGGCTGACCACTGACCTGCCACAGCACCTGCTGTGATGCTCTGTTTGCATCCCCCCCCCGGAATCACCAGCATCCCACCCCACCACTGCAGCGTGATCTGGACCACCAGGCACGGGCACATCTCTTGCTCCCAATCAATCCAACGCATCCTCATTCAAACAAGAACTGCAACACGAGGGTGCTGACAGGCGGCCGCAGCGATGGTACCGAGCGCTGCCTGTAATTGCTGTGCTAAGAGCCGGGGACATGAAGTATTGATTTCCACCCTGATCTGCATCCAAGTTTAGAGAGGCTGCAGCCAAAATACTTCTCCCAGCAAACTCGCCTTTTAAAAGAGACTGTCAGGACTGAGAGGTTCGAATGATTAACACTCTCGGTAAGGACTGTAACAATGCACAAGTTCCATTCCTGCCCACCTACACACACCCACCACCCTGCTCTCCCTCTTTGCTGAATTCTTCCAGTTTTGATTTAAATTACAGAAAAGAGGCCCTTGAAGTGTACCTTGCCACGGCAAAAATAGCTCACTGTAGCAGAGAGAAGTCTCAGTGTGCACAAAAGGGGCAGAGCTATTACCTCGAGCTGTCTCAAGCTGTACCATAATTATACAAATAACACATTTGACAAACTCAGGATTAATTACCAACTGAGCAGGGCACAGAGACACATTCATCTCCTTCCACACGACTTGGGACTGACCTGGAGCAGCTGCCTGTGGTGCTGTGATCACCAAGCTCCT
>JAYRBT010000056.1:3109624-3153103 GCA_036023395.1 Myiotriccus ornatus | reverse complement strand
TGCGAAGGAGTGCAAAGGGGGATAGGATAAAGGGAAGGGGGGCTCTGCGAGAGGGGTGCAGAGGGGAGGGGGGCGATGCAAGGGGAGTGCAAAGGGGAGGGGGGCGATGCAGCGGGGGCTGCAAAGGGGTGCACAGGAAAGGGGGGTCTGTGCAAGAGGGAGTGTGCAAAGGGGAGCAGCGGCGGTCTGTGCAAAGGGGATACTGGTGTGGGGGGGGAACAGGTTGTACGGGGAGGGGGGGCTGGGGGTACCCCCTACCTGTTGCCCCCCCCGGCAGCCCGGGCAGGGCCGCGCCGGAGGCGATGGGGGCTCGGCCGAGGGCATCCGCGGTGGGTGCGCGGTGGGAGCGCGGCTGCGGCGGGGCGGGTCCCTCCCGCACGGGGCGGGCGGGCGGACGGACCCTGCGGTGCCCGCGCTGCGCTGAGAGCGAACCCCCCCGCCCCGCCCCGCAGCCCCCCGGCAAGTTCAGGGGTGCTGCGGGGATGCTGCAGTGCCCGCGCCGAGCTCGGAATGTCACTAATGAAGAGCCGTGCTGCTAAGTGCGCGCAGGTTCGCCCCTGAGCGCGGCCGTACCCAGCAGCCGCCTGCGGCAAGTGGAGGAGAACGGGCTCCAAAAATCCCCCTGGAAGGATTTTGACGGCGGGGAGGGAGAGCCACCTGAGCGCTGTCACCACTGCAGCAGCGTTAGTGGGAGAGCTCTTGCGCTGGTGGTTTGTGTGGCACGAACCCAGGGTGAAAAATCGAGAATTATTGGTATCATCCATTCGCTGGCGACTGCTAGAGGGAGCGCGGATGTTTCCCTGTGCCTTATCCATCCCTCTGAGGGATCCTCTTGTGTGTTTGCCAGGGCTGCAGCAAGCCTGCAGAGCTGCCACCCTGCCCACAGCAGCGTGCAGACGGGCTTCATCCCACTGAAATGAGATCATAGAATCATGGAATGATTTGAGGCAGAAGGGACCTTAAGGATCACCTCGTTCCAACCCCACCTCCAACCTTCCACTAGACCAGATTGCCCCAAGCCCCATGAGGGGCTTTGGAGACCATGGCCTGCATGGCTTTACCTCCCCGGTCTGTCCATGCATCCCAAATCATGGTGGGATTCTTGGGGTGACCTGTGCAGGGCCAGGAGTTGGACTCGATGATCCTGATGGGTCCCTTCCAACTCATCATATCCTGTGATTCTGTGATCTGCAGGCAGCAGTGCTGTGGGTTGTCACCTGAGCCACGTGTACCTGGAGAAGTTCATGAATCGTTTAGGAATGCCATGGGCAGGAGCCCCCACGTATGGGGTGGGAGCCTCACAGAAACAGGAGTGGGTGTGGGAAGCTCAGCAGGGAGCTGGGACGGTGAGCAAGGACTCTTGCCAAGGGAAAAGCCAGAGGAAATCACAACCCATAGGGAAAGAGGGAGAAACAGTCCTGCACAATTCGCTAAACCCTCCGATATTCACCCAAATTCAGGCTTTTGGCGGAATAAACAGAGAATTTGTGGCAGTTCCTTGAACTTCAGGGTGTCCTTCTACAGCACCGCTGACACTGCAGAGCCCTGAGCCAAAATGCAGCAAAAAGGATGAAAAAGGGCTCCCCTTCTCAGAGAGCTGCAGGGATGACTCTGGGAGAGGCTTGACTTGAGATAAAGCAGGAGCACATCATCATCCCACGTGGTGACATCCCCAGGGAGTGCAGGGACAGGGCTCTGCAGGAGCAGAGGGTTTGGGGTGCAGAGACCGTGGGCAGCTTGTGGGAGCTGAAATCGGGTAAATCTGTCACGTCAGTCGGCTGAGAAACATCACTAAGTCACCCTGGGTCCCCCAAAACCTCAGATCTGCTCTGGGTACAACCAGTTCTCCAAGAGTCAACAGGATCAAGTCCTTGTCAAGTGGCATCTAGACCTTACATCCATCTGGATCAATCCATCTGGATATTGTAAAACAATAGAACGATCTAGTATTTATTCAGAGAAATGGAACAGTGGCTTTTCCAAGGGACAGTTATTTCTGGCTGAGAGTTTCCAGCAGTGTCTGCAACCCAAGCACTCGTGCTGGGCCAGGGCACTGGGAATATCAGTGGAAAGGTCTGTTTTCCTTAATGAATTCCCGAAGGGCCAACAAACAACCCGCAAGGAGAATAAATGCAATTTTTGGAATTCTTTCTTCATCATCTCTGCAGCCATCCCCAAATGAGATAAAGTTCTTTAAGTATATATAGAAACTGAATTCTAATCAAGATAAATGCCCGGTTTCATACCTAATTTGCATGAGTATGTGCTGCAAACTGTGCTTGCAAATGAGAGAATTATGTATGTAACCAGATAACCTGAGTGTGCAATCCCAGTACCGTATATGCAAAACTTACTCATTGCACTTGAATAAAACTTAAGCTTCAGCAAAAAGGAACTCGGCTTTAAAGTACCAGCACATTATTTTTATCATAAAAAATCAGGTTAAAGCTGATTTGAACCTTCCAAGAACACATTTAGCTGCTGAGGCAAATTCCAAATTACGTTTCTTACTCAATCTAACCTTAATAATAGACTAGTTGAGCTGCTGCACTGCCAGAGCTGGAATTTTTTTAATTTACTGATGAGGAGAATTTCTACATTAGCGCCTGGCTATTTAAAAAATGGGTCCTAAAGTTGGCTGTGGACTCATGTGTGAATTAAAAACCTCGCTTTAAAAACCTTCATTACTACTTGCAAGTCCTCCTGAATTCCCCTGAAGATATCTTGAAAGATTTTTCCCCCTTTCCCATGCCTCCTCCCGTCCTTACCAGGGAACAGCTGAGTCCATTAAAATTGATTTCAATCTCTCAGAGCAGAATTTGATCTCTCCAAGCTTCTGCCTGGAAAGAGCACGGAGTGTCCCAGCAATCCAGAGGCATCAGCCGATGGAAAATGAGCAGTGCAGGCACAAGGATGAGACATTCCCAACCCAACTGGGTTGTGTTCTCGGTCAGAAGGCCAAGCCTTTCCTGGAATACTCAAAACTGGGATGAGATGAAGCTTTAGGAAATTAATTGTGCTTCATTTCCTTTCTCCCATTAGTTTTAAATTAACAGAAAATTGAATTAAAAGGTAATTAAAGAGCCAAAATTAGAAACATATAATTTTCAAAAATTGCGCTTTTTTCTTAGTTTGATTGTTTTTTTGTTTTGTTTTTCTGTTTGTTTGGGGGTTTGTTTGTTTGTTTTTGTGAGGTTTTGTTTGTTTTGTTTTATGGGGTTTTTTTGTGTTTTGTTTTGGTTTTTTGTTTTGTTTTGTTTTTTGGGTTTTTTTTCCTTATCCCAGCTTTTACCAGGAGCTTGACAGCTACTCAAGGAGTCTGTCCCGAAGGGATGGGATCCCTGGCCATGCCGTTGAGGCATGGAGAGGTTGGGAATATTTCCTAGGGACACACAGGAAACCTGAGTCGATGCCAACAAGTCACAAATCTCTGTTCAGCCTTAGCTACACTCAGCATCTGTTTAGGTGGTGCAAAGGGGGCCTTGAAAAGCTGAAAAAAAACCCCTCAGTTTTGGACAACATGTTCTTGTAGTGACATCACATCCAGGCAGGCCATTCCTCAAGAACATGTTAATGGAATAAACCAGGATGGAGGAAGATTTCAGAGTACTACCCTTCATCTTTGCTCTTGTTTCAACCTAAGGAGTGCAGTAAAGAGAATATGAGAAGATTTAGGAGATGAAAAAGGGCTGAGAAGCACATGAGTACCATTCAGGCCTTTCAAACCCTTTAATTTGCTATTCAGATTACCACTTTTTATGGTTTAATATGTACAATATGCAAAGGAACCAGTTTAACTAAATGGGAAAAGCCTTCTGTGTTAAGGTTGAACGTAATCTAATAGGGCCCTTTGACTTGATTCAATTAAATCCTTCTTTTTCCAATTAAATAATCAGCCAGAATTTAATAAAAATGAATTTCAATGTGTCATCCTGCAGAATGATGACCCTTGTGATGGGGAAGGCTTATGTAAATTCTGCTGATTGCTTTTTATCTGCCTCTGCCTCTCTTCCTCCAAAAAAAAAAATTGCCTTCTGTCTGTGTATTTACATTAATTTCTCATCTGCTCCATGTATCTCTGTTTGCAGGAACAATCCCAGCTGAAAGGGCTGCGAGTACCAGCAGCTTCTTCCAGCACATCCTCAGAATGGGATGGGGAAAAAGGCCTCCAAAGCGGGATTTTTGATCCGTGCCTTGGGTTTGTTATGCCCTGGCACACTGTAGGGCAAAGAGAATTTGGCCCCTTCCAAATGTCACCAGAGGCATCTGTGTGGCCATTCATCACCAAGACAATGCAGCCCAAGACAACAGCAAACTCCAGCAGCAATCCCCGGGAAAGGCACAGTGTGGCCCACGTTCCACAGTCTCTTCCAGCACGTCTCCGCCAAGTAACTCCCATCAAAGTCACAATAGTTGATAATATCTACAATTTTTTTCCCCTCTGCAAAGGTCACATTATTATTTCTATTATTTATAACTGCATTTCACCCCTTCTCACTCGTAAAATACAGAGCAGCAACTCCTTCCTTCCTCAGCTGGAATGCAGAGCAGCATTTTAATGCAAACCTTGCTGATGTGGTACTGCTGTGCTCTAATAACTCATTAACTTATTAACTTATAAGTTAATAAAACAGAATTAGACAGAGCTAAGCATGGACAGGTTAAAAATCTGAGTGAATAGTCTGGTTTTCCCTGTGATGCTGCAGTGCCACATTTCCCCATCCCTGTTTCTGTGTGGGTTGAAACGGTCCTGGCGACCTTCCTGCGCATCCCCCGGGACCGTGAAAACAAACCCATTAATGTTTATAAAGTGTCTCAGACTGGGGGAATTACATCACCACGGCGAGATACAAGCTTAATGGATCAAAACAAACGCCAGCTCCAAACCCCCCAGCTTAGACACATCTCAGTTACCCGGCGCAAACCTCGAGGAATCCCACTGAGAAGGGATAATTGAGAGAAAAATGCGATCCCGGAGATTTTTCTCCAGTAAACCCATTTCTCGTTAATAGGAAGCAGATTTCTAGACCCCTCTGCAAACAAATGACTTCCACAGCATATTTCACAGCTGAGAGCATCCATGGCACCAGCTTTACACGCAGCACTATTAAACCCAACATTTGTTTAATGAATTACAGCAATCCATGAATCCCCTGTATTTACATGTTTATGGCGAAGACATCAGCAGCCAGCTTTGCATGGGCAGGTATCGGCGTCAATGCTGAGCTCCTGCTGCAATGTACCTAAAACTTTGAACATGTTTTGGGCTCTGCCTTCTTACTGAGGGCAAATTACCCAGGGGTTTCACGGTCTCTGCTAAACATAGAACTGTTTGGGTTCAGCGTAAATTTGGGGTGTTCTCTTTCTGAGAGAGATAAACCGTCGCACATCTCGCACCTGGCTGGGGTTGGTCCATGCAACTGAGAGGAGAATTAAGCCATTAGAACTCCAAGTCAGGCACGTCTGACATGCTGCAGCTGTTTCCAAATGACCTCATCCTCACCTCAGCAGTCAATATATAAACCTTGACAAAAATCTCACTCTGGTCCACCCTCCTGGTTCAACGTATCCCCCACTGCAAACTCTGCATGAAGTGCTCCTTTCACGGCACAGCAAAGCAACAGTGATGATGTGCTGTGATCGTTTTGCTTTCTTGCACACATGACTCCTGACCTGTGACAATCTCCAGCCCAGAAATCCCCACCTAGGAACTGGATTCACAGAATCACAGAATGGTTTTGTTTGGAGAGACATTGGCTTTGCAGACCCGACTCACCTCCTGTTCAGACACTGTTGTGAGGATCATGTGGAAACTTCGGTGAACAGGGAGAATGTAAAGCACTCAGATAGCAGGATAATAGGTGCCATGAAAAAAATCCTGTGATCAATCAGCAGACAAATATATACTTAAATTAGGTGTCAGTGGGACAGATGCAGGAAAGGTGATTATGGGTTGCCTCTGTGTTTCCTTCAGCAACAGTGATGACACGCCGGGGTGGGTCACCCTACCCTGTCATTAATAGAGCATCAGCATTCATCTGACAGCTTCTTTGTCCTGGGAAGTCAACTCAGAGGAAGATTTGACATTAGCAAGAGGCACAGTGAAATTCAGACGCCTTTGCATTTTCATGACCCTCCAGATGCTTTATCCTGACAGATTACAGGCAAGTTCACTGTCCTAAATTGGGCAGGAGGCAGGAATAAATATTTGCACCCATCCCTTTCAACTGTGGCAATAAACATCACCGGCAGAACCAATGGAAGAACTGCCCTTTGCTCCCTTCCTGGAAAACAAAACTAAAATCAGGGATTGCAGGGCAGAGCCATGGGAAGAGTCAGATGGAGCATCCTGGAAAAGGGAGATGATGAACAGAAATGTGATATTTTTACTGTAATATTTGTGATGTAAGTAAAAGATAAGATTTCAAGGGTGATTCATGCCTCTAAAATAATCCTAAAATGAATGCAGGAATAGAGAGCTCCAGAGAGTAACAGAGAGGGGGTTTAACATGCACAGCAGAGTGTCCCCCATTGCCACCCACCGCCCGGGGAGCACATGAGCACCACAAAATTCCCAGGGGTGTGTCAGGGACCAAACAGCACAATCTAGACAGGAGTGAAATTCCATTTATTCCTACAAGGCAGGGCATCTTTCCCTTTCATTCCAAGTGAGAGAACACACACCCTGGTGTAAGTGTCATCGTCCTCCCTCGTTCTGCCGGTGGCATTGACACCGGGTCACGCCTGGTTTGGGGATCACCCTGCTGCCAAACCAGTTCCTTCCACAACAAAGGAATGTGCTGGGGAGTGTGGAACAATAAAACAAGACTTTTTTTCCCCTTTTTTCCCTGTTTTTATTCAAGATGCTACCAGCAGGGTGGACTAATCCTGTATTGCATAAGATTACAAACCTACAATTACACACCACCAACCTGTGCAAGACCTAAAAATATACACCAATATATAGATGAAGTTTCAACATTGAGAAGGCAGCTGAGAAACTGAAATAATGTTCCTGCATGTACACATTACATTATTTAGAGGGGTGTTTTAAGGCTTCGGTATGTACTCATTGATTCTGTGAATTGGGGCTCGGAGTGTACTGGTGTCCATCTCTTTAAGTGTTCATACCACAGGCTGCTGGAATCATCAACCCTGTGAAAAATGACACTTTTCCTGGATTGAGACAAATCCCTTTAGATCAGATAACTCACAAGTACTCTATTTTTTTGTTTAGGTAGGAAAATACTTCAGACATCATTCCCCAGGATGGGGAAACCAGGGCACAGATGGGCTGAAACGGTGTGAAGGGCGCTTGCAACCCATGGAACACACTGAGCCTTTCCAGGTAAATAAAGAACAATTCCTTCATCTCACCCTAGAGTTGATTTACCCTAATGGAACACCCAACCAGAGAAGGGCAAGGGAAATGCATCTTCTAATAAAGTCCCTTTAACTTTGACATAGATTACTTACAAAAAAAACATCAAACCACACCAAATACACAAGTGTGATAAAATATCTCAGTACAAAATCAATTCCGGGGCGATTAACAGCCTTTGAAAAATTGGGGCTTTAAGTCAGTTCATGGCAGGGATCAAACTGAGCTGCTGTCAACTCACTTGGGCATTTTGCTTTGCTCCTGATATCTGACAGTTAAAATCACCTAAAATGGTTTCCATTATCCCTACATTTTCTCCTTTTTTTCCCCCGGGGGAGCACCACGCAGCCAGGCTCCCATCCCAGCCTGCAGCTGCGGGAAGTCCCAAGGCTGTCAGAGCTTCCTGATCAGTTCCTACACTTTGGGGGACAACTGCAGGTAAGGCTGACCAGCTGTGAGCTGCCACAAGTCCCTCTCTGGCCGATTCCCAGCTGCTTCTGGGAGCAGTTTGTGGTCCCAGATGAATAGCACTGGTCATCAGCTGGAATACCAAAAGGAGCTCAGTCCTCTATGAGAAAAGGCTTGAAGCATCATCCAGCCCTTCTGCTAGGTCAAGTGAGACTTATTAATATTAATAACATTTATATCCATAGCTTTTCATGAAAATGGGTACGTTTTCCCCAAGCCTGGTGAACCAGAGAAGAGGGAGATATATTCAAATGGTGCCTTGGTGGAGCAAGAAGGATCCAAGGGAAAGCTGATGTTCTTATCACGGAATCACAGAATGGCCTTGGGTGGAAGGGACCTTGAAGTTCATCCTGTTCCACCCCCTGCCATGGGCAGGGACACTTTCCACTAGCCCAGGTTGCTCCAAGCCCCGTCCAACCTGGCCTTGGACACTTCCAGGGATGGGGCAGCCACAGCTTCTCTGGGCAAGCTGTGCCAGGGCCTGCCCACCCTCTGAATAAAGGGTGGAGAGAGGGATCACTACGGGTGGTCTCAGAGAAAGACAGGGCAGATATTTAGGAATGTCAAAAAAAAAAGAAAAAAAGATGCAAAATGCTAAGCAAATAATAATTTTTGAAAATCACAGCTGGATGGATTCCTTAGGAAAATCTAAGGAATGCTGTGAAGCTCCAGGGGATGCAGGAGGTTCTCTGGGTACCAGCACATCCGTCACCCCAAGGTCTCGAGGACAAGAAGCTGCAGGATTGTTGGCAGAGGGATTTCAAGAAGGTGATAGATAAAAACCCATCAAAGGCAATTAAAGCAAGCAGGACAACTGCCAAGCTCTCGTGTTTGCTCACTGTCACTGGGTTTTATGGATACAGAGATATATATCTGCAAAGCTATTCAAGTGCATTTAATTTTTCCAGTACCCATGTACTGCAGCCTGTAGGAGATAATATGTTTATCCTCCGAAGTTCATGACTTCATTCTGCAGCACTTGGCTCTAGGGTGGCTTTTGTATTATTAACTTCCTTCCAGTACATACAGAAAACAAAAACCTCTTCCCACTGAACACCCCAGTTTTGTTGGGTGTTAAGTGCAGTTTGTCACATTGCTGGAGGCCCAGGGTGGGACAATAAGCCTGGAAAAAAATCTGGGCCCTCAAATCTGATGGAGATGTGAGCTGGGGTGTGGGGAATGCAGGGCTGGGGGTGGGAGCTTGCTCTGTCACAAGCCAAGTGGAAAAGAGGAAAAAAAAATATATATTAGGATGACATTAGGAAGAAATATGTATATTAAGATAAATATATATATAGTAGGAGGATATTAGGAAGAAATTCTTCCCTGTGAGGGTGGGGAGGCCCTGGCACAGGCTGCCCAGAGAAGCTGTGGCTGCCCCATCCCTGGAAGTGTCCAAGGCCAGGTTGGACAGAGGGGACAGAGGTTGGAGCAGCCTGGGCTAGTGGAAGGTGTCCCTGCCAACGGCAGGGGGTGGAAGGAGATGAGCTTTGAGGTCCCTTCCCACCCAACCATTCTGTGATTCCATGATAAAACCCACGATATCTTTTTGAACATCCACATTTATGTTTTCAGACTAAATTTTAGGCCAGACTTGCAGTGAGAGGGGGGTGATGCTCCATCCCTCACACCCCTCACTGTCTGAAATGTCTGGACAAGCACAAGAAAGGACTGTTTCACTGATTTTTTTTTGCCTTCTGTTGCCACCCCATTAAAAGTAACGGTTCCTAATCTGCACCAGACCAGCTCCTCTCAAGATAAAGATCTGCCTCGTTTGCAGCTACATAATTAGCAATTACCCTAATTTCACTTACATTAAATTACATTTTTTTAAAAATAAATGTTATCTTTTCTGACACAAAAAAAAAAAAAAAAAAGCAGCCTGGGTCTAAATCAGACTGTTTTATATAAAGCAGCAGCACCATTATCCTGCTCTCAGATGTAATGTCTAGACACTTTTAATGAAAATATTCATTATTGCTCATTTGCATCTCTTTCAATTCCAGGACAGAAATCAAATGAAGATGTCAAAACTGTGCTTCCTCTGCCTCAGGCAAAACGGAGCCACGGTGACCCCCAAACCCCTCCAAACGGGAGCTCGGCTTGTGTGACGGGAAAGCATCTCCGGCATCCTCATAACTGAGGGCAGCGGGAGATGAAAGACGAGCAAGGAAAATCAGAGGCAGAGAATGGTGTCAGGATCTGGATCTGAGATCTGCAGCTTTAGAAAACCAGGGGATTAAGCAGGGAGATCCCAGCCTTAAACTGCAAGATGTGTTGAAGTACAGATGTTAATCAGGATGGTGGGAACTCATGTGGGTTTAGTAGAGACATTTCCCGGAGATAAAGCACATTTTAAACCTACTCCTTACTTGCTGTTAACAAAACTTTCCATTAGTACAGGGAAGTATATAATATACCTCAAGCACATGCTTCACTGAGCTTGGAGAGTAAAGATAAAATAATCTTTTTATAGCAAATAGGAATGAATACTTTAAAATAATAAAAAGTTGGTGAATATTCATTTGAACTCTTAAGCAAATTTGCCCTTGTCATATTTGCATCTCTCTTGTGTTCTCTCTCTGTGCAATGAAGTTTTATTAGCATGAACATCCACAGAAAGTGAATGTGAAGCCTGAATACCCATGGGAAATGAATTTCAAATTCACTTGCCGTATGCAGTCACCCAAGAAACTTGATCATAATTGTTTATTGTACTTAAATATTTATATTGTTGAAGCACTTGTTAGATAAAAGGGCCGCGACGCTCCTGTGTCGGGTGCTGTTCAAACACTGTCCCAGGCTACAGGAATCACCTCCCTCCCCCAAACACCCGGGTGTGACAGGTTCCACCAGGATCAAGCAAGAGAAGTGAGATGGCAGGTGGCAAATTCCAAGGTCAAGGACAGGCGCTGGGTGAAAGATCAAAAAGTTTCTCTTGATTTTTCCCGGGAAATTGAGGAAGTTGCGGTGGATCCACCAAATGGCACAACCTCACTTGGGTTTGTTCACACAGGATATTTGAAATAGGGATTTAAAGTTCGTCAGAAACACGGTTTTGAAGGTTTTTTAGTGCCTGCAGTCCTCTGGCACAGGCTGCAGCCTTTGCTCCGAGCTCGGATTTCAGCAGTGTCCTCAGGATTTACAATGGATTCTTACATTTTCTGCTCCCCTCCCCTGCTCCTCATTTGCATCTATAAATGCACCCACGGCCACTGCCTCCCCCAGCAGATTCCATGGCTCTGGAGCAGGAATCCCATCCTGGTTAACACCTTCCCATCCCTGCTGGCAGCAGCAGTCCTGGCTCTGCAGGGCAGTGTTGCTCCCAGCTCATCCAAAGACACCTCTGGGGGGTTTTGGGGAGAGATGGGCGGCACTTTCTGCAATTGGGGACCCCTGTTTTGCTTGGTCACACATCTCCTGTGCTCCACAGACCCCACAACAAGGCCAGGATACCCCTGCCTGATCCAGGACTGACTGAACACACCTCCAGACCAATCCTCACTAAATCATTTTTCTCTCTTACCTGCCTCAGTTCAGTCTGGATTTTTTCATGACTAAGAGAAGGAATAACTTCAAGGTCAAATCCCTGCTGGGAGCAGGGCAGGGATCTACACACTGCACCCATTGGAGCATGAATTACCAACTATTAAGGGCTGCTGAATGAAAACCTCCCAAAATTGAAGTTCAAGTTGCAGCAATGAGGATACACAGGAGAGAAAGCTGCATTAGGACATGCACTGTCTTACAAGCTCCCTGTCATCTGGATTCAGCAGTGGCAGGAGGGGACTTGGAGTTGCCCCTCAGAGCAGGGTCAGGTCTCCATCAGCTCCTTACACACCACTGTGCCTTTTAATTATCACCCACTGCACTCAGAGTAGAGTTGCCTGTGTCAATTTGCATTTGTAACACACGAGTTCCCTGCTCCTCCATGGACAGAGCAGGTGTTGCTGGCAGTGTAATTACACACCATCAACAACTAGAAACAATTACAGTTGCCCCGAAGATGCTTCCAAGATTGGATCCTGGATTTCCCAGCATTTCCTTCAAACACAGTCCAACCCGGGGGGACACTGGTGTGGGAGTGGGAAGATGTAATTAGGGATTTGTGAGAAGGAGAAGAGGAATGTCTTGAGCAAACCATGAGAGCTGTGGCTGGCACCACTGCAGGAAGAGGCAGAGCTTGGGGCACCCACTCCAGGAAAATTATTTCTAAGAGCTTGAGCTGCTTGGGAATGACATTTGAAATGCAAAGGGTTGGAAAGTGGAAGAGAAAACAATGGGCATTGTGGAAGGGGATGAGTTCTTGCAAGGGGGAATAACAGGGCTCCATCTCTGCACGGAGCATCCTCACAGGAAAATGGGGACCCTCCTCTGCCCAGAGTGCTCTGAGGTTCAGGGGCACACAGGGCACTGCAATACCCACACACCCCCATTTATATACTCCTATATCAAATATTACATAGAAAAGGAGATGCCAAATGCAAATGGGCAGGGTCTCCTTGCGTGGCCAAGTCCTCTTGGCTTTCCACCCCCGTGGCAGAAGATGCCACGTGTCATGGGAGCAAGATGGATAATGATGATGGAAAAAGGATGAAAGGCATAAGCTCAATATGTGGTGCAACTCCACACTCACCACTGTAAGAAAATAAAAACGCCAAAAACACCTTTTCCAGGAGAAAAACTTGTTGGCTGCAGAGGAAGCCGAAGTTGGCTTTTACAGCTTGAAGTGGTTAACGATTTGGTTTCTTTAAACCAAAGAATTAATGGCACTGAACTTCACAACAACAACAAAAAATTAAAGGCACCCCAAAGAATGTTCTCTTAATTGTAGCAGCCCGCTGCATTAAAGCTGCTATAGGAAAATTCATTTACAATTCAGCTATTAAATTGCAAACCATTACCACAGCTTTTATGGCTTTATATCCCTCTCACAAATTTATTGTGTAATTACTCGGAGCAACAGGATCGTTTCTAGCAGGCGAAGTTGAAATAAGGCACCCATTCCAAAATCCTCCCAATTCTGCCTTTTCCAGATAAAATTTACACAAAAGAGGAAATATGTTACAGCAGAGTTTTCTGCCTGGGGTTCTGGGGCATTTGAGGACAGAGCTGGAGTCTTGGCTATTAGAAAGGTGGGATGGAAGTGCCCTCCCCCAACAACTGCCATTTCTTGCTGTAGGAAATGGAATTGCTCTGGAGGTGTTGGGACTTGCTCCAATGGATCTCTGCAGCAGCAGAGATGGAGCTTGAGGACCTGGCATTTCCCCACCTGCCGGGGACTCAGCCAGCTCCCAGCTAAACCACTGCTTGTGACACAAACCGTAATAAATTTAAAGAAAAAAAAAATGGAATGGCATTTTCTGCCTCTCATTTCCCCCCTCAGCAAAAGAAATTTGTAAATAAATAAATAAACTCTTGGACATCATTAAAAAAAAAACCTGCATAAAGGGGCATTAAGCAGGACAAGCATTTCCTGGGCAGAATGACTGGATTATTGTTGGAAGATGCAAATAAATTCACATCATGTGCCTCTTTTTTTCCTCCTTTTTCTTTTTGTACCACCCTCATCCAAAGGAAGAGATAGCATCGGTATCCAGCTCAGGAATCTCTTCAGCAGATTAAAGACCCAATTATGCTGGATTTGGGGACGCTGCTGACTGTCCAGCCTGAATCCACGGTGCTTCATAAACCCCAGGATTAAACACTCAGGAGCTCCCAGTCCCCTGCAACCACTGTATCGTGCTGATCACCAGCAATGACCACAAAACCATCTTTTTGGAAGCGATTCCCTTCTCCCATGGGGTTTTCTCCTATCCTGATCTGTCAGAGGATGTTTCTCACCTCCTTCTCATTACCTGTGATCCTACCTGGGAGCTCACTGCAGGCACATTCCCTCAGGGGTGCACTGAAATAGGCACTGCAGTGCTTTGCTGAGCTGGGTCCTGGGGATTTAATCCAAACTCAAAAAAAAAAAAAAAAAAAGGGAGGTAAATGAACAAGACTTCATTTTTTTCGTAATTATCATTACCCTTGATAATAATAATATTCTAATCATTATTACACTTGCAGTTTTGATATTTTTGTTTTGGAAAGGAGGGTTTTGGGGGGTCCTAAAGGCTGGTAAATGCAAAGAGAAGGCAAAGCAAATCAAGCAGAATTCCCAGCCCGTCCCACCCTGCCGCTGCTGCCGGTTGGAGATGGACACAGTGTCCCTGCAGCCTCGTGCATCCTAATGGCACAGAGAACGCATTTAGTTATGCAGGAGACATCTCCCCCGGCTGGCACATGGCAGGGAGGCTGGAACTAGATGATCTTTAAGGTCCCTTCCAACCAAAACCTTTCTGTGATCCCGTGAATCGCTCCTTGGAAGGGCTGAATGGCCCAGAGCTCCCCCTTCCCCCGCTCCCGATTCCCGGCGCGGGAGCCGCTCGGCTCCTGCTGCCGGTGCTAAAAGGGCCTGACTTTGTGGGATTATTATTATATATCTGCTCAGAAAGTTTGCTGGGCCAAATCACAGGGATCATCAGGGCCAAAGACACCGTGGTTACACAAGCACAGCATCCCCCTCTCCCCGGTACTGACGAACCCCTGGGAGGAGTGGGGGAAAAGGAGCTGACAAGCCGGGATAATTTATTCTGCTGAACCCAGTGCCTGCCAACTCGGCTCAGCCTGGCATGGGATAGACTTACAGCAGCAGCCAGGCTGGGATTTGCAGGGAGGAGGAGGAGTCTGAATGAATCAGATACCCAAATCTCACCGGATTCAGCAGGAACTGTCTTTTCAACTAGCTCGTGATTATTTTCCTTCTCGTGTTCATCTGTTCTCTCAAGTGCCACTAATGAGTGTGGGTGATCAGTGGAGGAGGGGTTGAGTCAAAAAGGGGCTTTGGGGTAAAGTTAATGAGTAACAAAACAATTAAGAAGAAAGATACAAGGAGAGAAAAAAACCCCAACATCTAAATTTCCAACAAAAACTGATTTTGCCAGGAGCTGTCGGTCAAGGGAGAGACAAGACCTTCACTCACAGTTACTGACCCACTGCTCTGCTGTCACGTGTCCCCAGCTCCTCTGTGCATCACCATGAGGAATTCAGCAATTAACAGTGGCCATAGAATTAGTAAGTCTGGAAAAGCCCTCTAAGATCACCGAGTCCAACCATTCCCCCAGCACTGCCACGCTCACCGCTAAACCGCCTCCCGTGGTGCCTCATCCACAGGTTTCTGAACACTTCCAGGGATGGTGGAAGAGTGGGCAGCTTGTTCAAGTGCCTGACCACCCTTTCAGTGAAGAAATGTCCCCACCTGACCCAAGACAGCCAAAGGGGGAAGGATGGCAGCGGCGTGAGGACAGGGGGCTGGGTGCACGAAGGGCGCGATCGGTGAGACATCACATGTCTGCTCCCTACGGGCACCCAAACCTCTGTCACGTTATGAACGGACGGGAGAAGAGGTGCCAAGTGAGTGCATCCCTCGGGCTGGGGGGGTGAGAGCAGGCAGTGCCCCAGCTGTGAGTTGGGTGCTGAACCCCCCCTGCCCCTGTTTGAAGCGCCCGGTCCCCGCGTGTGCCGCGGCAGCCACACGTGCCACGGAGCCAGCAGTTGCCATGGAGACCGAGGATTTTCTTAAAACTCCTGCAGAAAGGAGACAGAAGGGCCAAGAAAGCAGAGGAGCAGCGTCTCCTCGGAGGGGGCTTTGGGGCTGTGCACGGACGCCAAGCTGTGGTACCACCTCCGGCTGTGCAAGTTGTTCCCTCCAAAGGGAGCCCTGTTTGCCCCACGGTGGTGACTGCTGTACCTTGCAAACATCATGTTCTGCCTGTGCTGGCTCCTCTCTGCAAGGTGCCAGTCTCATCCAGTAATCACTTTTATTCTCACAGTCTCCAAGGGTTGTCTAAAGATGCAGCTCCTCCGTCAACAGAGAAACTGGCTTTTAATTGCAGCCCTTCTGGCAGGGGATGGAGCTTCTTCCTTCGCTGATGTATTTTTTTAAATACATGGAGAAGTCACAGGACTGGCAGATGGAGGAGAAAAGCCCCCCAGTTATCCAGATTACAGCCCAGCACTGACCCTCCATACCATGGTGCTGCTGGGATGGGGAGCTGGAACTGGGTTAAACCCACAGCCTAAAGCTCACTTCCACGAGTCCCTAAATGCAGCTTTGCCCTTTGATGTTTTTAAACACTGGTTTGTCCCTCCCCAGCCTCCAGGAATGGAGATAAATCAATAACCCGTCAATTCTGACAGTGGAGCTCTGTGGTACCCAAATGCTGGGGGTGCTACTCCCGGGTGATTCATATGCAGGCAAGCAGAACATTCCCAGACGGCTTTAAATGAAGTGGCTGGCAAAATCCCCTGGGAATATTTAGTTAGGATAAGAAACATATAGAAACACAGCTTTTTGGAACCATCTCTCAGTAACTTCAGTTTCCATAGTGACTAATGTTTGTGTTTATACCCAGTCCCTGTGTTTCTATCAGATTTTGCTTCATGCAACAGCTGTTCCAAGTCATTTCACCAAGACAGATGATCCTGATAAGGAGCAAAGTTTCCATTCTACACAAATGCACATTTATTTAATAAAATCCAAAGAATTCAAACCCGGAAAAGGTCCTGTGCTTCAAAAGATTGATTATCGATGCAGCCAACGGATGGGAAGAGAATGAGAGTGGCCACAGAGTAGCTGCTGCCTAATGAGAGGGTGAGAAAAAAACAGAAGAGAAAACAAAGGAAACAATGCTGAAAACACCACTAACTTTATTTAATTTGGCCACAAGCTTTTTATCCCTGGGCTTTAGGCTCAAATATGACGTGTAAAAATCTTGCTGATGGAAATGTCAATACAGTGGCTCAAGGGGGGCTGATGGACCCCCCCAGTCTCCTGCCATCCCTCTGGATCACCTCATTCCTGTAAAATCTCCTAGGAGAATCCACAGGAACAAAATGTAGCCTAACCTGGGCTTTGGGATCTAATAAACCACTTTTCCGTCACTTTAGCATTTATATAATTACCCAATTTCTATTTCAACGTAAATAATAACTATTTTTAATTATTTCAATTTTTTTTTTTGTTTTTCTTAACTAGGATGGCTCATGTTTAGCTTCTTGGAACAATCCTTGAGACTTATTTTAGTCTCTTTATTAGATCAAATAGAATATGAGCTCCCTGTTTGGATTTAGGCTTGGATCAAGGTTTGGATCAAGCCTCCAGAGAGTCTCTTTGGGATTATCACCTTTCCCTGGGCTGAGCTTGTACTAATGACAGAAGAAGGCTGGTGACACAGTCACCTCGGATATCTCGTGCCTCTGATTTTTCCCTGGAAAGATCAAAGTGTTGGGGATGTCCAGGTGAGGCCAGGAGGCTTTGGAAGTGTTGGAGATGGCACCTCCTCTCAGCACCTGAGCTGCCATGAGCCAGTTGGCTGCCTCCCTCCCGGGCCTGGGTGACACCACAGGCAGAGGTGGGTCCTTAGGTCCAGTGGCACCCCAAAAAATTTAACTAAACCTGCTTTTAGAGACACAGCTGGAGGTAAGTTCCCTGATTGTCTTGGCTTCATCTCTGCCACCCACTTCTGCCACTGTACATGAGGAATGCAGTGAGGAGACTGGGACAAGGAGCAGAGCATCAGGAATGATGAGAGAGAGGTTGGGAAGAATGAAGATGTGCTGTAGGAAAAATGACTCCAGGGTTTCCTTCCTCCAGGCTTCTCACCTTTGCCTCCCTACGGTCCTATCCCAAACCTGGAGCTGCCCCATGTCACTCTGTGCCCGTGGGGAGCAGAAGGTCAGACCTGCTTCCACAAGCTGATGTCTTACTCCTACAGCCTTTATCTTTAAATAATCTCTTCTTTAAATCTTCTCCCTGCTTGCACAGGCCCTGGCTGAAATCCTAATGGGAACCAACAACTCCCTCATGCTACAGGAGGCACCAAAGCAGCAGAGGATGGAGTCCTGCTCCCCAACACTCATTGCCATAAATAACTGGAGTGCACAGGCACTGGCAAGGACTGTGGAGCTGCTTATCATTTTAATCACTGCTAAATCACGTTGCAGAACTCCAAACCGAAGGAAATGATTTTCATTGTTAACCTCCTTCTTCTTAATTTGCAAACTTCCTGCGAGTAATTGAAATTCCTGCTCTGCAAAAGCAGGAGCTTTATCTACCACCTTGTTTGGCCAAATTAAGAGAGATGGGACTCGACTCCAGATTTGCTAAATATTTTTCCCCTGCCTTCTGAAACATTTATTACATTTTGCATTGCACAAACTGCTTCAACCTCCCGCTGGCTGCACGTTGAATTATTTTAATCAGGAGCAAGAATCGTGGTAAAAGGAACTGTAACATGGCACAACAGGAAACCTGGGCTTGCAGACTCCTTTGGAAGAAAATTCCAGCTTTCCTCTTCCCTCTTTGCGGCTATCAATCACCCTCTAAAAATAAAGTCAGATATACAAAATTATCCCGCCATCAGGGCCTGAAAATATTTCAGTTAAGCAACTGTCAGTGCTTCCGTGATGGATCTCTGCTTCCCAGGTTCTCTATCTTCCCTTTTCAGATTGCACCAGGCTGAACCTTGGCACGCACCCCAAGGATGATGCTGGAACAGTTTGCTTAACAACAGCTTCTTAATATCACTGGAAGCTGGGCAGCACAGGGAGCCAGCACATCCTCGCTCAGATCCAGGGATGCAAACGCCTGCAGCTCCCATGGATTTCGGCTGATGCTGGGGTTACCTTCAGCACCTCCCAAAAACCAGGCCATGTGGTCTGACAGGTCTGTTGGAGCATCAGGGAAGCCAAGTCTGCTCTTTGTTAAAGCCAGCAAAGCTCCTCTGGATTTACCGGCAGATAACGAAGGGCAAGGCGGGGGGGAACGCCTGAATGCAACTACCCTGTGCGAGGCTGGAGGGCTGGGCTGCCTTTCCCACCTCCTCTGCACCCAGCCTGAGACCCAGAAAGGCCCTTTGCTCTGCTCCTGCCAGCCATGCACCATTTGCTCTCCTCCCTGCAGGACTCCTGGCTTGGCACCGTTGGAAAAGTCACAGAATCACACAATGGTTTGGGTTGGAAGAGACCTTAAGGACCATCTTGTTCCTGCCCCTGCCATGGGCAGGGACACCTTCCACTAGCCCAGGTTGCTCCAAGCCCTGTCCAACCTGGCCTTGGACACTTCCAGGGACCCAAGGGCAGCCACAGCTCCTCTGGGCAACCTGTGCCAGGGCCTGCCCACCCTCACAGGGAAGAATTTCTTCCCAATATCCCATCTAACCCTGCCCTCTGGCAGTGGGAAGCCATCCCCTCTTGTCCAGTCACTCCAGCCCTTATCCAAGGTCCCTCTCCAGTCCTCCTGGAGCCCCTTCAGACACTGGAAGCTGCTCTAAGGTTTCCCCAGTCTTCTCTTTTCCAGGCTGAACAATCTCTTTAACTTCCTTTATTTCCAATTCTGAAGAAACTATTGGATGGCAGGAATAGAAATATCCTGTTTTCCCCAGACTACATCCCACTACGCTGGCCAGGAGGCCACCACAGCCATGCCCTCTGCCACTGCTGGGGTTCATCTCTTCAGGCCCACACCAGACACTTAATCACAGGCAAGAGGAATCCAAATCCTCCCAAGAGCTGTTGCAGCCCCAGGGGGAAAAAAATGTTTCATTGAAGTTGTTTCTTCCTCTTTGAGCACAGCAACATTTAACAGCAAATCTAGCAAGGACGAGGCACGAACATGCAGGATCTGGTTGTTATGGTCCCATTCTGTACCACCAGGACCAACAGTATCCAGTTGGTATCTACAACACACGAGACTTCTCCTGCTTTGGGAGGCAGTAAGATTCAAGAGTTTTGCTTTGCAGACTATTTGTTTTTTAATACTGGGAAAAGTGGGAACATATGTGAAGGGGGAAGGGTGGCAGCAGCATTTGTAACGCTTAATTTACTGAAACGACACATTGCACAGATCTCCCATCTCACTTCATTCAGAGAAATTAGCATTTGGGTAAAGCAGCCAGCCTGGATAGAGATCCATCACAGGGGTCTTAAATGCACTGCTGGGGTGAGGATCCTTCCCAAGACTTGTCCAAGGCCAAAAGCAGCAGCATCATCATCGTCATCACCCCACAGCCTGGGTAACGTTTGTTTGCTTTTTCTCCCCCCATTAAAACATCAGGTTTTGAATGAAGCAGAGCCAGTTACTCCCCATGTGCATGGACCCTACCAGAAAGCAGGGAAGATGCTCGGATTTTAGTGTTATTTCAGACATGACATTCAAGCTTTCTCTCCCAGTATCAAAACCTATTAAATAAGTGAGAGTGAGACCAAAGCAGGTAGAAAACTATGACAAGAGCAGGATCAGGTTCTGCATTTGAAAACTGCTTAATTTATAGTCTCTCCATATCAGAATTATTAGGATAGAAAAATACCTATTGCCTCCCAAATGTCACCGTATCCACCCGACTTCCGTGAATCTCTGAATGGATTTACCAGTGCCAGGGGCAATCTCATTTTCTAGAAAACCTGTTTTACTGCCTAATATTCCACCCAAGTCTCTGGCTGATCACTTAAACAGGCTTTTACCAGGCAGGGCAGGCTGCACGTCTCATTTCCCTCAGACACCCTGCAGCGGGCTCCGTGGGTGGGTGGGGAGAGGAGACGTCGCAGGGATCGTTCTCTGTCAAATTAAAATTGTGATTAATTCCAAATCAGCGCTGTTTGACGAGATATTTTTCACGTGGTTTAGTTTCGGTAACTGCAGCGTGCCTGGGAGCCGATGGGATGAGAAACACCCCACCCTTGGCAGGGAGGATGCTGAAGGGGTTGGAAGCCCCTCGGTCCTGCCAAGGGATAAGATGCTCCCGGCTGGAGCACCCCTGGCAGCCCCAGAGCGGTTCAGAGAGGCTGAAGAACCTGACAACCTGATAATCCAGAGCTGTCCTGAACATTTCCCTGTCTAATCGATCATTTGCAATGTTTACTGATGAAAGAGTGATAAAACCTCAGCTTTATCCATCCCTGCAGTCCTGCCTTGGCTCCAGCGGCTCCGGAGGAATTGAGTGCATTGATTTATTGTAACACACCTAATCTGGATGTACAAGCACACGGGGGAAGAGGCTGATCCTTCCACGTGTACACAGCACATCGATTGCCTCATTTGCACTTGCCACCCTGTTAACCCACCCAGAGCTGAGGGCTGGAACTACAGGATCCTGAAGGTCCCTTCCAACCCGAAGTGTTCCGTGATTCCATGAATATCCCATGCACACACTGCCCCAGCACAGATCGGATGGGAAGGAAGAGAGGATATTTGAGACCTGATCCTGTAAATATTACTTGAGAGTCACCCAGACTTAAATATTTAATTTGCTCAGTTTATGCCAGGAAGACCAAGAAGTGACTGGAATATAAGGACTTTCACAGGAAGAGGGAGATACCATAAACCACTGGGCAGATGCTGAAGCCACACTGGCTACAGAGAGCAAAATGTCACTCCTGAGTGACTCCAAGAGGGACATCCAACCCTGGGCAAATCATATTTTATACCACATATTGTGTTAAATAAATCTAATAAATGTCATGTATAAATCATTTAACAAATATATAATATTCATATGTATAAATATTTAATAAAATAAATATATCAACTATAATAAAAGTTTCTGGCTAGCTAAGCAGCAATTAAGCTCATTTACTGTGTAGTGGAAATCATTCTGCTGAGGGACTGACATTCTGGGAGTCAACAGCTTGGCAGGCAGCAACCCAGGGTGGGTTTGGGTGTTTAGTTCTGCATGTAGCTCCATGCTCTTGGAAAACATGGAATTTACAGAAGAATCACCTTCGAGCTCATCAAAGCTTAGCTATGACATCAAGTAAATCATCTCCTATTACTCAGAAAGTCGTGCTGCACGAAACAAAGAGATGCTGAGTGTCAGCCTGGAAACCGAGAAGAAAGTTGGCAACTGGGAATTATCCTGCTCCACCCAAACAGCTCCGAGTCAGAGCACTAATTGTCTGCTGCCTGTGGTGGCATTTGAACAATTCTGAAAGAGAGTGGGATTTTCATGACACAAACCCTTCCTCATCCACGTGAGCCTCCTGGAAGCAGCATCTCCCCAAGTGCTTTCTGTGCCAGTGCAGATCCAGAAACGTGTGCTTGGACAAGTGGTTTACTTGGGAGAAGAGTAAATACTCCAGAGGCGAGTTCTAACACACACACACATTTAGGGACATTGTTTTGGGCTTTAGTTTGCCCCACTGGATTGAGTGTGCCATGGTTCAGTCAGTAAGTGCTGATGCAATTAGGTCATGGCACTTACACAGGTAGGAGGGATTCGTTTGGGTTTTCTAAACAAAGTATCATGATGAACCGAAGCCCTACAAAGTTTCATTACGAAGTTATTTTAAACTATATGGTCAATAAAAAGGAGAAAATTCGACTTGATTTTCAGGTCGTTTCCTGGTGAGAAGGGAACAGGCAGGACTTGATTTGACCTCGGGTTAATGCCTTCTACAAGGATGGATGGAATCACAAACCCACACCCGGAGAGAACAGTGTCACTGGGAAATGATGCTGAGAAACAACTCGCTGCTACGGGCTGGTTAAAGGCTGCACTTTGATCACAGGATCACACCTTGGACTAAAGCTGGTGAGCTACTGCAGTGATGGACACTCTGGGTATGGGCTAAAGAGTGGCTACCAAAGCCAAACACCTCAAACTTGACTTTGAAAGTTCCTTTTCTCAGGAAAATTGTGTTCAATTCCCTTATCAATCTCCCTATTCACCCACCAAGGCACCAGAAGGAGCAGAGCACTGGGCATGGACTCATCACCCCCTTTCCCTGTTTTTTCTCTCCACTCCAAGATCAGGGGGCCATTAATGGAAATTCTGAACTGCTCCCAGTCCCTCATTTGGCTCACAGGTACCACTGCCTCTATTACAGCAATGCAGTCCTGGGGTGTATCCTGCAAAATGGAACTCCTGCAGAAGGGAATCCTCATCCACACACATCCCACCGCTGTGATACCCAACCACGCCCGAGTTACAGCCTGCCAGTGCCAACAGCCATGCAGTGGAAACTAAACATGACATCTAATAGCAGTCCTCATCTTCCAGCGCATTTTCCAAAGTTCAAAATGCACTCCAGCTTGGAGAGATCCGATCAGGGGGAGGAGGGGAAGCTCCACAACTCTCCGTGTTGCTGCTCCCGCCTGTTTCCCGTTTATTAAACCGAGCGTTTGTGTTGACGGAATCGATAAAGGAAGAGGGCAAACAAAGGATTAGGCAGAACACACTGAGCCTTCAACAGGTGTATTATTAAAAACCATCTCTACCCACCTCGCCCAAACTGCCTCTGCATTTCCTTCAGCAGCGGATCTCAATTAGGGATGGGGAGAGCGGGAGCAGGTGGAGATAAAGGGAAGAGAAATTTGCCTTCCAGGTTTCACACCCACCACCTGCTCTCACTGAGCTCGAGCCACACGTCCTCACTCCCATCCATGAAAAATAAGGAGAAATGGAGGCTTCACCAGTGGGCATCCAAGCCCACAAAGATGAGGTTACCCTGGTGGGATCTGACCGCCAGGGCTGAGGAGAAGGGGACTTGTTCTCTCTTTTCTAGGGGCTGCACTGGAGGGGTGAGGAAGAAAAGGAGGGTTTTCAGAGGCAGTTTTTCAATTATTAACTATGATTTCCTTGTAACTCACTCCCTTGGTGGACCTACAAGGCTATTTCTGTCCCAGATCCTGGACAATCGCTGTTATCCATGAGATCCATGAGATTCCATGAAGGTACTGTTCTGTGTACCACACCCCATGCTTGCTTGCCCAGAATATCTCACTTTAATGTTCATTTTCTAAGCAGAGATGTATTAAAAACCTCCCTTCCATTTTCCTATTTTTAATTTCATTCCTCTGCTGGTGTTTTTTATCTGCATTTTGAATCCAGCACAGGAATCTCTCTTGGCTTCTGTGGGTTCCTCTCTCCATGCAGCTTGTCTCAATTACCAGTGATGTATTTTCCTCCTCTCCCCCTTTTCATCATGTGTGTTGCCCCATAAAGGTGAGTAACAGCCAGATCTTTCACAGCTTCCTTCCCCACCCGCTTTAAATTCCATCCACATTTTCAACACAAGGGAAAAAAAGTCCGTCTTTGCCTTCACGAGTCCCCCAAGTCAAATTTCAGACAAACAAAAGCGACCCATCAGAAGGCTCAGCTGCTCCAGAAGGCAGAGCTCAGCTCTGGGGCAGTGGATAATGGCCAATAAGCATCTGACTTAAAAAACAAGTTGCTCGAGGTTCTCTTGCCTAATAAATCAGGATGTTGAGAGCGGTTTAGGTCAGGGAGGGGAGAAGCAGAGCAGGGTGGTGAGCTGCCATGGCTGCTCTCGTGGAGACAGGAGGGCACCCAGAAGGTGCTTTACGGTGCCACAGCTGCACATCAGAGAACGGGTGCAATTGGCCTGCTCGAAAATTAGGTGTTCAGAGAAGATGGCACTCAGACAGATCCTCCTCCAGGGTGGCCAGGTGGATTTTTCAGGCAGTAGGATACAGGGGAAGCAAGGATGGGCACAGTGCAGACTGTGCTGCTGTGCTGCAGGCACTGGTGCTGGTGCAGAGCAGGGAGCACCCCTGGCACCAGGCAGGAAGTCATGGAGTGATGTGATATTTGAATCCCTCCTTCTTAACCACCTCCTCACTCCCAAATTACACAGAAGTCATATTATACCCTCACATATTAATCACGTTATTATAGCAGGCACCTCCAAGATCCAAATCCTCCACTCTGTACCAAAGGAGATGACAGACCCAACCCCAAATGTCCCTCAGCTCCAGCAGGTCTCTAATTTCAGGCATGAGTTTCCTCCACCAGCTCTGCCATGACGATTTCCAAAAAGCTCAGCCCAAAATTCACCAGAAGGCTTTCTCCCGCCTGGGCACAGCTGGTGGCTGGAGAAGGACACCCTTCTGTGCCATGAACAGATTTATCTGGGTAAATACCAATGGCATGGCAGTGGCTTTATGAAAAACACTAAAGGGGATGAGTCATTCTGAGGACCAGAGTTCCTGAGGAGCACAGGGATATCTCTGCGTGGCAATGACATCCTGCTGGATTTTTTTCCCAGCTAATTCTATAATCACCCTTAATCAGTGCACTGGAGAACGGGGCAGCCCATACAGCTTTAGGAACAATTAAACAAAGATCCAAAGCTTTCACTAAGCCCCAGCCACAAATCAGCCCATTCCCACTTCCCGTGGGCTGGATGACACCAGATTTCAAATCAGATCAACCTCGTGCCTCTACCTCAAGATGATTTATCTTAATTTGTTATTTCATAGAAGAACTTTGACCCAGGAAGACAGATTAATAACCAGAGCTTAATTAGGAAGCATTTGAAGAAGAAAGGGCTCCTTTGGCTGCCAGCCACGTAATTTCCTCAAGGAGCTTCTACTTTCAGCATTGGGGAGCCAACCTGGGATGAGGTTTATTTCTGTCTGTTCACTATTGGCCATCATTGCTCTTCTCCATGCCCTGAACTTGAGTTTAGTGTTCCCAATAAAGAAACTTTTAAGAATTTTAAAGCCTTTCCTTCTCCACCAAGTTACAAGGACTCAATTGTTGGGTCCCTTCCAACTCAGGATATTCTGTGTTTCACCTGTGCATTCATCCTTCGCCAAAGAGAGTATAAAAAAAAAGTGTAAACCATTATGATATCCAAATTCAGTTGGAATAACCAGGCTTCCCTTCAGAAGGTGACAGAGCTCCACATGGTATCTCTATTCAAAGCTCACAGAAAGCTGAGCCTGATGAAGTTGTCAGGATAGAGGGGGTCCCTGTCCCCCTGCCTGAGCTCAGCTGTAATTCCCAGCCAGCACAGCAATAACTCAGAAAGACACAGATTTCTGATGCTCTCCACGAATATTCTAAATCCGAGTTGGCTGCAGCACAAACAGGATTGAGTGTGGATCTCACCCCTCGCAGAGCAGCTGGTGCCAAACACCGAACCCTCAGAGCAAGAGGAGGGATTCCCTTTGAGGGGGGGGTTAATCCTGCAGCTCTTATCTACAGCAGACCAGGATGGTTTGGTGCCTTCAGAGAAAGAGCTCGTTGCTGCAGTGTTTGGGATGGGAAATGAAGTCTTGTGGAGAAGCTCCTTCTTCCTCACTGCACTCCTACATGTACTGGTTTGCACTGGGGAGCCCTCAACCTGCACCAGACTGTGCAGATACCCCAGTGCAGCCCCACAGGGTGTCAGCATGGCTGGAGAGGTGTTTGAGACTTCACCTAAGGGATCTGAGGCCATTATATCCCAAAATATCTGTAGTCTGGAAAATGCTGCTTTGGGGCCTGCAGAACAGAGGGCAGCACAGGATCCCAGGGAAGGGGAATGGAGGCTTTTCATCTTCCCTGCCTCTTGCCATCCCCTCAAAAAAACTTGATGAAATGTGCGATTTTCTCTGCATTATCTGCACTACAACCAGAATCCCACTTCTGATTAAATCTACCTGCTTGCCAATTCTCAGCAGATCTCTGAGGAATCAATACTCATTACCCAGAGAGACGCAGCCTCTCTAAAATTAGTATTAAAGGAAGTGCAAGTTCCTTCCTGTGCAACCCAACTCGGTAGGTGTTACTGCTGTGAGGAACTTTACAAACCATTAATGGCTCCCAGGAGAGCACTAATCATTTTCTACATGTCCTTATCCGCTTAATCCCATTATAAAGATTTGCAGCGTGAAAGCTGACCACTCCTAATCCCAAACTCAGATGGGAAGCTGGAATGGCAGGAAAAAAATATTTGGGAGGAGAAGGAGGTGCGTTCTGCTCACAAAGCCTGGATAGTTGCTACCATCTTTTCAGACAGGAGACAAATGAGAGAATAATCCTGAGTATCTTCAGAAATACAGGAGAGGGCAGTTTTAAAAAAGTTCTATAGAGAGATTTTATCCAAAAAATTTATACTCAAGTTTACTCCACTTCACATAAGAAACAGTAAACCTGAAACCATCTTTGCCTCATTGGGGACAGAAATGCTTGTCCTCACTAGTCATGTCAGCACACCTGATACAATATCTGGATGATTTTGGGGGGAACTTCCAAGCCCCATCTGAGCCTGAGTGTGGAGTGAGGGTGTCCTGGTCCTGCAGACATGGCGAGGACAGACAGACAGGCTGCTCGCCCAGTGACACCACCAGAGGCCAAACTGGAGAGCCCTGACTCCCAGGGCTCCTCTCTAACTATCTGAATTGAGTTAAAAGGTGCTCTGCTAACAGCTTATTCAATGGAAATCTCATTAGCCAGAGCTCTGCCAAGAATTCATTCGAACGAGAGGCTTCACAAGGAGCTCTGCCAGTAGTTCATTGAAAGGGAATCTGTTATGGGGTCAGATACTATTTTATTCTGGTGAAAACCTAACAAAGATGGACTTGCCTAATAATAGGGTCAGCCCTGCCATGATTAAATGAGACCTTCTCTAACAGCTAAGAAATGCAGTAAAAGCTGTCTTATTCTGAGAGAAGCACTGGCCCACAGTGCACCTCAGGAAAATGCCCTTCATACACCAACAATGCAGCCAGATAACAAATAAAAACCCCTAAATACATCTTCGGAGTCCGAAACAAAAGCCTGCAACCATTTTTCAGTGGGTGGACCTTCACAATTTTCATTGTATCCTCCTTATTCACATCCTTAAGACCCTGCAAAAGAAGCTCCAAGGCTTTCAGGGGACTCCAACCACAACCTGAAACCACACACTGAAGTCTACGAAGCTCTGGGTGTATTTGTTGTGATCCATGATAAACCCCAAACCCTTTCAGCACACCCTTCTGCCAAGGTCATTGTTCCCCACTTCTAAGAGCTGATTTTGCCCTGCCAAGAGAAAGACTTTGCTCCCCCTGATATTGAATTTCAACTTGTGCAGAGCAGAAATACAACGAGCCAAGGTCAACCTGAGTCATAATCCTGCCCTCCAGAGGGCTTGAAGCAGCTTCCACCCCTATCAGTCACAGGTTTTGTAACTGTATCATCTCCTATATCATTCAAACCACTAATGAAAATAAACAGTGAATAGAAATGGATCCTGGAGAGACCCATCAAAACCCAGGCTGAGCATGAGTAATAATAACCTGCTTGTATTCCTGGTAATAACGTCTCCTGTGAGTACAGTGATATCCAGCACGCTGCCAAATAGCCCAGGATCAGAGAAACAGGACTTGGGGCTTTGTTTTATGGAGAGAAATTGAGCTTTTCAGCTGCAGGGAAACTGCAGTCGTTCTGCTTAACGCAGCAACTCCAAAATGAAAACTTAGGGCTGGTCCTCAAAAATGTAAAGATAATTCCAACATACCTTTAAGATGGAGTAAGAGCTGTTTAAATACCAGAGCTGGGTCTGGACCTTCAATAGGTGTTGCCTGGATTACAGCATAGTCCCAAATGTGTGTTGACTCCTCTGCTTTCATAGAAAAGCTTTTTTACCCATCTCCCAGGGAGCAGCTGCAGCACATTCCCAATAGTTTCCAGCTGAAAAGAGACCTCTCCTGCTGGCTGAGTGGCCTCAGGAAAATTATCCTTAAGGGCTTGGTGTAAATTGCTTAGGTAGCCTAACTACATGCAATGGATGTGGTTCCGTGTTTTACAGCCTCAAGAGATGCACCCACAGCTGGAACATCTGGCAGGGCACTGATGCAAATATTTTCCAAGTTGAGGCTCAGGGAGATCTCCCAATCTGGGGTCCAGACCTGGCTTTTCATGGAGCTCTGATGGCAAGGCAGAGAAAAATACTCCAGCAGCAGTAGTGAAGCAGTTTTCTCGTCTCAGCCCTGACAGCCTGTTTTGCTCTGGGATCTTCCAGGAACAGGGGAGTTGGGTGTCACACTGACTGGTATTTCCCCACCAGGAAGCCCTCAGTGTATCTTTTGTTCTCTCCCTTGAGGACTGCCAGAAGATTAAGGGCTGTTAGAACATTAATAATGATGATAAAAATTATAAAAGAATCATCAAGGTTCAAGGTCATCGAGTCCCACTGTCACCCAGCACCACCACAATCACCCCTAAACCACATCCCCAAGTGCCACATCTGGATGCCTCTGGAACACTTCTAGAGATGGTGACTCCAACACCTCCCTGGGCAGCTTATGCCAACCCCTGACCACCCATGCAGGGAAAAAAAAATGTTATATATAATCTGAACCTCCCCTGGCACAACTTAAGGCCATTTCCTCTCATCATTTCACTTGAGACATGGCAGAAGAGATTGACTCCCACCTCACTCCAACCTCCTTTCAGTTGCAGAGAGTGATGATGATGATGACAATGAGAACAATAAAGTCTATCAAGTTAAAACCAACTGTGTTCCCTGGTGCATGTGACAGGGATGGTTAAGGCTGTCTTACTCCTGGCTTTTCTCTTTGTGGTGGGCTGACCATCTTCACGAGAAGCCCTGTGGAAACCAGAGGAGAAGGTGCACCCTGTCCTTTGCTGTCTCCGTGGTACATCAGCTCCATCTCCACAAAAAACCTGATGTTCCCCAGAGATTTGCATCACCCAGTGCCAATGCAGAGGTGTCAGAGGATACAGGGACATGCCTCCAGCTCCAGGACCTGCAGCCACACAGCACAGCTCTGTCCAACCCCTCAGACGACACTGTGCAATAGATCCAGGCACGATGAGAAGCTGAAGAGTAAATTGCTCCATTGAATCTGCAGCAGGAGTTTGGCCACCAGCTGTGAAGTCTTTAAAGAGCTGATTAAAAGGAGCTGTGATGCTGCCAAAATTACTGACAGACAAATCGACGCCTGTCTCCTCCAAACGTGGTGCAAAGAGCTGCCTGATGGGAGTGTAGAGCAGTGGGAGCACCGAGAGCCTCCTGCCTGCAGCTCACCCAATCTCCTGCACCCCAAGGCCCCTGCAAAGAACTTCCCATTAGCAGCTCAGCTGCACCCATGAGAACAAAGGTAAAAGTAGAGGGTTTTCTCTCTGGCTGGATGGGGATATCATAGAATGGTTTGGGTTGGAAGGGATCTTAAAGACCATCTCGATCCAACCCAATGCCATGGGCAGGGACACCTTCCACTAGCCCAGGCTGCTCAAAGCCCTGTCCAACCTGGCCTTGGACACTCCCAGGGATCCAGGGGCAGCCACAGCTTCTCTGGGCAACCTGTGCCAGGGCCTCCCCACCCTCCCAGGGTCTTCCTCACATCCGATCTAAACCTGCTCTCTTTCAAATGATGAACAAATTATTTAAATTGCAGAAGCCCAAGACTTACCAGCACTGCCAGAGATACTCTGTGAAGCCTCAACAACTGCAGAGCATCCTGTGATTGTCAGGACACCAGGACTTTCTTACCCCATCCGTGTTCTGACACCGAAGCAAAGACACTGTATTTGATGTAAAATGATGAAAGCAGAAGAAAACCACCATTTTTAGACTACTTAGCATCGTAATAGAGCCATACAGCCCCAAAATACCTCATGCTGCAAAGAGGGGAATTAAGAATTCTCATCACAGCTGCCTGTGAAGTGGCTCTCAGTGACTTCTGATGCTACTTGAAACGGATTAGGGAACACTGTGTGTCCTCTCTGGCCAACACGACTCCACATGTGTAGCACACAGCAAGGAGTTAAAAGGGCAGGGACTGCCCAAGAGCAGATTAGCTGTGGCAGCCTCCAGCATCTGGAAGAACTTCAGCTCTCACCATGGTTTTTGATCCAGCCAGGATTATCCATGGCTGCTTCAGCAGTGGAAAGCCAGCCTGTGATCCCTGTGGATGGCTCTCAACATCTCTCCACTTCAAGGGAAAACAACAGGGACTCGGCAGGTCCTGGACCAGCTGCCTCCTCTCTCTGTGGAGTGCTGCCTGTCCAAGCGCCTCGCTCGGCTGGCAGGAGGAAACACCCAATTCTGCTGCTTCAGGTTAAAAAACCCTCCAGTTTTAATAGCTACTAACCTGGAGTCTTCCACAGACTCTGAGGAAGCTCTGGAGAGGTGGCTTGATTGCATGGAAAAGGGCAAAACACTGAAAGAGAGACTCTTAACAGGGAGCTGGGTAAAGAAAAGCAGCCCTGGGCTCGGCTGCCTCACACCGTGCCGTGCTTCAAGCTGAGATCAAACACAGCCTGGGCAGGAAACCAAATGCAAATTCTGTTTTGAGGACAAAGCACCAAAATTCGGATACATTCCTGGAACTTATCAGAAAAATAGCTGTTCTTCCAAACACTGTTTCTCATCCTTCTGCTGCCCTCACAGCACATTCAGGCGAGGTGGGAGCCACTCCTAATTCACAGCCCCCAGAAAACCTCTGACCCCAAGAATTAACAGCAAGGGAATTACTGATTGCTGGCTGATCTTCTCCTGGTAGGTGAAGTGCTAGAGGAGCACAGACCCAGTTGTAAAACATCGTCTCCCTGATCCTATCTGGAATAAGAGGAATGTGGTTTAAGATGTGTTATCGCACTACCTGTAAATGAACCAGTTAGGCCCACTTAAGTAACACACATTTTCAGTTTAGTAACACACATTTTCAGTTTAAAACAAGCCTTAATGGGAAGCCTAGTATTTACTTTGTTCCACTAGCAGGAATATAAACATCTCCACCTGTGTGGTGTGTGCTGGGATTTTATGTTGTTTTATTCCAATGAAAAATACACTCATTTTCCTAACCCAGAAGGACTAAAATTGCAGAGGGCACCAACCATGCCACGTGTGTTGAAGCCTTTGATGAAGGACTGCAGAAGTTCACAGGCCTTATTCACTGGGAGGAAGAGACATTATTCTTTACAAGTACAAATTCATGGCTGGATGGGATCTGCCCGTGAACACAACCTGCTGAATAAGTGCATTTTGGGTATTTCATAACCTTAGACCTGCCAAGTTTTCCTTTTTCTGAGGGTGATTGTTCTCATTCACCTGTATCCACCTCTTGGATGAAGGATGTACCCTGGAACATCCTTGCATGTGCTCACAGCCCCCTGACCTGATCATTACCTTCTGTAACACAAACCCAACACTGCTCCTCAGCCGAGGTGTGTGATTTGCTCCTGCTGGTAAAACACAGCAGCAAAAACCCTTAAATTGAGGTTATTGGGGAAAACAACTAAGGCCATAGAAGGATAAAAAATAGCACAAAAAAAAATTAAAATTAATCCCTGGAGTTATGTAGCAATAAATAAACATATAATGGTGCAGGGTGGGGGAATTACAGAACATGCTGAGTTGGAAGGCACCCATCAGGATCATCAAGTCCAACTCCTGCCCCTGCAATGGAATGGGAGGTGCAGAAATAATCAAGGTGGGAAGAAGCCCCTGACCCATCAGAAAAAGAAGCAAACAGGGCACAGGGCAAAGAGAGAGTCTGTCCAGGGGTTATAGAGGAGCAGCATCAGACAGTGAATGGAAATTCCACTAGGGTGAAGACAAATACAAATACCCTTTTTTCCCTTTTTTTTTTTTTTTTTACCAGTGTGAAATATGAAAAAAAGATCATTGAAAGAGACTCAAGTAGCCTCTGGAGACACGGAGGGATTGGATTGCTGACAGAGGAAATAGATGTTGCTGAAATATTAAGGATGTGTTGCCTTGGTATTTGCTAAGAGAGAGATGGGCAAGAGAGAGGCTGCAACTGTGACCCTGCAGGCAAGGGAAGGAGGAGAGAATGAATTCCACCACAAGGAATAAAGTGCACAGTATAATTTAGCATATAAAATCTCTTAATGAAACCGCTGCCCTTGCTGCAGCAGACAGAGCAGCGAGTTGTCAAATTATGAAAACATCACATTATTATCAAGTAAGAGTTGTTTACTCCAGAATTATCATTATTGTGGTAGTTAAACAGTCACATTCCTGCTGTGCAAATCCAGTGTGGGGAAGTGCAGGGGGAGCAGAGGGGTGGTGGCAGCCCCAAGCCTCATCCAGCTGTCCAGATCCACCGGTCTGCCCCAGCACTCCCCAGCAAAGCAACGCTGAAAGAGGTTCCAAAAGAGACATCCAAAGTGGAGAGAGTTATCTGAGACGAGCAGAAATCTCTGCAGCTTTGGAGATTGCACCTGCCACTAGAAATAATTGGAGCTTTCATTTTTTCCCACTCTTTTTTTTATGTCTAACAGCTGTTTCTATAGGTGATGCTGCCAATACATGTCTGAAATAGCTGCAGGCTACTGATGTGCTCCTCCTGCTTGGCCCAGCACTCTCCAGAGCACCAACAAATGCAATGAGCACCTTTTTTTTCAAAGGGTGAAAGATTCATTTCAAGGGCTCTGAGATCTCAAGAATATTTACACTGCTCAGAACAAATCTCACCTGGGTTGACATACCAAGCATATTCACTTTATTTATGATTATTCTCTTTTAAAAATCAAAATGACTGGATTTTACCCAGGCAGACTGAGGGAAGTGCTGGTGTAACAGGAAAAGCAGAAATGAGGGAATGGAAAGAGGATGGACAGGGACAGAGAAAGGAAATGAAGATTAGAAATAAAAAAGGAAAAGAAAAAGCCCTTGTGTAAAGCTCAGGAAATGAGTTGGCTTCTCAGAGATATTAGTACAAGAAAAGAGTGAGGACAGATATGAATGACTAAGGAAATCACAAAACCTATCAAGGAAAATAAGAAGGTTCCTGACATTTGAGGCATCGTGAAACATGAAAAGTAACAAAGGCAGAGTGAATCAAGGGCAGAGGAGACAGTCTGGAGTTCACGTGCAGAGTCTGATTGTCCCTTATCTGGATATGAAATATTAAAGTGAGGCAGGGGCCGAGCACTGGGCTGGACCTTCCCCCCTCCCTCCCTCCCCAGGCACTGCTGTGGTTCCTGCATCCTGCAGGGCACAGTGTTAAAACTGGGAGCATTTGGGCAGAAGTGATCCACACGCGTGTGGAAGGAGGGCTGCACTGCGGATTCTGGATGGCGGGACAGGGCAGGATTGCTGTGCATTCACAGGGGAGAGTCACTGGTGGGATGAGCTGAGCTGGGAGCCCAGCACAGAAGCAGCAGAGTGGTGTGTGAAGTGACAGACTGGGGGGAATCACAGCTCCTTCCTCAGAAGAAAGAAAACACCAGTTTTTAGCAGTAAAAGCTGTTTGCAAATAACCCAGCAAAGTCCACTGATCTGCTCAAAGGGATGAAACACCTGTTTGGAAACACACACCAGAGAGGCTCTAATTTCCATGGGTTTATCAGAGGCTCACAAGTTTGGGCTTTATCTGCAGTAAAGCTGTTTGTGCCAGAGATCCCAGAGCTTCCCCAGTGGTCACACCAGTCTTACAGGCTGAACAGAAATAGCTGGATATGCCACCACAGAAACACAACTAATTCTTGGTTTAGATGTGTTATGGTTTAGGAGTTTTCATAAATCATCCTCCTGATCCCTTGGGCATCCTACCAGCTCCCATTATCACCTTCCTATTCTAATAGGCACAATCTCAGTGCAGCAAATCCCCCATTTTCCACAGCTTTCAATCACAACCAAAGAGTAAAGATGAAAAAAATCTGCATTTCAAATTATTGTTTGTTGTTATGACAACATCACATGGATTTGGTCCTTGCTGCAGTCTCGGGCTTCAGAGCATTTCCAAAGCTTTTATGCAAAGAGCGTGTCTGTAGCACACATATGCCATGAAACCAAAGGGGTCAGCCTCATGTGATGTCAAATAGCAAGAGAAGCCACCTGGAATATAATTCCAGAGAAAATTGTCCCAGCAGCCAAGCAGAAACCTTTCCTTCTCACAAACTTCCCCATAATATGACAAACTACAGCCTGGCACAAAAAGATCTAAGAAGGGTCTGTCAAAGGCACAACAGAGAGTGGTGGTCTTTCTGTCCATCAGAGGAAGAGTCCAGTATACAGGATTATTCAGGAGGTGCATGAATCATCTTTTGCACCATAAAGAACATGGATAGACACGAAAAAAATAAAAATAAAATAAACAAATAATTGGAACCTCTGAAGCCAATAAACTGCACTTCAGGAATGTACATGATAGCAGCATCACAGCTTTTAGGGCCCAAATTTATCACTGTGGGTGCCCGAGACAGAGAACAGGCCACAGATTTCACCTGGCGATTTCTGAGAATCCAGCTCAATATATCACAAAAAAAACCCCAAAAACCCCAAAAACAAAACAAAAAAAACCCCAACAACTATTTATATAAAGTCTGGAATGTAAGATTTTCCTCAGTGTCAATAAGCCACAGCAAAGGCATCGTGTCCCACCCCAGCCGTGGTGAGCAGGTCCTGCAGTGCCACCCTGCCTCCACCCAGCAGCTCCAGTGGACAGAACAGGGTTATCACTGGGATGTTCGGATCAGACACTTTTTGACATCGTACTGACAACTTTTTCATGTTTTAGAGATTATTTAAAATGTGAAAGCTGCTGTTAAAGGGAGTCAGAGCAGCGTCAAGGGACCTGGTCCTGGGGGAGTAAGCAGGAATTATCTGCTTGGACTAACAGACGCTAGTTCAAGCTCCCAACTCCCTGAAGCTGGAAAGGCAGAGACACAGAAGGAACCCACCACCTCCTCCTGTGCTGGTGCAGCTCTCAGGGGTGCCAATCCCACAGGGTTCATCCTTGTGGGGGCTGATGTCCCTCAAATGCAACTTAAACTCAGTGGATAAGGGAGGATGATCCGTGTCTGGAAAGTGAAGCTGAAGGACGATGATGCGGGTGAAAAGGTTAGTGAGGAGCAAAGGGGGAGCTCTGAACAGAGGTGACAACAAGGGCCCTTCAGGAGGAGGAGGAGGAGAGATCCACCTGTCCTGGGCTGGTGAAGAAGGCACTCCCAAAGAAGAGCCCTGCATTCATCCCTGGGCTGAGGAGGGACCAAGCTGCAGCAACGTTAAGCATCAGCATCCATCTGAAGTAAAACCAGCAGCAAAGTCCATAATGCTTTTAGTGCATTAAAGAAAAAGCATAGTTGAACTAAACTATTGCCATCTGCCTTCAGCTGAAAGCGGAGCCACACATCGATGGCCATTTATAAATAGATTGGGAGCCTTATTAAAGGTTAGTAAAATTGTCCTGACTCCTTCTCTCTCCTCTCATTGACATGAATAGCTGCCATTCATTCCGGGGAGAGAATTTTCCTTGTACCGAATCAAAAAAAAAAAAAAAAAAATCACCCCAAAAAAAAAAAAAAAAAAAAAAAAAGGCTCACAATCCTCACTTTTCATCATGTGCTCCCTGCATTAGTGCAGTTATTCAGCCACAGATGTTGATTCCAGCCGAGCCCAGACTGGGACTTTACTCAGCCCGTGGAGTGAACAAAAGCCACCCAAAGCACAGAGACGGGGTCGTGCAGAGAAAAGCTCTTTCCTTGTGTTTTGTTTCATCCTTCCCCGCCCACGAGGAGCCCGCGGTGATCCCGTGAGCCGAGGTTTGCTGCTTTTGAGGAGCCTCGTGACAGCTTGCTGAGCCCCACGGCAGCAACAACCTGTTAACCACCGAAGTGCCACGAAACCACCCCAGTTACGCCGAGCAATCACTCGGTGATCGCTGGAACCTGCACTAAGCGGCAGCTCGGGCTCACACAGCAAACATTGCCTCCCGGCTCCATCCCAGCACAGCTGTGCTCCCACTGCCACCGTGCCCTGGCAAAGGGAAATATTTTTGATAGGGCCACCAATATGGCCATTTTCCAGGATTTGTTTAAAAAACCCCTTTGTGCTCAGCCCCTTGCAGACCAGCAGGATGCCGAGTCCCCGCCTGGCGCTGCGGGCGCTGCTCTGGAGGGAGGCATTAGCTGTGGGCAGGAGGTTCAGCCTATTGAGTGCCTGTTCTGCTGCCTACTCCAGATTATCACTCCATCAGACGCACATAATGTCAAGCAACAGCAGCTTAATAAGATTTTACAAGCACCCATCTAATCTATTTCATATGCGAGCGCATGAAAAGCAGAATAACTCCAATTTCATGGAGAGCCGAATGTATAGATATTTAGAATACATATATTTAGAGGAAAGCACTCACAATGATATTTCAATCAGTCTAGCAACAGGATTATCTCGAAAACAGCCACATGCTGGGTTTTCATTAGCGTGTGGCACAAGCAAGATTTCATCACCTTAATAATTTTTCAAGCTTCCATAATATCCATGATTGCCCATTAGTTCCACCGCCTCAAAGTGACCCCTTATGTTTTTTGTTATTAAGCAAAAAGACAGAAAACAAAATGAGATGCAACCTGGCAAATAGCAGCTAATGACTTCTGGGGGAGAATAATTGGAAAGGGAGATTCAAGGGGGAAGAGATGCCTTGGAGCCACAGTAAATGCGACTTAATTTAAATGGTGGACAATAAATAAGAGATGAGTTTGCAGCATGAGGTAGGTGCATAAACTGCCTGTAGGTCTTCAAGCTGCATAATAACACGTCCTTACTGCAGATCAGGGAGGGATATCACCCTGGTCTTGGATGACCCTGAAATCCTCTCACCCTCACCTCGTGGTGGAGCAGAGCTGCCCAAACAACCTGTTACTGGAACACTCAATTATAGGAAAGGTTAAAAGGGATCCCTGATCTGTGCAGTGGAGTGAGGTGACACACAGGGCTGAACGAGATGGGAACACGCCAGTGTCAAAGGGGAGCTGGAATTTAATGGTTTGAGAAGGATAGAGCTAGAAATAAAGGGATGACATAAAGTGAAATTCAGGCTGAGGAAATACAACCCAAAGTGCCACACACTTTTTAAAAAATATATATATATGTAGTTATAGTTAAAAGTATAGAAGTGTATGTATCTTTGATTTGGATATAAAATATTGGATATTTGAATGAAGGACAATCTAAAGGAAGGAGTGCAATTCCTCTGTTTTGACTTCTCCAGATCCATGGTGTCCAGTAGGATTTCCACACAATGGCAGTACAAAGGGACCTGCAGGAGATTTTTCTGGATTATGAGGGAGATTATTTGATTTCCTTTTCCACAGTCTCTTGTCATGAATCCGTCAACAGGCCATTCCCAGAGTGAGCCCTCTGATCTCCACCCAATGGTGTTAACATCTCAAAAACTCAGTTTCCCAGCAGGAACGTAGCTGAAGACCTGAGGTGATTAACACCGCTTGTACGCTGCTTTTTAGTAGATTTCCAGCCTTTGATGGTGGTTTAAAGAGACAAATCATCCCAACAATGCCAGCCTGATAAATCGTTTTGCTTTTCGTCTTCTGCAGGAAAAAATCAGCATCAAAAAACCAGTGAGGCATGAGACACCGAACAAGGTGTTGGATTTTAAACTGAGAGGAGGTTTAGATGAGATATTGGGAAGAAATTCTTAATATTCTGCTGTGGGGGTGGTAGTTGCCCAGAGAAGTTGAGGGTTCCCCATCCCTGGAAATGTTCCAGGCCAGGTTGAATGGGGATTGGAGCAACCTGGTCTGGTGGAAGGTGTCCCTGCCCATGGCTGGGATGAGCTTTTTTTTGGTTGGTCCCTCCCAACCCAAACCATTCCATGATTCGATAACTTATTTTAACCAGGGGAGTGTGTTGGGAAAGGAAACCATCTCTGGGGGGACAAAGGAGTTCAGCAGCTGATGTTGCAGATCTCTGCTGTGCAAACATCCAAAGATCTCATGGAGAGCAGCAACGACCATGACCATGCAATAATACCTGAGTTACCCCTACTGTAACACCAGAAAAGTCTCTGTTAATTTGGTAAGGTCAGAACTGGACCACAGTCAAATAAAGACACAAAGAGAGAAGTTCAAATTCTTTCCTTGTTATGTTTCCTTATATAAGTGGTGCTAATGTAAACTGTTTAGGGCTTTGGAAACTCTGTGTGCATCAGCCACAACTCACTTTCCACGGAATTACAGCCAACTTTTTCCCAGTCTATTTGAAATGGGCTTCTTGCAGAACATCAGGAACCAGTAGGAAACCGGGTTGGAGTAAATAATTCAGGGGTTTCCTTTTTACAGCCAGTTAAATAAGGGAAAAGGGAAAGCAGAGGCAAAACCACTATCTCAACTTCTGAAGGCCACCATTACACCTTTGGTGTAAAACAAAATTGCAGCTTGAAATGCAAACAGCCCCAAATTAACAAGTTTTGGTGAACAAAAGCAAGATAATAGGGTTTTTTTCTGCCACACACACGTCTGTTCATTAGCACTGCTTCCCGGACCACTACAGCTGCTCACAGTTTAAAAGAACAACAAACACTTCACACAATATTTACAGCAGGAATTAGCAGCAGAATGAGAACAAATAAACTTTGCTCCAAAATATTTTGGCAATAAAATGTATTTAGTGAAATTTTATGTACCCCCTGAAACGGCCAGGTGGTTTGACTGTGGTGGTGTAAGCCTGAACTGGAAGGAAATGGAATATTCTATTAGAAATTTTGCCTAATTTTCTACTTTCAGTTTGGTGGTGAATATTTTCCATATCACCCTCTGTTTGCATGGGTTATACGTTCATAGGGGTGGTCAGATGAACTTAAAAAATTTAAAATATTTCTATTAAAATATTAGAATAGCTTTGAAGTGGATTTTGTGGCATCTAATCAGTCCATTATAGCCTTTAAACACACGGGTTTTCCTAATCTTCATTTCCTAGGATGTGGCTTGACCAACAGACTCAACCCCCAGTGCCAGTTTTGCCACTTGTCTCTCATAGTTTTAGGATTTTTTTAATTTTTTTTTTGAGTGAAACTGCTGAACTTGTCAGGTGGGCTTTGAAAAGTCAGACTTTGAAGAAGAAAAAAGTGCTGAAACATTCCTGTATCCTCTTCCCTGCCCAAAACCCGTTTCCTTTGCCTTGGGGCACACGTTCCTCCTCCTTCTCTGCTCTTCTTTCTCTGAAATTCACATAATCCTCCAGCCTCCTCCTTCTCTTTCTTCCTCCTTGCACACTTGGATACTTGGAAACCGTGAAAAGGCCCTTGCTGGAAAGAAAAATTGCCATGGGAATGCCCAGACTCCTCCAAATCCTGTAGGATTTGTACCTGGGGATTACCCAGATTACCCAACCCTGGGTTTTATTTGAGCCCTCACAGCTGGGATGCACCTTGACAAGCACCTTCTCCCCTTAAATGCCCCCCAAATTTTAATAACATTTTCCTAGAAAAATGAAAACACAATTTACAAGAGAACATACTATCCCAAATAATAATAACAAAAAAAGAAGCACTGAAAATCGATACTGTTGGGAAAAAATAAGCCCCTGAAACCCTGAATTTACTTTTGAATTTATCCATTAGAACCATTGCCACGTGATTTTAAGTGCCCAAAAGCAGAAGGATTCAGAAAAAGGATTCAAAAAACGTCCAGAAATGAGGTAAATAAACAAGTAGTTTATAACTTTTCATGGTTCAGGGACTAAGTGTAACATTAATGCTTGTCGGTAGGAAGACACAGTTTATTAAGCAAATTATTCCTGTGACTTCTTCGTATCTCCCCATTTTCCTGCCTCTGCCCCATTCTGATTTGCACTTCCCTTCCTCACAGGCACTTTCCTTGGAGAAAATTGTCCAGGGAACCTGTTCCTCACACAAACCCACCAGAAACCACCAGGCAGAGCGTGAGCCCAGGCACACCAGAGGCATTAAATGCAGATGAAACGCTCTGGGGGGAAAAAAACCCAAGTCTCCTTCTGTGCTGGCACCATTAGGTATGAAAATAAATGAAGGACAAGACACAAATAACTCTATTAAGAGAAATTAAACACAAGTGTGTCCTCACAAACCACGGGTGAGTGGCAAATGCCAGGGAAGTGCATAAGGATGGTTAATAGTGTTTGTTAATAAGGAACCTGTTGCTTTTAATGGCTTCTAATCACTGATTTTAGAATATATGGTTGTAAGAGCAGGAAAACAGAGCCCTGGCACGTGTCACTGAGGGTGGGAAGGCTGCCCAGGGATCAAGGGGATGGGAAACCAAAGCAGCACGTGCAGGTCACCCTGTCATCCTGTGAGCCAGCAGGTGAAATGACTGCTGTGGCACAGCTGGGTGAGGCCATGGCAAAGGCAGCCCCAAACAAACATATTGGAGTGTCTCATGAGAAGTAATCATAGATTGGCTTGGGTTGGAAGGGACCTTGAAATTATCTAATTCAAAGGCAGAGCTCAGCGAGTCCTAGAGGAAAACTTGCAGCCCTCCAGCTCATTCCCCCAGTTTTTGGGGTTCAGTTATAGCTGCTTTAATGGGAAATGAAAATTTCCCCTTTCCTTCAGCTGCTGTGGTGTCTGTGATGTTACTCTGAGGAGCAGCCACACACCAGGGTCCAGTGCAACGACAAGGTTTTCATGCACCAACTCTCCCCAGGACACCTTCCCTCCTGCCATCCCAGTGCCCCCTTGTCACAGCACAGCCACCGCCCACGGTGTTTTTCCAAGAAGTGTTGTGATGCAGGATGTTGTATTCCCTATTATCTGCAGGAAAGCAGGCAAAGACAATGGAGAAGAAAGGCTAATCCCACAGGGCATCCGTGGCTGGCAGGAGATATCTCGAAACAGGCTGGAACTGGAGAGGAGTTGGTAACGTAAGAACGATGAAGTTTGAGGAGGGGAAACAAAACACCCCAACAAATCAAGCCGCTCTTTTGTCCTCCCATTCCTCTCCTTGGCTTACAGCCCCTGAGATAACAAAGGCTGTTCCTCCCTGGGTGTGTGAAAGTCAGAATTTGTGGAGCCTGGGGGATGCTGGGGCAGGGAGAGAGGGAAGAGAGATATTCCCAACCGCTCCCTGTGGCTCTGGAATCCCCGAGCTGGCGTTTCTCTGAGGATCAGCCCTGCCTGTCCAGATCCCTCTCTGGGATGGGCGAGTGCAGCCCTGCAATTACACTGCTGTAATTAGAACCGTCTGCCCCAAGCAGCAGCCCTGGCTGTGGACAAAAGGGCAGTGTCCATGTGGGAAACCTTCCTGATTTGGTGTATTTAAAGGGAATTTTCCTCCTTGCATGGCATGAACACACGGGGAGCCGGCACAGGGATGGGAGAGCCACGGGGAAAGAGCTGCCCCTTCCCTTCCATCCCTTCACAGGGGATGTGAGAAACAGCACTGGGAGTGCAGAGAGAGAAGGGAAGGAATTAGAAAATGGGAAAGGCATTAACTTAGGTCAAACACTGATCAGTTCTCTCAAACAGCGCTGGGGGAGCTGTGGGTGCAGCAGCCTCCAGAGCCTTGTGGAATCTTGATGCCAACAGGGATAGCTCTGCCAGAGAGCACATTCCAGCTCTGCAGATGTGGGAAATGAGCAGCACTTATCCCACCCCCAGCTGGGATGGGATGTGCGACACTGAGCCCAGCCTGGCTCCCACTCCCTGCCCCAAACCCCTCAGAGCCCTCTGCCCTGTTATCCCCTCCAATGGGAAAAGGTATTCAAAAGGAGCATCTCTCCCATCCCACCCCACTGTCCCTGTCTGCCTTCCCAGTCAGTCCCATCCCACTCTGTGACTGGAGTGAGAAATGCTTGAGCTCATTCAGGTGTTTTGTATTTTTCCACTGTAAGGCTTCTGCTGCAGGTGCTGGTGCAGAGCCCTCACAAACCCATCACCTGTGGAAGGGACACCACCCAGTAGGGCCGGAGCAGGAGAGCTCTTCCCACATTTGCTACAGACCCCATGACCACAGTCACTCTCCCACTCCATCCCTGCTTTCATAAAACATCATTTACCTTTTAGAAACCCAATGTTTTTATCGTTCACCTGTGATAAAACCACGTAGAGCTGGACAGCCTGTCTTTCCAAACCACGTGAAAACATCCAGAAACCCCTCCAGCAACCCATCATTTGCTCTCCTGCAGTGTTACCAAACCCAGACCTCCCAAAACCCTCCGTTTTTTTGACCAAAGGAGCCCTTACAACACGTCCGCTATGGAAAATTCTGGTTTCTTGCCATTTCTCTTCCCCTTCTCTTGCAGCTTCTGTGTTTTCCTGACTGTTACTCCACTGTTTCAGGGGACACAAGCTTTTATTTTTAACTGAGTGACTCAGTTCTGACGTGATCAATTGATGGTTAAAGCTGGGATGTTAAGGAAAAAGAAAACACGCCAAATACCATGAGACTCCCTGATAAAATCACAGACATCGGCGAGACTGGATGAAATAAGACACTCCCCAGAGTTTGCCCTAGATACCAGATGCAAATCAAAGCTAAATGGGCTCTGAAACTTGAAGTGGATGCAGCTCCCCTCTGATTTCATCTGGAGCAGTGGGTGCTCGAAAACCTGATGCAAGATATTTAGTTCCTTCAGAAAAACCGAGGGCCTGAGGGTCTCCCATCAGATAAACCCCGTGTGGTGAATCCCCCGGCTCTCTCAGCATATGCCCAGCCAAAAGCAGAAAAGCAGCCAGGCAGGAAACCACTTGAAACTGGGTTTTTGAGCAAAATTGGCTGAGCAAGGAAGGAGAGGGGCTGTGCCACCCCCCCAAGGAGCTGTGTCGGTCCCTGGGTGGGCAGAGGAGCCCCTCGAGCAGATGCTGCCTGAGCAGGTGCTCACAGTGAACACTTCTCATCACTCACACGGTTCTGTAGGTGCATAACAACGTGACACACTGTTTTTCTGCCAAAACAGGGCACTTTTTTTGTCCCTTGTAGGGCTCTCAGTTGATCCAGCGCAGCAGATATCTCAGTGATCTGCGTGGACAGCGACCAAGGGTGGGTTGAGCAGGGCACTAAATACCAGTAAAAGGGGCTGCCAAACCCTAATCCTGCTATGGGGGAACC
>JAYRBT010000056.1:3080459-3097686 GCA_036023395.1 Myiotriccus ornatus | reverse complement strand
GCCCAGAGAAGCTGTGGCTGCCCCTGGATCCCTGGAAGTGTCCAAGGCCAGGCTGGATGGGGATTGGAGCAACCTGGGATAGTGGGAGGGCAGGGACATTGGAACGTGATGGTCTTTAAGGTCCCTTCCCACCCCAGCCCCTGTGTCAGTGCCTCACCACTCTCACAGGGAAGAAATTCTTCCTTAAATCTGACCTGAACATCCCTCTAAGAGTCCCTTTTCAGTCCCCTGCCAGCAGCTGGAAGCTGTCAAAGAGGGAGGGAAGGGACATGTCGATCTCAAATATTTTTTCCAACCTAAATGATTCCGTGATCCTCTGTCGGACACGGCTGGCTCCGTGGCAGGGATGGCCCTGCAGCTTTACACGTGCATTAAGGGTAAGATCTCCTGCCACCGTCTCAGGAACAAGTCAAAACCGAGACACCTTTGATACCTCTGCTTCAAGAGATCCAGCATGTCACAGGTCACTCCCCAGGACTGCACGGGCAGAGGATCAAACCACCGGCTTATGCTGATGAAGGAGTGGAAAAGCACCTTGTTGCCTCCTGGCCTCCTTGTATTTGGGTGTGAGGATGGGGATCCCAGGGATTTTGCCATGGAAAAAAGGGAAGGCAAGGGGCAGAGGGGAAGAAGAGCCTTTTAGAGCTGAGTTTCTGTCCACTGCACCCCATCAGCTCAACCACAAAGGGCACAAGAGGATAAAGTTTTCAGCAGAGCAACAACGCTGAGACCGGGATCTGCACCTCAAATCCGACTCAAATAGAGCTGAGCATTCATTGCCATGGATTTCATGCTGTCTTTCAACAGGCAGCCAGTAAAAAATGAAGCCCCTGTACTCTGAAAAAAAGCAATGCCAGACACAAAGAACTGTTTGCATGTAAAATCTTAGTGGCTTGAGCCAATATAAGACAAGCATCAGCCACAGATGTTAGTTAAGGACATCTTAGTGTTGTGTTCACTGTGCATTCTGCAGCCTAATTACACTGCCTTCATTATTAATAACTTACAAACTGAGTAGTGACAGATTAAGACAGATTTCATTATTTTACTGTAGGTCTTTTGCAGTGTAAGTCAAAAGCAAGTGGATTAAAAGGAAAATAAAAATCCCGAGATGAGCGGAGATTGTTGGGAACACAAAAATGAGAGATAAAGTATTTCAGAAAAACAGACATTCCTCTCACTACCATTATGCCAAAAAATAATGGAGACTGACATAATTTGGAAGGGAAGGGGAAACAATCCGGGAATATTAATTGGGGCACACATCATGCAGCAATTTTGAATTCCTCAATGCCAAAAGACAGAGGGGAAAGAAGTTGCTGTATTCTCGCAGCCTCTGGCAGTCTGTGGGCAGAAAGGGAAGGTCGTGCTTGAAAGAGGAGCCAGAGCTCCCCTGGAGTCAGCTGGAGCCCGTTTTCAAAGGGGGCAGCACTCCAGCTTTTGGGGGATGTGCTGTGCATTTGTAGTTCTATCTTTCTTTTTTTCCCTTTAAGCTGAAAAACGAGGATCTCTTGACTTCCCCCAGGCTACTTCCCCTGGCTTCACAACTCACCCCCTTTACAAAAGTATTTCCTTCTGCCTGTTAACCTGGCTGCTGGAATATTATCAAATATATCAGAGTCCTGGAGTAAATGCCTTTTTAAACCACTGCAGAAAAAAAAAATAAATCGGATGTTGGAAAGGTAATTCAAAAAGAAAATCGTACTGTTCTGGCTTTCACACAGTACAGACATTCTCCTTCCCTATAGCCATTTCTATGGAGATTTCTCATGCATAAATAAGCATAAACCACTAATTTGCAGTGTGAAACAAGGAAGATGGCCAGTGGGCCTGAGTAAATCATAAGCTACTTGTAGGAGCTTATCGTTATTTTTTGGATATTAGGAAACAGCAGCAAGAAATCCTGCAAACTGCTCCACATGCCAGCCATCCCTTCCCAAACCCAGCTTCCCAGGCAGGAAGGCAAGAGCTGCAGTGATGCTAAAACATCAGCATAAAGCAGGTCAGCTCTCACACTGCATCAGCCTCGTGGGTCCCTTCCAACTCAGAATATTCTGTGACATACAAATCCTTCTTATTTTATCTCCCTTGATCTCTTCATGGTCTTGCTTACAAAAGCACCTTTAGACAACTGGAAGATGTTGGATGTGTCCTCAAGACAAGAGAGACCGTTTTTGAGATGGTTTGCACAGATTCCATTTATACAGGATATTTAAATGTTTGTTATATGGGAGGTGGGGAAAACTGAAAGGAACCAGGCTCCTAAACCCTGAGGTTTTGCTTGTAAAAGCACCTTTTGACAACGGGAAGATGTTGGGCCTCAAGACAAGAGGGATCACTGTCCGGATGGTTTGCACAGATCCCCTTCATAGGGGATATTTAAATGTTTATGATATCAGGGGGATAACTGAAAGGAATGAGGGTCCTAAACCCCTCGGGCTGCTCTTCCCTGGAAGTCGTTGAGCCGGAGTGGAGCGATCCAGCTCTTCTTCAACATCTCCCCCCTGTGGCACCAAGAATGTTCACAGCGCACTGTTCACTCCCGGCGATGAGGAAGAGGCTGCCAGGGTTGCTCGTAAGTGGGGAACACTGATAAATTCACAGTTTACTGGGCGCCAACTTCCTCATGGTTTAAATTCCCGTGGTCCTCTCTCCTGGCTTCATCCCACGCGTCATTCCAAGGTCTGGTGCTTTCTCCTTCCATAGAAATAATGTTGACATCTTTGAAAATTTCTTCATGTGAGCTCTTTGTTTACTCAGGGTACGTATTCAGAGCCTCCACGTCAGGAGTGTGAGTGCTGTGTTCTTGAAATCTAAAATGAGTTGGGTGACCGAGCAGCAAATTACTGGATTTTCCATAAAACCCAGGCTCCACACGCTGGAGTGCAGGTTAAGTACAAAGAGCAGGTCAAAAACTATAAGCATTTAAACAAAATAGTTAATTAAATTCATATATCAAAAGAAAAAAGAAAATTGTAGTTTCCTTATAATGAGAATTTTCCTGTAACATTTAACTCCCAGAAAGAGTGGCTAATTCCATTTATGTTAATATTAGGCCAGCTACTTTTGCTTTCAGCTTAATCACTAAGCAACCAAGTTACCAGAAGAACACAGGTTATCCAGCAATTATCACACAAACACGTCTGGGGCTGAATTCTGACACTGCACCATTAAAATCCATGGAGATTTTCCCGAGAGTCCCATGACAGGAATGCTAAGGATATAAAAACTGACATATGATTACGTGTTAATTGGTCCCAATCCCATTCGTGGTTCCAGTCCCACTCAAAGCCTTTTAATTCATGGAAGAGTTGGGCAGGAATGATAGCACCAATTATTGCTAAGAGGTACCAAGGTGCATTACTTGATATTTATTATTAACAGCATCTTTTAAAGCAATTTTCATCCTGAGGATCTCAAAGCCTTTACACATTAATGAATGAAGAGCCTCACACGATCACTGTGAAGTAGGCAAATATTATTCCCAGCTCACAGATAAATGGGGAAGATGGGAATTCAATTACACCCTTAAATTCACGCTACAGCTTAAAGACTCTTTTTTCCCCACCAGGAAGAGCAGATCAGAAGTGGTGACGGGGCCTTGCAACCAGTGACTCCATCTCCCTGCTGGGAAAAACCTGAGCCCAGAGGAAACCTACGGTTCGCCAAAGCTCTGTGCAAATGGGATCGAATGGAATGTGTTCAACACGCATGTTTTCCTAGGAAGGGTCTTAGCCCACGGCCTGGAAGGAGTTAAAGCATAAAGGATTACCACATCTGGACAAGATCCGTTGCCAGGGTTAACTCACATGGCTGTTTGGAATATTTCTGCAGGAACAGCAGCCCAGAGTTCTCTTTCAAAAACCAGCTCCTCCGTTTGAATTTGCTTTCCTAAACAACGATGGCTTTCGCTTACAAAATTAGCTCCCTGCCCGGCATCCGAGGCAGGAATCCACAGAAACTGCTTAATTTTTATCAAGCAAGTGCTTAAAGCAACTGTTGATATACAGGGAAAGAAGGAAAACATTCGCCTTTGTCTCGCTGAGCCATTAAACATTTATTGGTCTTTCTGAGACAAAAATACAAATGTGAAGCTTGGCTGGTTCCCACCTCCTGCTGGGCTCAGTTTTGGTGACCCCTGAGCTCACAGGTTGGAGGGAAAGTTTGCAGCTCACTGAGGAGAAGGGTTTGCTTTGTGATGGAGCTCTTGGGCTTCCCAGAGGCTCGGGACAGCAGCAGGTCCCTTTGGGGCTCAGGAGGGTGTTTGAGCTTGTTTGTTAACTAGAAATGGAGCAGGAGAGTCTCCAGGCAGAAGAAAACACACTGAGGGAATAAAACACGTTTTCCTGAGTCTTCACATCTCGTGCTTCCCAAGTGAGGCTAACTGGGATTTTCTGTCTCATTTGCTGGCTGCACAACTGGGGTTTTCTTCTCTTATTAACTGAAAAATCTGCATTGCTGATAAACTGCTGCGATAGCAGATACACTCTGGTCTCCCCTAATTGCTTCTTCTACATTTATGAAGATACTTATTGTTTCTCTCTCATGAACTCTAATTAAAGCTTGCAGTGCTCTTACACACACACCCCACTCATGAATATACATCACGTTTTAAGTGAGACAAAATTGTCACCTTTTCTTTAGTGTTCAACAGGACTCTGCAAATGAAATGTTCTGTCCTGGGCCACCTGCTCGGAGCAGTGAGGGTGTTTTGTGAAGGAATCAGAGAAATTGGAATTTTGGAATTACCTGGGTATGAGCTCAATTTGCAATACCCACTATCTGCAGGGATCCTGCCTGCAGAGATCTCGGCTTCTTTATGAATCTTCCCTTTTAATCAGCCTTGCTTCCCCTCTGACTTAAAGAAAGGTGTCTGTCAGGTTTTCTCCCTAAAATAATTCTCTCTGAGTTGCTGCCTTACAACCCCCAACTCGACCTCTCCACTGACCATCCTCTCTCCTCTCTTGCTGACCTCCACACCATAACAAAAACATAAAAGTCAATATTAATTTATAGGCAATTAAACAAACAGCAAACCTGTTGAGAACCTCACTCCTGCACCCTTTCAACACGAGGTTATGCTCTTCTCCTTGTACAAGTGATTTATTTTTTAATTTTTTTTTAGCCTTCTACTCCTGCAGGTTTGCAAATATTGAAAGCATTCCTGAGCTTTCAACAGCAATATCACCTAACTCAAAATAACTGGAGCTTTTTCCAGTTCCAAAGGAGAGCAAAATAAGAAACAGGGAGAATGAGCTCAGAACTGCCCCAGTGTCACTGTGCTGAACCACCTTGTACCCAATGAATGACCATCAGTGCCAGTCTTACAGCAAACGTAATTTTGGTTTTCAGCACCATTATTTAGCCATGTGGGCAACAGAGTCCATCCTTTGCAAGGTTCCAGCTCAGGTTTGTCCTCCTGAGGGGTGGGAAAAGCACAGATTTTTTTTTTATAGGGCAAAAACTTCTTAAATTCATCCTGCATCGCTCTAGGGGAAAAAAAGAGCTGACCTTTCTCCAAGGCTGCAACTCCCACTTTTACAATCATTTTGCAAACTTCCTTAGTTTGAGTCCTGGCTCAGATAATCCACAGGTTTTGAATCAGGCATGGCCACCACCAGTCACCAGCCACTCCAGCCACAGGATGAATTTATGAAGGTAGTTTTCCACCCCCTCCTAAGTCCTGCTTCCTTTCCAGGACCAGCTCAGTTAAGCCATTCCCCAGTGTGACGGTTCGATTCCCTGCCTTGGGAATGGCTTTTTTCCACTGCCCCCAGCACCACTCTGAGTGAAGCACATTGAGAATTGCCACACCTCCAGTGGGCAAAGAGCAAACTGAGCCACATCCTGGGGGTTGGAGGGATCACAGGAGCCTCAGCAGCAACACGGAGGAACCACAGCGGAATCGAGATTCCCTTCATGATGCAGACAGTCATGTTTTATATGGATGAAGATTTAACACATTCAAGATGCCTTTTTCTTCCCAGTCCCAGGGGAGAAGAGGCTGGCCAGGGGACAGCTGGAGCTAAATGGCCACGGTGACCCTCAGATGACAACCCTGCCAAGCCTTAACAGCGAAAAATGTGCAGTGACAACAGCTCGTACTCGGCATCCCAGCACCAGGCTGAGCACAGGGTGGTGTCAGACAGAGGGAAACACTGGACAAACCTGCTCCTCCTGCCCCAGCTGAATGGCAGGAGCCCCCCTTGGTGCCATGGGGACACTGTGGGGTGGAGGATGGAGGGGTCAAGGGTTGGGGTTTCAGTGACAGGCTAAAGCAAACCCTGGATCAGCCACTGTCACCTGGCCTAAAATGATCAGTCAGCGTGGATTTGTTGCAAGGCGAATTTTCCAGGTTTAGATATCTAGAGATTAATTTAATTCAAATAATCGGGGAAAATTATCTTCTAATCTGGATTAGCTTTTCCTTCACTGTCAGTAGGCATTCAAGACAGATTGTTTTGAACTATACAGGGATTTTGGCATCTTTGGTCGTGCATCAGAGGTTGTGCAAAACCCCTTTTTTCCCCTCCATTTATACACAGTGAGGAAATTTCTTTGTCACTTAACTCAATATTCACTAAGTGACATCACACATTTCAGAAAGTCTCTCCCTTAACACTAAAAATGAAGGCCAAAATCAGCTGAAACCCTCTTTGAATGAATCAATCACAGACTCATGGAATGGTTGGGTTTGGAAAGGACCTTACAAATCATCTAGTCCCAACCTCCCTCCAATACATTTAGCCGACAGGTGGCTAAAACCAGGTGATGAGCAGCCCAAGTTAAACCATCCAGGAGAGTCACAGCTCCTACCAACCCCCTCCGTCTGTGGGTGACTGATGATGCCCAGGGCTGGGCTGGTAAATTCTGCACATTCCAGCTCACCTGTCTTAAGGTTATCTCTGCTCTCCCCTCATTATCCAGCACATCACTCTCCAAATGGCTTGAACTACTAGAAGCAGCCCACAAATCAGTTTTCCCTCCTCTCCCAGACCGTGAGGAGTGGCGGTGGTTTGTCAGGCACACGTTGAGGGACAGGCTCCTGTAGCACACGCTAGTGAGCCATCAGACACAGCGTGGTCCTTGACAAAGCCTGAGAGGTTCTGCCTTTTATCTTCTCCCCCTTCAACACAGGCCAGAGTCTTTCGTGCTCCCTGTCAGAATAGACCTAGAGGGACCCTTAGAAGAAGCGCTGCTGGCTTGGAAGTAGCTAAGAAGGTTCCTTCTCATGGAAATGAGATGGCAAGATTGAGCTGAAAAACCACAAAATGCAGAGCAGCAAGTTTGGTTTTGGGGCTTTCCTCTAAATACGTCCTGATTTGAACTGCAACTGTTTTCCAAGCCAAACCAGCTGATGGAATGTGAACACTGAGATAAGTGAGCACCGAGACAGGTGAGCACTGGTTTACAGCTGCATTTTGATAACATTCCGTGACAGAAAATTCACACCACATCCATTTCTGCATCCTCTGAAACTTATCAGTGTGGCCAGGATGCTTTCAGTACTCAAATAATTTTGGTTTATTGAAACACAGAGCAAACCTTCCCTTCCCTGCTCTTCCTGTTGATATTAATATGACCCACTCGTGTGAAAATAAAGGTTGTGGGGCTTTGCCCCTGAAGCTGTCTGCTAAAAGTCTGAGGAACAGATGGTGGGAAGTGTTTAAGTAGCAAACAAAGTATTGCAGCAACATGGTTGGTTTTATACAACAGACCTCTGCAGAGAGTAAGAACTAGTTTTAAAGGTCAGCTGGGGAAATAGCACTACCCTGCTACTCGTTCTGCAGTGATTATCACGGCCACCTCAGTAGCAGCCTGCTCAGAAAGACAACAGGGAATACTGCAGAAAAGTTTATAATGTAAAAGGGTTTTAAAAAATGTGATTGTTTCTGCTTAGAAAATGGAGGTTAATATAAAAACCCCAAAGCTCAACAGCTGCTGGGATGTTGAATGGCTAAATGTAAGTCATGTCATGTAGGTTTTCCTTATTTCCAAAAATTGAAAGATTCTTGCCTTAAATGATTTATTTACAGGATGGTGGTGACAGCACAAATACTCAAATATTTTCCTAAGTAAACCAGGACAAAATCCTCTACCCAAACTGGTATCAGCTTCCACTAACATCTACAGACCTGTCTTGGTAGACACCTGCTAAAGGTTTGTCCCACCAGTCAGTGAGTGCTGGAGCCATTTGGTTTGAAGTAAAGTAAAAAAAAAAACAAAACCAAGGACACACACACACAAAAAGCTGAAACACCAGAATTTAAAGAAAAAATACCTCTAAATCTAAGTGAAAGGGTTCTTTCCCCTATGATTTTTGGGCAATGACCATCTATTTTGTTAACAGTTTAGGTTAGGAGTACCAACAGGTTGATTTTCTGTCTTTACCTACGAAATAAATTAATCCCTCAGCAGAGAAAAAACTTAATTTCTCTATGCCTTCATGCCTAGACAGCAACTGAAATCCAACTAAATTTAAGCCAGGTGTTCCCAAAACCTGATCTTGTTCTTAAGTCATCATCTGTGATTTGATTGCACTCAGAAAGTCCAATCCAAACCCAAAGAGGGTCTTGATGTCTCTTCCTCCCTCCTCTAACAACACCTGGTGATAATCACAGCACTGCTGGGAGAGGCACTAAGATGGTATTTCCCCCAAAAGAACTTCAAATCCACTTGAAGTCAATTAAACACTTAATGGAAGGAACTAAATGGACTAAACTTCCTGAAAGCTTGGCTTTTTCAGGGCAAGCATCCAGCAGAATTACACGTGTTCCTTCACATAACAGAGAATATTCTCTGTCTAAGGCTGGTACTGGTACCTGGATGCACCTTTTCTATTCATTAGACAAATTCCTTGGGCAAACAGCTGGATTAGAGCTGAGGCACATGGCTCAGCCCTTGGATGCTGTGTATCTTCTGCTCCACGCCAGTCCAGCCTCTCACTGCAGCAATTAGGAACAGAAAGTCGAGTAAAACAAACCAAAAAGTAATTTAGGCAAAGCTGGGGGGGTGGGGTGGGGGAGATTTAAAGTTTGGAGGTGTAAAGGATTCACTTCACGTGCGTCTGGGAAGCAATAGATTCTGCTTAGGGAAAAATACCGCTCCTAGGCTACAGAATCCCACCTCTGAGGGTTATAAAACAACAGGCAGGGAGCAAACATCCTTTCCGAGCATAATAGGACTGTCAGGAATGACTGACAGCAGTGACAGCGTGTCACAGGCTGCCGTGTCCCCGCACGCCACGGTCGTGCGTGGGGCTGTCTGGCAGGAGGGCAATTGTTTATTCCCTCCTGCACCACCCGGAGGAGAGAACACGTCGTGGAGGATAAATCCACCTTTTCTTTCCATCCGCCTCGGGGCATCTGCATTCCCTCAGCACAGTGTTCAGTTCACAGGACACCGTTCCCGCTCCCCCTCGGATCCCTCCCCGCCTTTCAGGTGGGCCGTGGAGATGAGGGCTCGCTGAGCGCTGCCTACAGGGGAAGGTGGTGCCTGACGGCGGGAACCTGCCGCAAACCTGAAGAAAACACCAGAAATGAGCAACCTGGATGCAAAGCCCCAACCCTCGCCCGGAGGGAGGGCAGTGCTCCTCTTCCAGAGCTCTGCCAGCCCCGCAGCCAGAGCCATCCCTGCGCCCAGGTGTTTTCGTTGACGAGGAAATCCTGTCCAGGGTGCGAGACGGATGGAAACCACTGGGGTCAAGAGATCCTGCAGGTTGTAATGACTTTCATTAAATCACTGTCTTCCCTGGGCAGAATTTGAGCTGACAGCCTATTGCTGAGGGGCTTCACACAGCTTATTACCTATCCCTTTGTGCAGTTCAGTGCTGCTGATGGGGCTGACAGGTCAGCAGCCTCTCGGTCAGCCCACACCACAGCCCCCAGCTCCATTCCCCCACCTCATCTGCCAGCAAGGATGTTTCTCGAGGCAGGAGGAGTGCAAAATACACAAAGAAATGCTTCGTTCTCCATAGAAAACCACGGTATATGGGAGATGAGATGATTTCCCCCCCATCCCACAGCTGTTTCTCTATGCTGTGTTTACCAACCACTGACCTCCAGCACAGTAAATTTCCCCTATAAAGCCACGGTCACTGCTACCACAGTTGCTTGTACCTCACTACCACGAAACCAGGGCATGAAAATCAGTGAAAAGCAGAGTAAATTGACAAAACAGATGGGGGAAAAGAGGTTCTTCCAAGAAGCCAAGGGAGAAGTAAATACAATCTAATTAACGGACTGGGCTGATGTTCAGCAGCACAGAGTCCACATTCTGACTATCAGAAAATACAGCTGTGAAATCCCAGACAAACTCCCCAGTGTCTCTGTGCTGTGGTTTCCCTTCTCCAAGCTGGTGAGCATCCTTGTCATTTTGTCTTCCCAGTGACACCTTGCTGGGAGTTCAGGGGCCTGCCCTTTCCCAGGCAGATGCACATGATCCCAGCGATGCCTCCTCTAGAAACCCTCACAGCGTTTTCCAGAGTAGAAGGCTGTGTTGATTGGTTTTGTGATTCATCTTAAGCCAAAGAAATGACTCAAGATCAAAGTCAGATCTGTGGTGGATCCTTTGCTTCAGCCACATCTCCTGGTGTGTGTCCAGGCAGAGTTCTAAAAATGTCTCCAATTTCTCTCCATGCCAGAAGGGCAGCAGGAACGAGGTATCATCCCCACGCCATCCCTGCCTCTGCAAGGTGGATTAATAATGGCAGAGAAGTGAGAAATGCCCATTAACTGTCCCCTCTGACCAGTCACTCCTGCTGGGTTAGCAGTCCAATTGATTTCTACCCAAAGTTTCACGTTGGATGTTCTTTCCCTCAAATTATCCACCAGTTAAAATCAGGTCCACGCCAAGAGAGGGGAGTGAAAGGGCCACGCTGGATTTCAGCTTATCTTTGTACAGAGCCTCACACAATCAATACCATTCAGAGCTGCAGGGCTCCATCTTCCCATAAAACCACAAGTTGGGAAGCAAAGAGAGCAGGGAAGGGAAGGGAAATAATTGCATTGGTGGTATTTTTTCCTCCTGTGTGATTAGAGCCATAGGGCACTCAGCAGTCAGGGTTAGCAAGGATTTATATGCACATGTTGGAGGGGATATTCCTGTTGATATTCCTGCCAGACTCATGTTTCTTTCATTCCTCAGAGGATTCATTTTATTGGGCTTTTGGGTTTTTTTACTGGATGTTATCACCTGTTTAGTTCCATCCTTTTACTCACTGCTACCACTTCCCACCTTGTCATTCTTTCAACCTGAAAATCCCAGGCAAATAAAAAACCATCCTGTCCTTTCTGGGAAGGGTTCCAGGTGCGTCATGAGGATGCAGGAGCACTTGACATTTCCCCATTGTTATTAGAGAAACTGATTAGGAGATGCTATCACAGGCACCGATTAATATGCATTCAGGACAGCTGATAAGCAGGAAAGCAATTCTCAGGCACTAAAAAAAGAACTCCTGCACAAGGGGATTATCAACAGATACCTTTCTGCCCCATATTTAATCTGCCACATGCAGATGCCTGTAAGCATCTGCCTTCTCTCATGCCTGGCTGTTCCAAATCCCTGGAGGTGTTCAAGGCCAGGTTGGACGGGTCTTGGAGCAACCTGGTCTGGTGGAAGGTGTCCCTGCCCATGGCAGGGGGTGGAAGGATATGAGATTTAACATCCTTTCCAACCCAAACAATTCCATGATTATATGATTCTATTCCCACCTGCAGCACTGACTGTGGGGAGCAAATCCAAATGCACAACCAAACCCTTCAGGTTCTCCACCAGTCTGGGGGAAATGGAGCATAACTGGCTAAAGAGGCACCAAAATGAGACCAACACCACCATCACAGACATGAAATCCTGAGCACAGCTGTAATGCTTTGCTCCCTGTGCACTCCCACAGCCTCCAAAGCCTGGACTGACTCCCAGTTCAAAAATGCCGGACATTAAAACACGTCTCACAAACAGCAGGGATTCCCAGGCACTTCCCACGTGCACCAAGATCCCTGTCAGCCGAAGTAATTAGGACCAAAGGTTCTGAGAGAAGATAACCACCAGGAGAATATGGGAATAAAACAGGCAATCCCCAGTTCTGGAGAGCTCATGAGAGCTCAGGAAAGCCTCAGGCCTCCTTTGCCTGATTTCAGGCCTTGCCAGACAAGGAAGAGGAGACCACCCTGTTTCTGAAACAACCCTGTCATACAAGCTGCCATTTTCCATCCAGGATTTGCATATAAAGGCTGAAAGAGAATATAAAAAGATAAATATAATGAATGTTTCAAAGGGTGTTCTTTTGCAGGCTGAAGGAAAACCTGCAACGCAGCAGAGCTGCAGAGAGAGAGATTTTATGTCGAAGCAGCAAAGGCACAAAGAAACATCTGCACATCGTTTCATGACTTTTAACTGGCATTTTAGAGCTTGGCTAAACCAACAGCTCAGTTATGAGTCTGGCACTTCTAAAACTGGCATTCAGCACAGATGCTTAGTGGAAAAATGATTTTCTAGTCAGCTAGTGCTGACGCTGGACTCCCATCAATGGGCTTATTGCTGTATTCCCATCAATGGGCACATTGCTGTATTTTCTCCTGAAATTAAGAGCGATTTTCAGCCCTAAATCTGAGACTCAGCCCCAGCACAAGCTGCACGCTCCATGCAATGAAATGTCTTTCCCACAGCTGCAGATTTCAGAAGCCAAAGTCAGTTTTAAGGAAGTGTCAGGGACTAATGCTCTCCACTGTTAAAACCACACAGAAAGATGACGTGTTCCTCCGTGCCCCTGCAATGTGCCCTCCTCGTATCCTAGCAGATGGCAGCTTATTGATTCCCTCCCTACCTGTGCATCCATCAGGAGGTGCCTCATCAGCATCATGGCACTTTTCAGAGATTCCTTCTCGCTGGGCAGAAAGGCATCTTCATCCTCATCCAGCGCTTTTGACTTGTTGACAATAAAATGGGAGATCTGGTCGTTCAGGGAATGCAGCGACTCGACGGCTGTGGAGACAGAGAGGGAAGGCAAAACAGGAGTGAAATCGTGCTGGAGGGAGCTGACAGAGTTTTCTCAGTTTGAGGTGGGAGCCATCTGCTTTTGGAAAGTGCAGCTGGAACTTGGTCCCCACTGCCTCCCTCGGCCTCTCTCCTGAGAGGACCAGCCAAGGCATCGTGAAGACTGGTGGGTGAGGCCCTGAGCAACCTGGTCTGGTGGAAAGTGTCCCTGCTCATGGCATGGGGGTGTTGGAATGAGATGCTCTCTAAGGTCCCTTCCAACCCAAACCAGTCTAGGATTCTATGGTGATGTTTCTAAACTCAAGTAACAGGTCATGGCTGGAGTAAAAATAAGAAAATGATTTTTAAAAGTCAGTCTCTCTACTTTCAGCCCACGTGCAGGGACCCAGAATATCAGACTGTGTGAAAGGCAGAAGCCGGAAAAATTGGCTTTTTATTAGCTAGGGTAGGAGTGAGCAAGACCAACAACTAACATATTGCTCATTTTCTTCCTTCACGATTATCAGTATTTGAATCACTGTTAATCTTTTAAATTCCCCTTCATGTGGTCAAACCCCAGATGTTACATGTGAGATTCTGCTCCCAGTCATTGCACATCAGAAATCACCCCATCCACGGCTCATAGAAATGCCCCTGCAACATCACACACTCTATGAAGCTGCAATTTCTACATGGACCCGTGGCCAAATTTATTGCTGCCCAACGAAAAGCTTTGGATTTCTACAGATCTGAAAAAATCTCCCCTGCAATTTGCTTTTCAACCGTCACAGGTTTGGAGGTTTCATTTTTTACTGGCGGCTCATTAAATAAATGAGGCTCAGATAATTCTTGGTCGTACTTTCTCTCTGCTGGTGGCTCAGGCAGTGGAAGCCTTTGATAATCTCGTGGCTCAGAGTAACACATCACTGTCACACCCTGAACATCCTGCAAATCCTGGCTTGCTCAGGCTGTTTATGAATAAGGCAATGTGTTATTCAGGAGTCTCTGACAAACTGATTTTAAGAACACAAGGCAATTGCAATATACTCGACCCAGTTCTGTCTGAAGCAAACCTTAGAACAAAATTTGAAGTAGTAAAGATTAGCCAGAAACTGCTTGTTGAGGAACAAATCTTCCCCAGACAAAAGAGCCATAACAAATCACAGGTATGGCTCCGAAATGCAGCAGGGAAAGAGCAGAATCCTCCTTACTGAGAGGGTTTATGTTTTATTTAAAAGAATAAAATAAAATCTGTGCCTTACAATGTCTTGGCGAGGGTCTGGGGGAGACTGGGGGGATTCCCCACACGCAGGGTGTTCACGTGCCTCCTCACTAATAGAGAAGGTGTTGGAGGCTCACCTTGATGGATGGGTCCATTTTCAACCACACCACAAATCGTACAAGGAATCATGGAATGGTTCGGGCTGGAAGGGACTTTAAAGCTCACCCCCTGCCATGGGCAGGGACACCTTCCACTAGCCCAGGTTGCTGCAAGCCCCATCCAACCTGGCCTTGGACACTCCCAGGGATCCAGGGGCAGCCACAGCTCCTCTGGGCAGCCTGTGCCAGGGCCAATCTTGATGGCACAATAATTTGACTGATGGGTGGGACTCTGGTACATCACACAGTGTTGTACATCACAAGCCAGGCCACCCTCCTGCTTGTGAGCCAAACACCTCCTGCTCATGGGTCAGTGCACGTGAAGCTGATGGTGTCCCAGGGTGACACCCTGCACACGACACGGATTTTGGGGGAGCGGTGTAAGGGTGATGGAAACCACGTGCAGCTCAGCTTCTCCAAGTCACCATCAAAAAATCATTTTGTAATCATATGCCCTCCCACCAACCAACACTCCTGAGCCCCAGGAGGCTGCAGGTTTTCATGCAGGAGAACAGCAGGTACCTGGCTGCACACAGGCAGAGATGGGGCTGATTTTCTTATCGCTCCTGGACTGAACCAGCGTCTTTATCAGACAAGTCAGCTCTGAAAGCCACCTTCCCAGCACTAATGCACAAGTATTGATTCATCCCATCCTTTGTGACCAACGAAGAATTGAGGACAGATCATTCTTTTCATACTCTGAGATTCTGGCTGGAGCCCTAAGCCCACATCTGCTTCCAGTAATGCAAATGTATAGCAGAGTTCTCCTCCCCGAGCTGATGGCTACCTTCCAGATTTACACTGACTGGTACATGGAGCCTTTCTCCCAGGCTTTCTGATTTTAAAGTAATTCAAAACAAACTAAATTTCATTATCCTAAGTTATTCCAACCTCCTTATCTGAAGCAAGAGCTCTACATTCTCCGATATTTCTTTGGAGTTGCTCTCACTCTTTGCTCTGCTGGAGAACACATGAAGCTCAGGGGGGCAAATGCTTCTCTCATTTGTCATTCTCTGGGTTTAGAGAAGTGCCAGAGAAATCAGAAGAAATATTTCCCAGTAAGCATGTGGGAAAAGCAGATCAGTATTGACTTGAGCTGATTTTTATAGGGATCTGCCATGGTGCTGTGTTTAAACTCTGCTTAGCAAAACAAATCTTTTCCCATGAACACGATGGAAACCGTATTGGAAAATAAAATCCTTTGTGTCTTCCTCATGAAAGTAAAAGAAGTATTTCCAAACCTCCAGCCTACACACAAAGTGAAAACATAGGAAGCCAAAAAGACCAAACCATTCCTGACACTAGTTTCTGGAAGTCCTGTGTCAGTCTGCAAAACTGCTTCCAAAGGGCCCTTCTCATCAGCAGAAGAAATTTGATATTTCTCATTTAAATCAAGAGAAATTTCCTGCCTTTTGCCCTCTAAAAAGCTAAGGGAGATGGGTAATGAGGCAAACCCTCCATCCCTCACAACGTTACAGCTCAAACATTTCTGCTGAGCAGCACTTTCACTAACCCAGACAAATAGGTAAGATTCTTTCTTAAAGATAAAAAAAAAAATATGGACCTCAGATATAAACACAGGTATGTTCAGTGGAAATTAAAAGATGCTTCTTGATCCCCTGAAAGGAGAAAAGAAAAGAGAAAAAATGGAGATGACACTTTTCCCTCGTTGTATCATTCCTCTTGGCTCGAGGTTGGTAACACATCAGTAACTCTGCAAGCGAGACAACCAGCTAAATAAAAGTTACAACTATCAAAGTCCTGTCAGCACCCCAGCTTCTCCCATTGCAATTTCACCATTTCCTCACTGCAAGGAACAATTTCAAGAGGTGAAGGAACCGTGACAACCCTCTGTTAGTGCTTTGACGGCACCTACGAGAAGAGAGCAAATAATCTCTCTGGGAGGCGGCGGCTCTCCCTGCTGCTCTCAGAGATGATGTGCTGAGCTGGGGTGGTCAGGTGAGGACCATCTGCCACCCCCAGGAGCAAGAATGGGTCAACAAAGTTGGTTTCTTGCAGGGCAGAATCACCAGAGCCTGAAGGACGTGCAGGGGAGAAAGGAAATTGCTTTCTGCCAGAGACGAGGGAAAAATTACACTTGCGCCAAAAACTCATTCAAGGAAGAGGCTGAAGCAATAAAGTTGTTCCAGGAGACCCCATTTTATACACTCCAGCTACTGCCCAGATGAGCACAAAATAAAATAAAGCATAGATAATATATCCTGAGATCTACTGACAAAAGCCAGCAGAGTCTAAAATTAAGTCTCGCCAGCAGGAGTGACTAAATGAAAGAGGACGGACACGACGTAATTTTATCAAGGGAGGCTGCACAAGGATTCCTGGGCTCATCTCCTGACTCTGCTGCATAGAAATAGAGAGGACATTTAAGTGGGACTTCTCTGTGAGCAGTCAGCACTCGCCACTGGAGATCTGCTCCCACGGAGAGCAAAGTCAAGAAGCTGCACTGCAGGCACAGGTCCTTTGAAAACCCATCCCAAGGGAGCGTGTTCAGAGCTCCAGCCTGCCAGGGAACCTCGCTGGCTAACGAGGCCCTGGGAGTGTCTGCAGAGACAATCGTGTGTGGGGGTTAAAAAGGTGCAATTCATTATGGCTTCGTGTTACCAAAGAGCTTCTCAAATAACATCTACTGGTTTTGCAGGGAGGAAAAATAAAACTACTCCTAGCACTTCAGGCCTCCCCTGTAGGAGCTCTCCCCGTGTTCTCCCACCCTGCCCCACCAGAGACAGCCACGGGGTTTGGTAACATGTGGGGCTCCTGAAACACCCAAATGCCTTTCGGCATCTCCCACGTTACAGAATCATGGAATGGTTTGGATTGGAAGAGATCTTAAAGATCATCCAGTCCCACCCCCTGC
>JAYRBT010000056.1:3050977-3079831 GCA_036023395.1 Myiotriccus ornatus | reverse complement strand
GATCCAGGGGCAGCCACAGCTTCTCTGGGCAACCTGTGCCAGGGCCTCCCCACCCTCACAGCCAAGAATTCCTTCCCCATATCCCATCTAACCCTGCCCTCTGGCAGTGGGAAGCAATTCCCCATGTCCTGTCACTCCAGGTCCTTGTCCAAAGTCCCTCTCCAGCATATTAGGAGATAAATTATAAATATAACACAGTCTTATTTTCATTATTGGGATTGTCTGATGGGTCTCTTGCTGGGTCCAAAAAAAAAGAGGACATGCAATACACACAACAATTTATTTTTGCCTGATTGATGATTCTGATCAGGAAGCCTTTCCCACTGTAGCATTTGCTAATTACATTTGGACACATAAATTAATTAATTCACTTAGCATTCAGAGAAATCTCCCTTTTTAAAAGCCAAGCTCATAGAATTGCAGAATCATTTGAGGTTGGAAAAGACCTCCAAAATCACCAAGTTCAAACTTCAACCAAATATCACCATGTCTACTGAATCACATCACACAGTACCACTTCTACTCATTTTTTGAACACTTCCAGGGATGGTTACTGCATAACTTCCCCGGGGAACCCTTTCCAATGTTGAACCACTCTTCCAGTGAAGAAATTTTTCCCAATATCCAACCTGTTCCCCTCTCCCAAGGGGTTTAACACCTCTCACTACCGACCAGATGAGAGGCTGATCTGCAAAGCTCACGGACATCAGGATCCCAAGCTCTGAGCAAACTCAGCTGATTTTCCTTTTCCCAGGCTGTCCTGCAACTCTGCAGCTGGAAAATCCACCTTGAAACCATCTGCCCCATCCACGTGCTTGTGTCAGCTGCTGTGGACACGACACAGCTTCCCCCTCACCTGCAGAAACACTGCGAAGATCTCAATCTGAACCGCTCCACAAATATTTTCTCCTGTTCCTGTCAAGAAGAGACCCACAGCCTTTTCTTTCCTTTGTGGTCTTTTAACTTGTTTCAGAGGAGGCATTCAATGAGCCCCCTCGCAGGAATAATTTACCACACCATTAAGTGAAGAAAAAAAAAATCTGTGGTGTCTGCATTAGGGGCTCAATCACCTTTCAAGAAACACTGCAAAGAACCCATTACAGTAATTACTAACGAGCTGGCCTCTCTGGGCTCTAAATGCTTTGTGTCTAACTGGCAAAGAGCTGCCTTCAGAGCTTCCCAGACGCAACAGAAGCCACCAGACCAATAAATGGCACCGGAGTTTTCCAGAGAAAAAGATGCTCAGCAATAAAGCCGGTCATTTTTTCAGCTTGTTACTTTCCCTTTACAAATCTGACCTTTCTGGAAATTAAAACACCATCAAGAAGTGGAGATCTCTTAAATAATCAAAGTTTTTCGCTGACAACTCTTTTATGGTGAAGAAGCTTCTTTCAAAGTTGGCTTTTAAACCATTTCAATTTAAATGTCAATTTTGTATTGTCCTTAAAAACATGAGTATATTCTGAATCCAGCAACACAGACATAAATTCTGTAATTTCTCTCTACACTCCTGTTCCATTTAAAAGCTCATATTTGAGCAGTAAAGGGATGGGAGTTTCAGAACCATCTACAAGGACAGATGTCCACATTCTTCTTGGAGAAACCACCTGCTGCTCAAAAACTCCAGTTCAGGTATCCAAGATATGCCTGAACTGAGAAGGGAAAGAGGAGCTGTTGTATTTTGCTTTGTCTTTCTGAGCTTTTTTTTTTTAATCAGCCCTTTGGAAAGGGATTTTCTTCTTTGTCTCAGTTTCTGCAGCTCTAAATCACAGCTAATGTCTCACATTAGGGAGATGAAGTTCACTACGATTTGGCCAAAATTTTAAAAATCAAAAGGCTCAGTGTTTAATTTCACTAAAATACTCTCAGGGATCATTTAGAAAATAAAAATATTGTTCTCTTTGGGTAAAATCTCACTAGAGCTACAAGAATGTCATTGAGTGTCAAAGAAGTGATGCCATCCCTAAAAACTTGCCTATTCACCCCAGCTGTATTACTTAGACTAATAAATAATAAAATAAAATTAAATTAAAAACCCATTTAACCTAAAAGAAAAACCCCAAATTAATATAAATTCCTCTGTTATGTTTATGATCATGATGGGCACATGGATTTGGAGCAGAGAATAAAGAGTCCTGCTACTTCCAGCAGTGCTTCGAGCCAAAAGAGCCCACGACTCCTGCAGCAAACTGGACCCCAACCTTCATGGCTGGGCTATCGTTGCTCACAGAAATATTTGGGATGCTTAATTCCCCAGAGAGCTGCGAACTGCCAGGCCAGGAACAGTGTCAAACTTTGAGAAACACGGCAGGCACGGCGCCAAACCAGCAAATCCAACTCCCGCAAGACAAACTCCACCGACTCTTGCCAAGAACCGGAGAACCCTTCCCAAAGACGGACACGGCCCGGTGACACCCACCTGGCTTTGCAGCTGCTGCTCTCTCTCCTTTCTGTTGGGTAACCATTTATTTGTTGCCTCCTCAGCTGATTGTGCAACTATTATACTGCACAAACAACAGCTACTTTATTTAGACAGAAAAAGAAGGGAACAAGAGGAATTCCGTGTGCCAGCACAGCGACATCATGGGCCAGGCGTCCTCAGCTGCTGTGAGCTGGCTCCAGAGGAGTGATGCCCATCTGTGCTTGCATTTAGGGTCTTGGACAGGGTATACAGGAGAACTGGTTCCTACTTCACCCAAAACTGCCTCCAGGATCTTGGATGGGTCACCTAAACCCTGAACACTTCGGCTTCCCGTCAGTAAACACACATTTGGTACACCATGGAAACATCATAAACCTGAAAGGTGAGATGCCACCACTGGTGAGGGACTCGTTTGGCTTTTCCCTGCTGCTCAACTACAAATTAGGAGCTGCTCTGGTTTAACAAGCAGCTCCTGGTGCAAACAGGATGCTCCATCTCCTCACTGTCAAAGGTGGAAGAAAACTCCTCTTGAAGGGGATTTCATAAATCACAGGCTTTTCTGGGGTTGAATGGACTCAAGTTATTACAAGACAGTTGGGCTTGGTTTGACTCCCACCAAACATCTGGAAGAGAACGAAGATTTATGTACTGTTGTGAGTGTTGAGAGACCAATTAATACTGTCTTGCTAATCTGCTGGGTTTTGCAGTAATGGGAGAGGGTCACCAGAAGTCCTGAAAGAGGCTTAAAAAACAAGATGCAAAAATCAAACAAACTAAGTTTCTTCACATCAGCCCTTGAGGTCTTTGTTTCACCCTCAACATGACACTTCTTTTAACCGGAAATGGTAGAAACTTAAAAAACCAAACCAAACCAACCAACCAACCCAAACCCAAAACACTGAACAGATTTGTCACAGAAGAAAAATGCCAGTGATTATGAGACTTGCAATAAAGTCATGAAAACCTGGCAACCTGCAAGTCTTTCTCTGCATGTGCCTTTATTTGTTGTGTGTGGATAAAAGAAGGGATGTAGAGCACTGTTGAAGCAAGTATTTAAATTTCCTTGGGAGCTGCCTCCTTGAGCAACTCTGCTGCTTAAAGCCTTAGATGTGACACTAACAAAACGCTGGGCTTAGCAATCCTATCTTAAAAAAAACCCCAAACAACTCACTATATTGGCAGAGCATTAGAAAAAGCTGAAATTCAAACAGTGGAAACACGGGTTGATAAAGCTCGGCTGAGTACGGCGGATCAGAGGGTCAAGCTTTATCAAGCACTTGCACAAACCCAGCTGTCTCAGGGAGCCTGGGAGGGGGATTTGGTTCCTGCAGCAGATAAAGGTGATGCTGAGGACCACACCAGATGCTCCATCTGCACTGACGCTGCCCCAGGAGCCCCCACGTGCTCAGCTCCTCACGGATAATTGTTGCACTCCTGCGTTTCCCCCTCAGCCCAGGCCCATTGATCCACGATGTGCAGAAACAGCATTAATTCCTTCTGAAGACTGAGAAATCCAGAGCTCTTTTTATCCATTTAAACTATTCAGCTCCTGGGATAATGACACCTATGGATGTACAACCCCCTGGATGTTTTGGATTATTTGTAATTTATGCAGTTTCATCATTCCTGCCCAATTTTGACTTGTACCAATATTCCCAATCCTATATATGTGGAATAAAAATAACCATCTAGAAAATAAAGTTAAAATCAAACTATATTCAGCATTTAATAACCCTGCCACGATTATATCTTTGGAGCAAAACCTTCACATTCAAGACACTCCTTCAGTGTGTCATTTATTTTTATTGGCACAGAACTGACTCAACTCCTCCTAAAATAAAGCAGATTTTTCAGGCCAGTATTTAAACTTGCTATTTCTGTAAACTACATCTATAAAATTATGATGATCTATAAAATGTAACAAAAGATTATTTTTTTGTAAAGAATATTATCCTGTGATCAACTCTGTCTGTATCTACAGCTTCAGACTTAACATTCCCTATAAGTAAGAGCAAGTAATCCAAAGAGCAGGTTTACAAGTTGTGCCAGGGGAGGTTTAGATTAGATAGTAGGAAAAATTTCTTCACGTAAAGGGTGGTCAGGCACTGGAACAGGCTGCCAGGGAAGCAGAGGAATCATCACCCCTGGAAATATCCATAAAACATGTGGATGTGGCACCTGGGGAAGTGCCCGCACAGGAATTGCGTCCAAGTCCTCTGGGTTCCTTTTATTTCACTGGTAAAAACACAAGCTTTTAAAGGGAAGTCAGCTGGAAGGTTTCATTTAGAAAACATGCAAGTCCTGCTGATGTTTGAGCACATCCTCCTCCGTTTCTCAGGATGGCATTTGAACAGAACTCTGGAGGCACTTTCCGTTTCTTTTCTGTTGTGTTGTTTTCATTCTACCTGAGCACGATCACTTGTCAAAATTATGACATTTCTAGCAAAAAAAAAGATAAGAAAAAGAGCATTCAGTCCTAATTACAGAGTATTCAAATGTTTGTCTGAGTTGGAATCTTTATTTTTTATATATTAGGTTTTCTAGATGCTCCTGTTAAGGTGCTTTCAGCTGTTGCATCCAATGGGATGTGCAGTGGGGAGGCAACACCTCCTCAATTTTTTTAATGTACTGAAGTCTCATGTGACACTTCACTGCATTTTTCTTGGTGACCAGAGGGAAAAATAATTTGTTTCTAAATCTCTGTTCCTGCAGAAGACAATGTCTTCTTTGATTTGACTTTCTTAGGATTTATGATTTAGCTTTGAACCTTGACTTCATGACCAACCGATTTTCTATTTAAATTACCCACTCTGCATTTGTAAACGTTGCTGGTGGCGTTTTTTTCAGCAATTTGAGAGCAGTGAAAACCCCAAATATCCCTGCAGATAGGGATAACATATATTGCACTAACCTCCTTGCCTCACTTTCATCTGTAAGCCTTTGCAGAAAGGATTGTTTGGCAAAGCAGTGAAATTAAACTTTAAGAAAGGACAAGAGGAGTAACTGCCACCAGCATGGGACTGGGGACGCAGCATTTTGCAGGCAGCACTTGGAAGGGCTGGGATTTTTCCAGCATGCATGTTCCTGAGCCAAGGCCAAGCAGGGAGCTCAGCCTGCAGCCAGGAGATCACTGCAGTGCCCCAGCAAGGCAACACGACAGCCACAGAGCAGGAGATCCTAAAATCTCTTCCTCTTCTCCATGACATAGAATATTTGGTAAATAGAAAAGGCTTCGATTAAAGTGTTCAAACACACTCAAAGTGACTCAGAGACCCGTTTTGTTTCCGAACACACCCACAGCTCCTGATACAACTGAGGCATTTTGGCATCGAAGTTGGTTTTGAAGATGGAACTCCTGAAGATGCAGGTCAAGAAAGGCAGCAATACTGAGTGTCCAACCCTTGATAGGTGGGAGAGGCCTCAAAATGAGACAGACTGACCTGCTGTCACATCACCCTGCCCTGACTATGCTGACAAACCCCCGAGGCTGATCAACACATCCTCCGGTCTCACTCCTCAGATGCTGAGCAGCTTTAGCTCCAGCTGCCTTTCCCTTGGTGACAGTGAGAATGACTGAGAGTTTCTGAGAGCCTTTCATCTTCCTGAGGCTCCTGAACAAGCGTAAACAACAACATTAACATTAAAAGTTAATTCTGCCTGTTAATAACCCAGCCCATGGCTCTGCTCCCCGGCAGCTGCCCAAGGGAACAACCATTCACCTCAGCGCAAGCACTTTGATGGATGAAGGGAAAGCATTTCATTTGGACACTTGATTGACAGAAAATGTCCCTGTTAATTATGGCCAAAGACAGAAGAGAGGAAAATGATACAGCTCCATCAACTAATTTTGGTGTCAGATTGAGGGTGTTCTTAGAAGCCACAGAGGGTGAGCTGAGACCACACAGTGCAAGAGGTTTATTTACTCTGTTTCTTATAAGGTCAGGGTGAGATCAGCACCAAATCTGCTCAGTTTCAATACCAACGCAAAATATTGTGGTGTATAAATAAGAAACAATCCCCTGAATAACTCCAGCTGCAGAGAGGCCACCTCTGCTCTCACCAGAGTAACTTCAAGGTCTTTGGTGGACTCGATCCTTACCAATGCCACCATATCAGAATGAGGTGTCTCCTCTCTGAGGAGGCTTTTTCTCAATGTTTCACAGTGATTTCGGGCTCAGAGAAGGCCAACCTGACACAGGTTGAGTCAGCAGTGGCTGAGTGAAGCACTGGGCTCCAGACACCCATGGGAAACATGAGCTTAAGAAAGACCTTTCTAAGTAGAAAGGTTTCTAATTAGAAAGACCTTTCTACTTACAAAGATTTTTCTTAGTAGAAAGGTAATCTTTAGAAACCTCACCTTCATCTCCAGCTTCCAGCATTTTCCTTCCACCCACATAGCAGAAATAATGGAGACTCAGGGGAACTACATTATTTGCCCAGCATCAAACCCAGAGCAGGCACTGGATAAATGAGGCCTCATCAAGCCTATAAAGGACTCAGTGCAGGGTTCCTTGGCTCTCCCAGACAAATCTCAGACCAGCAGATGGTGGTGGCTCCAGGAAACTCCCTGGTTTCATCCCTGTGGATTTCTGCAGCCCATTAAATAGAAAATGACCCCAAACCTGCCACCCTGCCAAGGCATCATTCCCTCACCTGAACGTTGCTCTCTGCTCCTCATTCCAGGTTTGCCATGGCAACGAGAAAACTGCACCTTACCAGTGTAAAACAGATGGGTTATGCTTTTAGATTGTCCCTCTGTCTCCTGCCAGGTGACAGTATCTCCGTTCAAGCTACAAGACACACAACACCAGACCAGAAATCTGCTCAGTGCCACAAAACGCCGCAGCAACGGCGACTCTCAGACAGCAAATACATAAATGCCTGCAGGTGAGTGCAAAAGGGGTTCAGGACTTCAGAAACCAAGGGCTAAGGTGGGTAGAAAATAAGGGGGAAATTGGCTTCCCACTTCATTTTGTCGAGGGCTGAGCCAGGCAAGCTGTGAGAGGAGCACACCCTGCTCTGGACAAGCCAGGCAGGAACTCGCCAAACTGCGAAGGGACGTTCCAGAGCCAAGCCAGGGTTTCTTAGCAACAGCATCGAATACAGGGCCATTAACTCCAAATTCCTCCCCCAGTAAATCCCGAGCTACGAAAACCTTCAGATGCTTATTGATAGCTGGAGTTAAAACATGTGTTTTGTTCAGCCTGATAAAGGGGGAAATCAAAGGTAGCCAGTGAAAAGCAAAGGCTATAAAGGAGTGGGTTTTGGGGAGGTTTCTCTGGATGTCCCCGGGGTGCTGGACCTGCAGCTGGCCTGTAATTAGGTTATGGAGAGCTGCCGTGGGGGGTCTCTACAACAGCCTCAACTGCTCCTGCAATTCTGCAAGAGGGTCAGTTTGGCCAAGGGGGCAACTGAAAAACAGCTCATAAAACACACACACAGAAAAAAACAACACAGAGAGAGAATCACAGGGTGAGCAGGGATTCACACAGCACTGCAGTTTGATTTTCCCCTTGCAAAGTGCTTCATATCTGTGGGGCTCAGATGACTTGTTTCGTTGGTGCTACTGCTGATTTACTGATGGTAGAGCAGACAAACAGCAGCCAGCCCAGATGAGGTGACCAGGAGGCTCCTCCTCTTCCCTTTTAACCACCATTTGCAATATTTCTGTTCTGATTGTGGCTGACAGCAACTGTGACTTTATTTCACCCCTAAGCAGCTCTTTATTTTCTCGGAGCCCACCTCTTGGAAACGTCCAACAGCTTGAACAGCTCCGCTTTGGTTTTGGAAAGCTGAGTCTCAACTGCAGCTGAGCTCAGACTGGAAACACCACCATGAGAATCAAAGGGTGTATTTTAACCAAAGACAATTTTAAGACACTCTCAGGGAAGTGGGAGACACTGTTTGAATCATCCCAGTGTTGGAATGTGTGGGGCTGGCAGTGCTGTGCTCACACAGGGAACACAATCCCACATGGGCTATCTCTGTGCAGCGTTTTAAACACCACATTTCTGCAGTCTGGTCAGAATACACATATTCTTCATGTTCCTCATTAAAAGGGCCCTTTTGCTGATGGTCACTAAGTTATCATCAGAGGTTATGAAGTTAATGTGAGAAAAAAGCAAGATAAGTACATTTGTAGGCTCTATCAGTACACTGGCAAGTTCCCCCCCTTTAAAAGCTCAGCTCGTTTGGGGTTGTCTGTTTACATAAATTTTTAACACTCAAGCCTAGCTCTTCCTCCAACACAAGTGAGAAAACTGTCCCAGTTGTAGTTCTCAGCCTGAGTAACACTTTTTTTTGGATATTGCTTTTACACTGAGGCAAAGACACCTTATAAATTTACATCCGTTGTGATTTCGAGTCGTTTCTCCGTATTAAAACCTTTAGAACTAAGTAGCTTAAAATTACACCTCCAAATACTTCCAACTGGTGTTCTGACAAGAAAAAAGGCTAGATTTAAATCTGCAAAATAGCACACAGCAGAGAAGTAGCCGTGGTCAAGAAGTAATTTGCTGGCACAATCGACGGCACCATCTGCCTAAAGCAGATTTAGGTGCCAATTACGGCGCTCGATTCCACCGGATTCACCTAAATACAATTTTTCAGCTCAAATCAAATCCTTCCAATCCCTTTGTGATTTGCATGAGGAGCCAAAATGATAAACTCTTTAATAAAGCCAGCAGATAGCACGGGAGGAACAAGAAGAGAAGAGATACAGGCTGCTTCTGTAATGAAAAGAACACGAGGCTTATCACGTTTTTGCTATTAAACTCTGGCGAGATTAGGCTAATGAAAAGCAAAAACAACCTCTCCCTCTTCCCCCCAGGATTGCTCCTCTGCGTTGGAAGTGATTGCTGTGAGAGTATCACACACCTTCTCATGGGTTTTCCCCTTCGTGTGACACGCACAGCACTGCCACCACCACCAAAAAATAACATTTAGGGCATAAGATCTCCACATTTACGTGTAAGACCTCCATTTTTTGGCCTTTTCCGTAGCCTCCCCGCGTCACTCTTTCTAATGGCTTTTATTTATGTGTTAAAAATAAATAATTATAATTCAAATATAAATAGATATAAAGGAGAACTGCACACATAAGGCTTTTTTCTTTGGACACATTTTAAACCCCCACATCACTCCCTGTCCTGGGAAGAAGCTTCATTAGTATCTCCCCACCAAGATGTGTGTGAGGTTTAAGTTTTCCCTGCAAAAGAAGACGATCTCAAGCTGTTAATATCATTATGTTCCTCTTCATTAGCATCTCTGGAAGCTGACAAATATGTTTTTTATGACTTCTTTTCGCCCCCCTTAATGCCTTTTAAAGTGTTTTTCCCTTACTTGCAGTGCTAATAAGGTGTAAAAGTCCTGTCCTGGAACTCTACACGGTACCACTGCTCATGCTCTGCTGCTGCTTTAATGGGAAAATTTTCTCGCCAATGCAAATTAAACCACGTATTTAGTGGCACTCAGAGTCAATGTGTTCACACGTTAAAACTTTTCCCAACCTGTTTAGTCAGGATTTAATTTTCAGCGTGTTTTAAATCAAAACCTAGAGGAGAGTTTTAGTAATGATGTAAGAACATTGTTTGGACCCAGGTAGAATTTTTCACTGTCACGACTCAGCTGGTAAAGGCTTTTATATCTATATATTTGTGTGTATTTATATATATATAAATAAAACCAGCTGTACTGGCTGCAGAGCTATTGGCCATGTGGAGCAGCATTCAAATTGAGGCAATTCTACTTAATATTTCTTCTGCACTTGGTTGCAAAAGAATCGATTCCAGAAATGTGCTTCGAAAGTATCCACCAAATACCGTGATTTCCTCCGTTGTTCTCTTGCAAATCAATGACCTCGGAATTGAAATAAATCTCTTTGTACGTTTTGGACAGTTTTATAATTTCCAGGCAGATTCCAGCAGGAAAGCCTCGCGCCAGTGCAGCAGTTTGGGGAAGATGGATGTTAGCACGGTGTCAAGTCCAATCAGGAACGACAGGCTGCTGTTATTTGATTCTGCTTATCAAAATTATTTATCTCCAATTGTTACTTTTCACAAAATGCTGCAAGGTGGGAACGCTTGTCAGCGCTGTCGGTGAGGGAGAAGATGATCACAGCATCTTCTCCACCTCCAGACCACTCAAGCAAGTGCTTATTTTAATTCTTCGTAAGTACAGCATTTGAAAGCGCATTTAAAGTGTTTTGCTGAAGTGGGTTCTGGATGGTGATAAATGAATCATTACGAGGACAAATTACCCAAACTGGGTCATAATCGACCACACCGTGCAAACTCCCCAAGTGGAGTGGGGGGAGCTGTGAGTGACTCACCCGGCGATAACGGGGAAGAGACTGATTAGTGCAAATTAATACAAAGGGCAAAAGCGAAGCTACTCAGAATATAATTTGAAGAGTTCACAGCTCTCCCTGACCTCTCCCAGCGGCTGGAGGAAAACCAGGAAAAGCAAAGATCAACGATCCCCATTTCGCAAGGTCTGTGTGTGCTTAGCACGAGATGGGCAGTGCAGTTGGAGCACAGTAAGGACGTGGGGAAAGCACCAGGAACCACCACACAGCTCTTTGCACCTCTGGGAGAAAGGTGCAGGCAGGTTGGAACGGGGGCATTTGTAACAACAACAGTGATACAATAAAAACAAACACTTAGCAAGTGAGCTCCATGTCCTGTGCATCTTTAGGGTACCCAGCACTGGGGAAACAAAAGGTAAGAACAACCAAACAGCAGTGAAGATGCTCCCTGTGCCACTTATTTCTCCAGCCTGAATTACCATGGGGAAAAGGGGAGAACGTTCAAATGAGGTTATTAACTAAAAAAAAAGACAAAACCCTTTATGAAACCTGCAGTATAGACCGTACTGCCGGTCCCCTTAATGCACACGTGGGTTTGGCCATGCACAGATGTGTGATACACAACGAGACACTGCTCTGCTCCTGCACTGCGATCTCCCTGCCTGTTGGCAAAGCTTAATTTTGGCCATTTTTTCAGCAATGGGAACCTACCAAAGCATCCACTCCCTCCCTGCTGAGTTCCCGGGACGAGGTAAAATCCTTCTTCACTTGGGAAGGGAAACAAAGAGGAAAAAGCACCATCCTGTCCACACCCCTCAGTTCAGAGCCGTGGGTTTGACATCTGCCCGGGGGGGGTGAGGGGCTGCTTCTGGCTCCACACAAAGCCCAGATGTGCCAAACCCCACGCGTGGCTCTCCCTGAGGGACAGCGAGGTCTGGGAGAGCCCCGAGCACACGGGGGAGGAGGATGTTGTCGCAACAGCCTCACGAAATAAAACAGAGCAGCAGCTCGAGACACAAACCCTTTCATCCCGCCCTTCCCTAATCACATGGAGAGATGACACAGTTTCAGAGGAATTAATTACTCCTTTAACCAGCTGCTTTTAATGTGGCCGTTGCTTTCTGCTGATAAGGAGCAAACAATAAGATTTCTCCTTTCTTGAGGAAGCCTCCAGCCTTTTTCCTTTGGTTCCTCCCACACACTTTGCTTCTACCCTAGCAGAAGTATCTGATATTTTTTTATTTGATGGGGTAAAACAATAAACATGAGATGAAAAAGAAGGGCACCTTTTTGGCTGGATATCTGAGAACGTGGCTGGCCTCCTTCTGCTTCCAACTTCATCTTCTGAAGTTTCCTCAAATGAGGGAAAAAAAGGAAGGCAGGAGGAGCCATGAATTTGTAAAAAGCACTACAATGGGCTTATCCAAAATCAGGTTCCTTTTATACTCAGTATAACCGATTTCTGGTATTTTCATAGTAGATACATACATTCTGATATGGTTTTAATTAATTATGGGACTTCCAAGTGGTACTGAAATGGGAAAACAAAATAGGTGAAATATTCTCCTCCTGGTTAAACTGGTGTAAACCTAGAGATTATTTCTCAAATAGTGGGTCATGATTTTCCAGGATGCTTAGTAGGGTTGCAAGGTGTGGGATAGTACAATTTCTGGCAAATACAACTCAAACTAACTCCTACACCTTTCAAGGCCAAACAAGCTCAAATAGCCTAAAATTGCCTTGTCATTAGTCCATTTTTAGGCATAATAAATTAAAGAGAATTGGAGGTATTTTCATGTTAAACAAAGGGCTGCCAGCCTGGAAGGGGAAAACAAACAAACAAACAAAAAACCAACAAAAAACCCAACCCAAACCAACCAACCAACCAATCAAACAAACAAAAAAATGATGCTCCATCCTTTGGATTGGGAACAGTCCCATCCATCTCCCTGCCACTCACAAGGAATTCATTTACTGGAAGGCAAGAAGTGCTGGCACTCATAGGAATGTCACTTCTTTCTACATTGTCTGGGTTTGGGGGTTGGATGGGGTTTTTTCCCCTCCTCTTCCATTTATCATCTTGTAAGCACTTGACCCCTCAGAAATAAAGGAAACAAAGCTGCCACATCCTGGAAAATATTCCAGGCATGGAGATGACACCAGAGCTCAGAGGGAATGGGGGAGAGCAGGAATTCAGAGAGATGAGCATCTTCTCCAAGAAACCACCAGCTTCATGAAAATTTAGGGGTGGAGTCATGGAAAAAAGCAAGGGCAGGACCCCACCCCAGAACTGCCCAGGAGCTCCTATGGGAATCATCCCCCATAATCAGGACGGGTTCAGCTGAATCTCCTCTGGGAATCACCTCAGAATTCAGAGGAATCAGCACGGACTGCTCCAACTGCCCCTTCCCCTGTATCCTCATCTCATGGGGTGCATGTTAAAGATCAAAGTAAAGAGGAATAAAATGAAATTTAGGGAACTTTTTCGCTGCTACTCTGCACATTCCTGTCTTATTTTTTCGTGAAACTTGTGAATCTGGCCCTGTGTGTGTCTCTAACACCCATTCCCACTCAGAAGGGTGTTTTCCTTGACTTGTGTGACTAGAGAGGATTTTTAGTTCCCAAGTGCATTGTTTTGCTGATGATTTCCTTGCCAAACTCAGGGAGCTTGCTCTGAGCTTCACCCCAAGCCATGCTTTCTGTTAATTCTTCTCACAAACCTTCCTTCTAGCAGCGTCCTTCGGTCTCCCAGTAAATCACCTTTATTAAAAAGCAGCGAGAAAGGAACCCACTTTAAGTTCCTCAACACCTCCTCTAGCAGTGAGAGCGAGCAGAGGCCCAGAACTTTGTTTCTTTTACTTTTACAAACAACATACCAGAGGCCTGACACCTTTTTATAGCGTCAGTGTGACCTCCCAGACTTCCCTCAAGGAGTGACTTCATCCCTGAGCAATGCTGGGGCTGTGGAGACACCAGCACGAGGGTTCAGCAGTGCATTAAAATGCAATATTCCACGGGCTGTGATTTATGGGCTGTCACTTAGGGCAAAGCATCCTGCATCTTAATTGGCTGCTCCTTTCCTGCTCCTGCTTGGTTTGGTTGGGAGACGGGAAATTTTTCACCCACCATAAATTTTCATGATAAGACCGATCTCTGAAAGGCAAAGGAGGTAAAAGATGTAAAAAAATAAAGCAGACAGCGCTGCATCTCTTAACAGTCTCCCTGTGCAATGCATGAGAATGTATCACAGGAAATAATTATGCCTTTTTCTTCGCCTAATTTACAAGTCTCAGGGATTTCCCTGATGGGATCAACTCTTTAAGTCCATAGAAAAAAAAAACCAAAATGCACCTTCGCAGCAGCCCCAGGGAGCTCAGTGTCAGCAGATCTCCAAGAGCTTCACAGGCACAGGGATCATCAGCTAATTACAGAAATCCACAATAGACCCACTGAAAAATGAAAGAAAGCTTCAACTTTTGATTTGCCTCATGCCTGACAGGCAACATGTCACTTCGGGTTATAAGATCCTTAAAAACTCTTAAATCAGACAGAAATACTCTGTGTGAGCAGTGTCCTCCTTGAAGTAACTTTAATCTTCTTCAGCCACATGGATTTTCAGTTAAAAACTATAGATTTGAAATTACAAACACTGTGTAGATCAAAGAAATGCTTGTCCAACACGAGCAGAAAGGAGTTGATTGTACAGATGATGGTTCCAGGAGTCAATTATAGGGCTGTTAATTACAGATCTGTACTCAAAACCCATTTCTGACCCATCCCGTGGATAAGTTATGTGGGTTGTGTGTTCCATGACCTGTCAACCCCCGTCCTTCCCAAGACATTTTTTTGTTGCCTTCGGAATTTTTCTGTTATCTGCACAATCCCAGCCCGGTGTCATTAACTCACCGGGCGTGGCACCGCTGAGCCTCACCCGGCCGGGACAGTCTGGTTTTGGGGCAAAACACCAGAAAACGGGGGGTTTGCCGTGGTGGGTTGGACAATCCCCCCATCACTGACACTTGTCCCACCACCAAGAACCTTCCACTCGTGTCTGAGCCTCCCAGAGCCGTGGCTGAGCCGAGGAAGGTGTTTCTAAATGCCTGTCCTTCAGCACATCGATTTCCCCAGAGCTGCATTTCTCTGCCTTGTCCAATGACTCTCCACAACCCAAACATTTCTTTCGTATTGATTTAGTCTCTCTGTTAGACTATTTGATTTTTTTGTTGTTGTTGTTCGGTTGCTTAATCCTTACAATATTGATATTTTTCAGGCTGGCGGCCAAACAAAACCTTTGGAGACACATGAAGCACTTTGAAGAGTCTCATCACCCAATAAATTAAGGGCACAAATTATACACCCGAATCTGATGAGCATGTCATTACAGATCACACATTTTGGCACCGCGGTGCTTTACAAAAGAGACTTATATTCATCTATTCTTGCGTGGAATTTCAAATTCCAATCAGCAGAACCACAGAGGGGGATTATGTTACCTTGGACTTGAATTCAATTGTGGTTTTAATTCTATTAAAACTCCAAGCTTGCACAATAAAATGATTGTATGTATTTGATTAGGATCTTAATGACATGTTTGCCTATTACTATAGCTGTTTAAAACTTGAATAAGCTTTCTATCCCTTGGAAAATTCTGGGAAGCAAGATGGTATTTACAGTATTGAGCAGAAGTTTAAATACATAAAGCACTAAAGGGAATAGAACAATCCTGACACAAAGACAACATTTTCTCAGAGTCCTACTGAAAAAAAAAATAAAATTTAACTGATACAAACTAAACCCACACACTTGACCTCTGAAATTTGCAGTGATCAGTTTAATTAGACCGTTAAAAATTAAATGTTAATATCAGTTCGAGTAAGATCCCTGTGTTTGGGAAAGAGATGGAGAGGTGACAGACCTGTGATGCCACAGTTTGTGGCAATAAATAGTTTTTGACCTGGCAGACTGATCCTTAAGTAAGGCTCTGAGGCTGCTCCTACTTGCAGACTATTATTAGCCTTGGACAATGTCCTGGGGCTCCTTAACTGCAGTCATTGACCCAACAGAACCCTGCTCTGAGCTCAGAGAGCGGTCAATGCACATGATACTTCCCTTGCAAACTTCACTGGAAACAAGGGATAAATTAACTTGTTTCTTTCACTATTTTGTGTCTATTTTGCTGCAAGTTCAAAAGTCCAAAAAAAAAAAAAAAAAAAAAGGGGGGGTGGTGGTGTTTGCAACCTGAGATATCAGGGAGGAAATAATTAATAATTAATAGAAGGAAATGCTCTGAGGTCCAGGATGCTGCAAACCTGGTGCGTGGCATCCCAAATTTAAGTCAGGCTCAAGGCTAAAATGTGTGACTGTAGGGGGTTTATTCTCTCTTATGTCCTTAAAGCCAAAACTTCAGACAAATCTGAGAGCTGACAAAAGCTGAGGAAGCAAGTCCATCACTATTCAAGGTCTTTTTGTCAGTGGAAAAAGCCAGCAGTGATGCAGGTAATGTCCAGCTCATTAGTGGTGTGTCCTGGGTGCTCAAAGGATCTCTTGCAGCTACAGATCATGTTCAGAAAACATTTAGTTTACCCATAATCAATTTAAGATCAAATATTGAGCAGTGACTGCTGAAACTCAAGGTGTGGAGTGGTCAGATAAACATCCAAAGCTCAGTCCCTAATTCTAGCACATATTTCCTGCTACATTTCTTCCAGAAAATGTAGCCCAAAAGTTAAGTCTTCCCTGTGGAAATGTTATGTTCACAACAACTCTATCACCTCTGAGGGCTCCTGTTCTTCTCTGACCTTCTCAGGTGAGCCCTAAATTCCTTTTTTTTCCATTCCAGTTTCAGAGACAGAGAAAGAAAATCTAAATAAATGAACCTCAGGTTTTCAAAGCTTAGCAAAGGTTCAAGGTCACTCCTTGGTCTGTGCAGGTACATCAGTCATCGAGCTTTAATAACTCAGATTCTGTGCTAGGCACCATTTAAAGTCAGAGAAACCCAACAGACATAAATCCTCATCAAGTCAACTGTCCCATTTTCTTTCTGCCACACACAGTTTTTGCCCAAAGGTTTCGTTCACAAAACAGCCTCGGCAAAGAAAATCACTTCCTCCATCCCCCTGTTTCTCTGCTGCATCTCCACACTCTAAATTTTTTATTTAAGTCATCAGAAACGTAAGGAAAGAGGTCCAAGGGTGGGTAATTCACAGAGCCAGGATCAAGTCTTTAGTATCCTAACTCAGAAATGAGCTTAAAAACAGCAAACCCCCCAACCAGGGGCAGTTTATAACCAACACCACAGCGATCCAGAATAATGCAATAAACTGGCCCCAAAAAATCACCCACCTCCCCCACCCACAGAGCAGCAAGAGAAGACCCAAGGACAACCAGGACTTGAACAACAGAACAACCTGGAGCAATTTTAAGAGGATTAAGAAAAGCTCTCTCCTCCAGAGACTTCAACAGAAACTTCCCCAGGTTGGAGGGATACACCGTGAAAAGCAATTTAATTTCTTCCTTGGCATTTAGAAGTAATAAAAGCAGCACCGGGCACTTTCCAAAACCAACCGTGAGGTTTTGCAAGGGTATTTCTGGGATATGTAAGGCTGGCACCCTCCTGCATAATTTCTTTCCAAGCAAGGCTCTGCTCCTCTAGCTCCCAGCCCATGGTTTTCATAACCAGGTCCTGGGGCAGTGTGAAAAAAAAATATTAAAAAAAAAACCAATCCAAACCAAACAACTACAACCAGTATTTTAAAGTATTATGGCAAAAAGGTTCATTTCAAGGCCAAGTTGGACAGGGCTTGGAGGTGGAAGGTGTCCCTGCCCACGGCAGGGGGATGGGACTGGATGAGCTTTAAGTCCCTTTCCAACCCAACCCATTCTACGATTTGAGGATTCTAAAATTTCTACTTCAAATCCATCCACAACTCCTCACACAGAGCACAACCAGAAACTACTCCTTCCACCTGAACTAACAGCAAGAGATTGATCTCTAACACAGAATACTTTTTTCTTCCAGTGCATTTTTAATGCAGAATTCACTATAAATCTGGTCACCACGATTACTGAGAACACACTCCCATGATGGGAGGACTGTTCCATTAACCCTCCCAGCTCTCACAGGTGTAATGAAAGCAGCAGGATGGACTTAATCTCTTACCACTCAGATGTCTGATGGCTTTAACTGGCCTTAATTACAGTCTAATTACAGTTACAGTGAGCAATAGTTGAGATGTTCTATGGCTGGCAGATGTGTTTGTTCAGCTATTACTATTAGAATTTAAATCTGTTTCATTTCACAGATTGCTGTGATGTTAGAGAGAATTAAGTATCCAATTAATGGCACCCATTAATAGGTGGATAACAAGGGTGGTTCCAACTACAAAAACAGGATGAAGAACATAGAAAACTTACAGATGACTAAGGTGAAACTGCCATTTGTCTCCCTGGTTCCTGACCGTACTTTTGTAGTTGTTTTTGAGAACGTGGCTCTCTTTTGCTGCGTAAAATAGAGAAGATGTTTCCTCTTTCAGAGTATTTCTATTCCAAGGAAAAACCAAGGGTGCAGGAGCTGCCAAATGGAATCTGGACGTGAGAGAGAAGCGGGGATTTGCTCACCAGCACACAGGGGGCTATGAGAGATGGAGGGGCAGCAAGAGGAAAACAAGTGCCTGGCCCTGCCCTTTGGCCACAACAAGCCCCGGCAGCCCCCCGGGCTGGGGACAGAGTGGCTGGAGAGCAGCCAGGCAGGAAGGGAGCTGGGAGTGTGGAGGGACAGGAGGCTGAAGATGAGCCAGAGTGTGCCCAGGGGGCCAAGAGGGCCAATGGATCCTGGCCTGGCTCAGGCAGAGTGTGGCAGCAGGAGCAGGGCAGGGATTCTTGCCCTGCACTGGGCACTGGTGAGGCTGCACCTCGAGTGCTGTGTCCAGCTCTGGGCCCCTCAGGGCAGGAAGGACATGGAGGGGCTGGAGCAGGTCCAGAGAAGAGCAACGAGGCTGGGGAAGGGACTGGAACACAAGTGGTGTGAGGAGAGGCTGAGGGAGCTGGGGTTGTTTATCCTGGAGAGGAGGAGGCTCAGGGGAGACCTCAGCACTATCTGCAACTCCCTGACAGGAGGTTGGAGCCAGGTAGGGGTTGGACTCCTCTAAAGAACCAGCAGCAGGACAAGAGGACACGGCCTTCAGCTATGGAAGGGGAGGTTTAGGTTGGATATTAGGAAGAAATTCTTTCCAGAGAGAGGGATCAGCCATTGGAATGGACTGACCAGGGAGGGTGGAACCCTGGAGGTGTTCAAGGTGAGACTGGATGTGGCATCAGTGCCACGGTCTGGGAACCACAGCAGGGTTGGATCAAGGGTTGGACTTGAAGATCTCGAAGGTCTTTTCCAACCCGGTCGATTCTGTGATCTGCCTTCAGTTTGGGGAGGGAGCCTGTCCCTGCGGGGCCGGGGGACAATTCCTCCTTTTACCGTGGTCAGGCCGGAATCCGATCGTGCCTCTTGTTTAACCTCGGATGTGCTTATTCCAGCGTTGCTGCTGGAGGGGAGATTTTCCCAAGGCACTGCAAATCTGCTTAGCTCTGCTCCTGCTGCCGAGCTCAGCCAGCACAGCCCGCTCCCGATATCCCGGCATCCCGATATCCCGACATCCCGCCCGGGGCAGTTCCCCGACACCGGGACTGTCCCTCGCTGTGCTCCTCTGGCAGCCCCGCCCGGCCGCGCCATCCCCCAGGGGCTCGTTCAGCCCCTCCCCTGGGGGAGCCAAGTGCCTTTGGACAAATCGCTGTGCTCTCCTCCCGAAATTAAAGTTTCTTCCAGAGCTTTCTGCAGCAAAGAGCCGAGGGGAGAGCACCTGCGGGCTGAGGAAGGATAACATCCTGCACGAAGGGTTAACTTCTGGCACCTTGCACAGCTTGGGTTTAGCAGGATTAGGTTCCCTCAACTCCTCTATTCTTGATAACAACCAACAGAGTCACCCAGAGAGAATCTGGAGCAGAAATCTGATTTAGCCCCTTGTTCAGGAGGAGCCTGGGGGAGATGAGCTCCACCAGAGCAGCCACCTTTGGAGAACATCCAGCTCTGACCACCTGCCTTCTACAAGCCTTACGAGGAACATGCAAGACACTGAATCAGGTTTTTTCCCCTTTTTTTCAGATTTTGAACTCATGCTGCCCCAAGGCTGACAGCACACCTGCATCCTGCCCTGCAGTTCTGGACCACCTGCACATCGATGCTGCCACGGAGCACACACAGAAATTATATCTGGGATATAAAAGACAGGTACCCCCCATTTATAATTTATGACATGCCAACAAAAGCCCGTTGTTGGGGAAAAAACCATTTGCAAGCATCTGGATGCTTAAACAAGCACCAGAGGAAGTTCATTAATATAGAAATTGAAGTTAATTAACTAACTGATGGTCTCCTCTGTTCCATTTGCTTTAAAGCCATCCACATCTTTCCCTTGGTCTACTGACTAGCTTTATTCAGCTCCAGTTACTATATCAAAGTGAAATATTCTGCTTACAAATTCAAGGCAAAGCCCATTTATCTATTACAGAAGGAGAATGGATTTACATTTAAATGGGTGTTCTTCATGTATCTAATAACTCAGTTGAGTAATCAAAGAAGTACAACCTAAGCAGGAGCTTTCTGTGTTTGGCATTAATAAAGCCCCCAACATTCCTCCACACATTCCTCATTTACTCCTTTCAAGAGAATGGGAAAGCTGTCGTTCCCCAGCTGCAATCAGCCAGCAAGAAGGTTAGTTGGGAATTAAACAGGCTGCTTGCTTAGGCTTATGTTTCAGTTAAAACTCCAGCCTCAACAGGAGAGCAAGGAATTACCCTGGTGCATGCACTTTCATTCCTTTAAAAAAGTAAATAAATAGTGCTTCAAAGGTGTGAGGAGAAGTTTGGCAGTGAAACTGTGGCCACTCAGAGCAGCAGGTATTTTGGGTCCACTGCACTCAGTGAAAAATTGCAAGGACTGAGCCGGGCTGATCCAAGCAAAACAATTTGCAAAGTGAAACACACTTGGAATAGGAAAAGGCAGATAGGAAATAAAATTCAAAATTATGGTAATCAACTTTTTAATTCCTTTTCCTTGGGCTACACTTGAGTTATCTAAACATATGCAGGGAAATGCGCTCATGCATTAAAAAACAAGTAACTATAGCTGATCCAAAAACGTGAGTCATCTTCCTAATGAATGGATTGAAAAGCATAAAATTCGCTATTAAATTTTGGGCTATAGTGATTCCAGTGGCAACTCAACCCCAAAAACCTATCAAAACCCTAATCAAAGATAAGCAATAGGAAAGAAAATGCATCTGAATGGAGACACAGAGGATTCCACGCTCCCGCACTCGTTGATTATCAGCTGACTTTTCACTGGAGCCAGAAGATCCAGGAGCTGAGGAGGTCTAAGACAGCATTTAAATGAGGAGGGCTGGGAACTCAGCACATTCCTGCTGCTGTTTGACTGCAGGGACTGTGCAGCTTCTCACCATGTAGACAGCAGATGGTCTAAATAAGGCTAATAAAGATACATTAATGTTTCTGTTGCCTTCCTTGTAAATAAGATTTCCCCGTGGGCTACTAATTTATCAGCCAGTTCCTCTGCAGCTGATGACCACAGATCACAGAGCTGGGTGTGAAATATTGAGGTCTGCTGCACACATTCACCACCTTGGCCTCCTTCTCTGCCTTTGGGCGAGTGTTGGGCACATGTACCCACAGTGAGGATTCTGCTCCAGGAATCCCAGATTTTAGGTGAAAGTCTCACTGCTCTCTGGTGCAAACCTAAGCAATGGGCTTATTGGCTGCTGAGGTCTCAGAAAGTTTAGATTTAGAAACAACTCTTGGATAACCAGTTTAAATTTCTGTGTTCTCCCACGTGCCCACTGCTGGGTGAATGTGCAAGAAAAGCCTGGAGCAGTCCTGCATCGCTTGTGCAAGGATGCTCTTCATCCCCCCCGGGTTCTTCCCCACCTTCTCCTGCCTTAATGCAAAGCTGAGGCACTGGGAGAATCCCAAACCTCCTCCTCCCTCAGCAGGAACGAGGAGGGGAGAGCAGGGCAGTGCCAGCGCTGGAGGAAATGCCTCCAACAAATGAAAACACGATGTGCTAAATAAAACCAGTTCCATTATCAGCTCTGCTTTCCACCTGCAATTACAGCACATTCCAGCTGAATATTTTTTCCTGGCAACTGAAGCAGTTTCATTACAGCTTAAACATCTGACAAGGAAGCTGACTGCAGGCTTGTGAAAAGCAATTATTTTGGACACTGATTACTTCCCATGCAGGCAGAGAGTGTTGTAGCTGCAGAGAGCTGGGAAAGACCACAGCTCTGTGTGATGGACTACAGTGTCTGCAGGAGTTAATTAATGGTGGGGGGCGAGTAGGAAGAGAGAAACTCTGCAAACACCCAGCTTAACATTCCAATTAATTGACATGAAATAACTTAGTATGTTTAATTTAAATGCAATTAATTTATTAAGGGGGGGGGGGGGAAAAAGCCAGCCTAGAGACAGATAGCTGGTGCATCTGGTGCAACAACCAGAGCAACATCAAGTTCCCATAGCAACATATTTGTTAGAAACAAAGCAAACACGCTTAGGATGGTGTGGGTTTGGTTCTAAACACCCGAGTGACAACTGCACCAACAGGACTCAAAATATTGAGATGAATTGACAAACTTAAGAAGAGCTATGAAAGACTCATTTTCTTCTTTTAAGCTGAGAGGGCATTTTATTATTAATATTATTACTTTTCAAAGAAGGCTGCCTGGAGATTTAGTTTCCTAAAGCCTTTAGCAGACACCGTGTTCTCTGTGTCACTGTGTATGTTGGGCACTGAGCCACAGGAGGCTTAAACAGTTTGCCCAAGTTGAACAGGAGGTTCACAGAGATCCATGGACATACCTGAGCCACTGCAGCTCGTTCTTCTTCCTGACATGAGCTTTAAAAACAGTTCGAGTCAGAACCGGAACAAAAAAAATCCTTTAAGTGGCCAACTTGTGTTGTACTTCCAACTGCCTTCAGACAAAGAGAGATAAATTGGTGCTCTGACCTTTCTCAGGGGTGTGAGACAGTGATTTCCTTCCCCTTTAAATGCCATTAAGTGGATGTGACATTCAGTCAAGATCTTATTGACAAGAGAATATTCCCCACGCTGTTACCAATCCCGACCTCTCAGCTGCTGGATGGGGGACAACGGCAAAGGGAGCTGCTGCAACACTTCACATGCATTTAACTACTGGATAAAACCACTGTCTAACTTCTTTAATTCCAGCTGCACCATTAAATCTGGCCCTTTCCTTCCCCCTTCCTTTAAAAGGCACGAGCACTCCCTTAAAATCAGGTCTTAAAGGAAATGCTCATCCTTGTGCTGCTCTTGCTCATTAATTATTTACCAACACGTTCCAGGCACAGCAGCATTGATTGCAAATTTGTAATTGAGGCTGACTTGTATTTTGCACTTAAAGCAGATGTTTGTATCCTTTGTGTCACTTCCCCTCATAACACACTGAACCTTCCTTTGAATCCTTCAAGATCTGACCAGAGTATTCAACAATTACTTTGATGTGTGGGTGCTGCCACCAGCTCAGCTGCTTCTCCTTTGCCTGGTTCCAGGAACGAATCAACACAGACTCCACTATCAATGTTTTACTGAGCAAAACACAGTTGATTTTCAGTTGTTTCCTCTAATGGCTGTGATTATCTGCTGTGCAGAGGCTCCTCTCCCCCATCCTTGGCTTCTCTAGAGATGATACCACAGAAAGATAAAAGGCCAGAGGGTAATTATACAGCTTTTCATTTCCACTGATCTCAAAGCATTGGGTAAAACACATCAGTGCCTCCTACACACACACACGAGTCAGCTCTGAAGATTCACCTGGTAAAGGGAGAAAGGAAAATGCTGGGTTTTCTTTCAAGGATTAGTATTAGAAAACTTTCTTTTATCTCCTGGAATACTTTGATTTTTGCAGCTAACCTGTTAGCTTGGCTAGAGAAGGATCTGACAAATGAAAGAAGTCCCTCTAGGAGTGTGCTTCTGTTCCAGCAGAAGAAGTACAGACAAATTTTGGAAATAGAACCAGAACTGGGATGGCCACTTTTGCACAGAGAATCATTTATGATGGAAAAGATCTCCAGGGTCATCCAGTCCAACCATTAACCCAGCACTGGCAGGTCCACCCCTAAGCCATGTCCCTGAGCACCCCACCTACAAGTTCTCTGAACACTTCCAGGCATGGAGAGTCCACCACCTCCCTGGGCAGCCCAGTGTAGTGCCTGATCACCCTTTCAGTGAAGGAATGGTCCCCAATATCCAAACTAAACCTCCCCTGGCAAAATTTGAGGCCATTTCCTCTTGTTTTGTCACCCGTTACCTGGGAGAAGAGTCCAAATCCCACCTGGCCTTTCAGGGAGTTGTAGAGAGCAAGAAAGTCCCCCCTGAGTTTTCTTTTCTCCAGAATATTCTCCCCACCCTTCAGACGAACTTAAGTTCCCGAGCTAAAACCCCAGGAATACTTTGTTCTGACTTTAAAATCACAAAGAAAGGCCTGAACACTCAAAGCTCCTCAGACAAGGACGGGTTGGATTTTTTTACCACTGTTTTATCCCTCACACCAGTTAAAGAGAGTCCAAACTTGCTGCACAGCCAACAGTAAAAAAAAAAACACCTTTTGTTGGCAAACTCATCAGGTCAGACCTTGGTCAGAGCTTTCCCACTCTGGAATAAGGAGGTGCCTTTTTGCCCAGGCTGGTTTGGGATTTGCACTCCAAGAGGCCAACACAGCAGGCTGCAATGGCCAGGCCAGCTGGCAGAGTGAGGGGGGGATGAATTTCCAGCCACACACACAGATCTGCACCCCACGTTTGAGCACATCAACCCAAAGCTGTTATTGCCTCTTACACCATAATGACCATAATGTTTTCAGCCTCAGTCCTGCAGATGTTACTCAGACTTCACACACCTGCTCCTCTGCAGATCAGTGGCTAAACAGCCCCTGGAATGAAGGGCTCTTAGAGAAGGGAACTAAGAAAAAAACCAAACCAAAGGGAATATTGTGCCTTCCCAGAGAAACAAAAGTCAATCAGATTTGCAACAAGGAATCGTAACAGTCTTATTTCTTTTTTAGATAATGATTCTGTTACTGGGGTATCTGGAGGGGATAATCAATAGAAGATAGTTGCTCTTTTGTGATGACATCACCATGTTCAGTAGTTTTTCCTGGGCATAAAGAGGATTTCTTCTGGTGAGTTTTGAGCAGAGTAACGGGCATTTGTGTCTTTGACAAGAGAAAGGACAAACCCAGTTATCTAAACCACTGCATGGCTGGGTTTTATTGCCTGGTGTCTCATTTGTTCCCTTCCAAATCCGAGGCACGAGGGCATTTGTAAAGTCTCTCAAGGAGGATGAGAAGCTTGGACTGAGGAGTGTTTATTTTTGATTGGAAATAAAGCACAGCTTTACTCCAGACCATTCTCATTCCATTTAAAAACAGTGACTGTTACAAGGTTAGGACTGCCATCAAGCCCAATATGTTTCTACTGATGATACACAGAACTAGCAAAATGAACCTAAATGAAAAATCAACATTTGGATCAGACTAAAAAAAAAAAAAAAATCCAAAATAAGAAAATTTTCTGTAGCTCATCAGCTGGCAAAATATACATTTGCATTTCTTGCTTGCAACATTTCCATTTCTTTTTCCTTCTGTAACACTTAAAATTGATGAAAATATGGGGTTGGATTCTCTCTTTCATTCAGCAAGACCCTGTGGTGTTACCAGATTTTAATTTGGTATTAATGAACAGTAGCTTGTAGGTAAAAGGAGGAAAGAAGAGAGTGAGAAACTGAGTAATAACAACCATGAAATAATAATATTTAAGGAAAAAATGGAAGGGCTGGTGATTTAGTAATTTTTCTTGTAGTTATGTGAAATAATCTAGTGAATTAAACCCCCTAAAAAATCTGGAAGGCAAAATGTGTGTTTGGGGGGACACAACAGCATAAACCCCCCTAGTTCAGCATCACCTCACCCGGGGAGATCCAGGTGCTACCCCCGGAGTGCCTTTGGCACAGCGAGGCATCTCCAGAAGCACCAGGGAGAGTTCAGAATTCCCAGCACTTCAGAGAGTCACACGGGAACCCGACACAACTCCCCGTTTTCGGGAAAGAAAAACATCACCTTCGGTTCTCCCCGCTCTGTTCTTTAAAACATGAGGTTTTGCAGCGTTCAGATCCCTCCGTGCTGCACATCATGTACCCAAACGATTACACAAATGCTGACTCGCGGAACATCAGCCCCTCCTCCCTCCTCCCATCATCCCGTGGCTGACAGACGGATTTAGATTCCCCCCTCCCCAGAAAGCCCATTTGAATTTCCAATGGGATGCAGCGCCGAAGTTCCCGCAGTTTTACTGTTAGGCATTCAAGCAGCTCTGGTGTTATTGTGTGCCTGAGACGTTTTTAGGAGAGAAAAGTAATGAAATGAAATACTTCGCTGCTGCTCAGAGCTCGCTGCTTGAACGGGCTCCAAAATGCCTCTTCTTCAAGTAGCAAAAAAAGCCTTTTAAATAAACTTTTAAACTACGCAGCTTGTGTATCCTCCACCCAAAACAGAGGAAAATGAGTTTATAGTGAAACAGCCTCCAAAAATTACAGGACTCGGACGCCTGGTCGGGAAGTTTTTTGACCACATATATTCCAGTGCCAGCCTGGGATGCTCAACCATGGAAAAAGGATGGGCAGCATCTGCTGGGCTGGATGAGTTGGGTGAAGCAGGACGTGCTGTGCTGGAGTCTCTCCACCCATGGGTGAGGAGATTTCCCCCCTGCTCTCTGAATATTTATGGCTCAAAGCCCAGCTGTGCTGGAGCCGCCCTGTCTGCACGTTCTCACCCTAAAAATCCCTCCAGATTTCACCTCATGGTTTTTATTCCTCCTTCAAAGAGGAGAAGCCACTCCAAATGCAAGCTGGTTTGTATTAAACAGCCTGTACAGTGTGAAGTAGAGGTGGTGTAGCACTGACCCTGTACTGAACCTCAGGACCTGAAGCCCCTGATGAGTCAATGAACTGCAGAATCTTTTGGGGGGAGCTGTAAACATGAATTTCCCACGTCTTGAGCAGCTGTGACTGAGTTACTGTAATGGTGCAGGAAAGGATGGAGCTGCACATCCCAAATAACAGCATTCAGATGGTTGCATGGCAATAGCACACGGAAATGAAGTGCATTTGTTACCAGCACAGGTTACATCTCCAAACCCTGCTCTATTTCCAAGCATCTCATATTCAGATTGTTACTCCGAAGGCAGGAGCGGAAATTTCTCTGAGCAGAAGAGCAAAACCACCTGATTTTACATGTCATTCAACAAATACCATCTCTGCTGCCTTCCCTGGCACCCCACTGCTGGTGTTCCCATAACAACAGAGGAGATGCTCCACCGACCCTGCTGCTCAGTGCTCTGTACAGCCCGAGCAGCAAAGGGGAACCAGAGCTGCTGAAACACTTCCAGGACCTTCAAGGACCAGATCCTTACCCAATACCTCAAAGTACACCTGCAATAATGTTCATCCAACAGCCATTTAAGGGGTTTTTACCTGAATGATAACATAAGCTGATAGAAGCTGAACAAAAAATTTGGGTGCAAAGCTGAAGAGATAAGATATCCAGGCTGAAAAAAAGAAAATACAGCTAAGAGAATTTTCTGTAGCCCTTCATTTCCCCTGAATCACAGTGAACTTAGATCTTTAACTCTATCAAAAAGTTTTACAACTCTTTGCATAATTTTCTCTACGGAATAATAGAGTAAAACAGTGAAGCTTCAAGCAACTGGATAGAAAGACATAAATCATGCCATGCAGGGTGAGACATCAGCAGCAAAACAATAAAGAATATTTGTAAAATAAATACAAACAAAAGAAAATCTATTTATTAAATTAATTGGAAATTCAGCAAGGAAACAGCTAATATTTGCTCAGATAAACTTGCTCTTCCATAAAGAATAGAGACTTCTTCCAAGGGCTGATATATATGCCTTGACAAAAGGTCTGCTCAGTTTGGTCATGTGCCCACAGGCTGTGGAGTTAATTATGGATAAGTTTACTTAATTATTCATCCATTTATTAACCACACCAGCCCCAGAAAATAAGGCAAAAACTCTTCTTCAAATACATTACTCTCCACCAAAATACAACAACCCTGGCAACTCCTTCCTCACCACAGGCTTATTTCTGGTTATTAAAGGAAATAAAGGACCACGAGTGATTCTTGAGAAATATTTCGCTACACACATGAAAACAGACCCTGAAGGGCAGGATCTCACAGTGGACACCCTTCTTTCCACGTGTAAATGCAGGGAGCCATTCCCCAGCCTAACAACCCCCTCAGCACCGGAGAACTCCTGGAGATCACGGGTTTGAGGCAACAAACCTCTGTAACAAGAGGCATCTTCAATAAACACCAATCCTTCCTCGTTTCTGCTGCAGTCTGGCACCAGGGCAGGTTCGTGGGGGTTGTGGTCCCTCCCCACTGCCAGCTTTGATATGGGAAGGTGGTGCTTTATCACACTGACCTGTGAGTTGCCTGGACCCTGGTTGGCTGTTCTGAGCAGGAGAGCCCTGACATCTGGGTGATGACACTGCAGAGCTCACAGAACACCATCAGGCCACGAAAAATCATCATCCAGGTGATGCATTAGACTGTTAATGGCTTAGACTCGTCAAGGGATAAAAAAAAGGTATCAATGAGCAGAAAATGGCACATGGAGTTTATTTCCTAACAAGAAAGGAAATAATGACTAATAGTGGCTAATTCTCAGGCTGCCTGTGGAAGAAGGTGAGCCCTGGTCTCAGGTGCACCAGAAAAACTCAGCAGGTCAAGGCAGCACCAACTGATCCCAGCTCTGCTTTGCTCTCAGGGCTGATCCCCCCTGATGGCTGGAGAGGGATGTTTGACGAGGGCCTGGAGCGACAGGACAAGGGGGATGGGTTCCCACTGCCAGAGGGCAGGGTTGGATGGATGTTGTAAAGAGATTCTTCCCTGTGAGGGTGGGCAGGCCCTGGCACAGGCTGCCCAGAGAAGCTGTGGCTGCCCCTGGATCCCTGGAAGTGTCCAAG
>JAYRBT010000056.1:2990426-3045084 GCA_036023395.1 Myiotriccus ornatus | reverse complement strand
ACACTTCCAGGGATCCAGGGGCAGCCACAGCTTCTCTGGACAACCTGTGCCAGGGCCTCCCCACCCTCACAGGGAAGGATTTATTCCTCATACCCCCTCTGTCCCTGCCCTCTGGCACTGTGAATCCATCCCCCTTGTCCTGCCACTCCATGTCTTTGCAAAAAAGCCCCTTTCCAGCCTTCCTGCAGCAGCCACAGCACCATCAGTCAGCATTCCTCAGGGATATTCCTGGCAAACCTGAGGCTGAGCTGGGGAATTCTGCAGCCACTGAAGCAGATTGTACCCTTGTTTTGGTGTCTGCAAAATCCAGCTCATCACAGGCTCCTCTGTAAGAGAAGCTGAGCAGCTCAGAGCAGGGACAGACTATTTTTATCCGGGCAGAAAGATGCTGCAGGGAGAATGAAACTTCTTTTTGCTGCAACTCACAGCATCAGATGCCTTTTGTTTTGCTGAGCCTTGACAGGCACACTCTGAATTCCCTGGAATTCAACTTATTTGCTTCTTTAACCGTTGGGTTGAGGGCAGCTCTTCCAGCCTCCTCACAACAGACGGTCGGTGCCGCGCACACGGAATATAACACACCATGACTGCCTCGCCCAAGGAGCTGGTGAGCAGGGGGAAAAAAAAAGGAATGGTGGAAACACAAATAAATTTAATTACCTGGAACTTGCTCTGCACACCAGAGGCAGCACAGCCCAGCTGGCAGAGCAGCACCGAGGGGAACGGGTCGTGCCATTAACCAGAGCGTGGGCACTTTGCTCCAAGGTCACCAGCTCCGGCTGCTGCGCTGGGAGCCCTTCAGAAGGTGCTTTTTGGATCAAGCCTTACAGGGTAATACTGCAAAAATGCAATATTCCTCGTTTGCAACCCATCTGCCACAACCCTGGGGACGCTGCAGCATCATCTTTCCCTTCTGCAGGGAAAAAAAACATCCATTTCTCTCTCCCAATCTGTTTTCTCTTCACGCAGAGGTTTGGTGATGCTACATTTTCATTCCCAAAACTAATGGGATCAAACACATTTTCCCTCTTCAAACACAGGTTTCCCATATTTAAATGTCATACACTAACACTTTCATTCCAAGCCAAGACAGCATATGGGTATTTTGAGACTGTATTCTGGCTCTGTAGGAATGTTTAGTTTTGAGAGGGTTCACCTCATTGCATTAACCAGGATAATAAAGCACAAAGGCAATAACACCTCAACCTCTTCCAGCTGATCTCCAAATTAAAATGCTGATGGCCTGGACGAGTTCTTGTAAAATACTTTCATTATTTCACATCAGAACTTAGGAAAAATATCCACTTACACGATTCTCAAAAATCCCCACCTACCATAAAACAGGATAAAGGCAGAGCAAAGGCAAACACTTTGCTTCATGTCTTTCATCCCCTTTTCTTTCCCATTAATGTATGGCCATTAAAATTGCCTCCAAGACCTCCACAGAAAGAATAATAACTAATTCCTGTTTGTAGCTGCAAATCCAATCATACACACGTTTTCAGTTCATTATTCTGGTGTCATAAAAACATGAGGGTTGCAATTGCAAGGAATTATTACATCCATATACTTTGCAGTTCAGGAGCATTAATTGACAAAACCAAATTTGTTCATCAGGAGGGCAGATGAACACTGCCCATAATTGAATCAGGAGTAAATCAGCTCACAAGTGGTTCTTATACAGATGGTGTCATAATCGAGTCTGTTGAGATGACAGGGAACAATTTATATTTAATTTATGCATGAAAAATATGTTCAATATTTTCTTTCTGTTTTCTGTTGTTGGTTTGGGGTTGGGTTTTTTTTTTGTCAGATACTGGATGGTTTATGGCAGTCATAACATTTGGGAAAAGCTTCTCCTTGTTGTCTGAAGGATAAACCCCTCCTGCTGTGCATTTATATAAATAGATGTAGGTACAAGTACATAATTTCACAGCTGATGGTACACCCATGGTCACTGCTGCTCCCCCTCAGGGGCTGGGCTGGTTTTAAGCAGATTAATCACACCTACAGGGGACAAGGGACTCTCCCACCGGGTGAAGGGACAGAGGAATTACTTGGCCCCAGAGGGGGGTGCAGCCCCACAGCACTGGGCACCTCAGCTCCCAAACGTGCTGCCTGTTCAAGCAGACCCCAGAGGTCCAGGGTACTGCTCCAGGGAGTAAAACATCCAAGGAAATGTGGATTCAGCTCCAGTCCAAGTCTAGCTTTCACCACCTCTTTAACACCCAGACTCCCTACACCCCCATTTTTGGAAAATACTGTTTTTCTCCCCTCTTCCAAGCAGGTACAACCCATCACCCTCAGGACACCAGCTACTATCTGGCCATCAGAACCATCTAATCTCTGCTGCAAGAGACCCCTGACCCCCTGTCTCAGCCAGGCACTGCAATTCCAATTCCCAGGGGCTTTTCCAGTCTGAAATGAGCCACAGCAGGAAATCCCTGCACAGATAATGAACCCTCCAGTCCCTCACACCCCACTTTGCCCACTGAAATTGTGTCTTCACTGCTCTCTCATGCACTTCTCATTTATATTTCTGAGTATTAACAAGTGCCTGTGGTGCCTCTGCCCTTCAGAGCCCTGGGGTCACCTGCAGCTCCCTGAGCAAACAGCAGTGGCACAATATTTGTGGGATTCAAAGGATAATACTGTAAAGGAATAAAAGGTTTAGACAGCAAGGGGACTCCATCCACTGTTGCCCTCCTGGGAGCACAGGGCTACCTAATGAAGAGAGGGAGATATATGTCACTTCTTTTAATCCCTAATAACAGCTCTTTCCACTGGGTGGAAGAGAAAAATATTAGTGATCTTTCCATTACATTTCTGTAGCCTCTGAATCTATTCAGCTCAGGCAGGAGCACATCACCTGTCAAGGACCATTTTTACTATTTGCCTTTCTGGCCAGAGCTAAATGATATTAATCCAAGTGCTGGAGCTGGAGAGGATCAGATTATCCAGTTCTCACCTAAAACACAGAACTCCAGGGGCTCCTGGAGCAGTTGGGTTCTGATGCATTCCTTGTCATCTCAGAGAAACAGGGATTTGGTTTTGACAAAAATGACACTTCTTTCTACACCGACACACACCAGGTGACTTAGCAGGACAGTATCATACATGGAAAGATGGCAGGGATTTTTATCAAGCACCACAGTGATGAGCACAGAGATTTACTTGGTTGTTTTCAACCTGCTGAAGTTTACACCAGCATGTAAACCCAGAGCACAGATCCACCCCGGGAACACAAACCTTCCAGAGCAGGCAGATTTAGTAACAGGTAAAAACTCAACAATTCTACCCCTGCCACGAAATCTCAACAAAATAACAGGCCATTTGGTAATGCTGCAGTCAGTTTTCTCTTCCAGGTGTCTGCAGGGCTGGCCAGCAGCACAAACAGCCACGGGTTTCTGCGTCGTAGTGACAGGACGAGGAGTGGTGGGTTCACACTGAAGGAAATTTAGGTTGGATGCATGGAAAAAAGTCCTCCCTGTGAGGGTGGGCAGGCCCTGGCACAGGTTGCCCAGAGAAGCTGTGGCTGCCCCATCCCTGGAAGTGTCTAAGGTCAAGTTGGATGGGACTTGAAGCAACCTGGGCTGGTGGAAGGTGTTCCTGCCCATGGCAGGGGTTGGGAACAAGATGGGCTTTAAGGTCCCTCCCAACCCCAACCATTCCATGAGTGAGCATCCCGACTCACTGATGCCTCACCCAGGATGTCAGTGGTCCCCCCCACCCACGAAGACCTTGGGGATCACCAAATCCACCTCACTTCACCCCCCTCATACCCACTCCTGCCCCTTGCTTTCCCAAACTAGGAAACCTAACCCCAGGCACAGTAATTAACCCAGGCTGTTGAATCATATTTGAGAACATCTTCGCTATCCACACCCCCCTCTTCTCCTGGGAGAGCAAATGAAACAGCTTGTTACCATGAAAGATTTATTACTGACTAATGCACACAGGAAACCTGATGCACTAAGTACCAGGGAACACATTCCCAGCCCTGATTCTGTGTGGTCTCAGACCAACAGATCCAAGCAGATTTTATGCTGGCTGTTTTTCCTTGTTGTCCATGGGAGGAAAGAAAGGCTCTCACTGAAGGTTTAATCAGATGCTCTCGGAGCTGGAGACTGAGCTCACTGATGTCTGTATTTCAGGAAACCCAGGAGCAGCAGGGATCTGATGTGAACCATCCCTGGAAGTGTCCAAGGCCAGGTTGGACGGGGCTTGGAGCAACCTGGGCTAGTGGAAGGTGTCCCTGCCCATGGCAAGGGGTGGAACTGGATGAGATTGAAGGTTTCTTCCAACCCAAACCAGTCTGGGACATCTCCCTCAGCTGCTAAACTCAGCTTGGGAGTCAAAGCAAACTCCCATCCACCTGGGGACCAGCCATCAGAGTGGGATACAGACTGCAAGTGCTAGGTGATGGATATGTAATGGAAAGATAATATGGAAAAGATTCACTGCAAAATCCCAGAGTCTGGATGATTTTCAAACGACTTTCCTGTTCATTCTGGTCACATCTTGAATCAAGCTCCTTATTTCATAACCAATGGAAAATTAACTGGCAAGATACAAAGCAAAAATATTGGGAGGCTAAAAAAAAAATCAGCAGCATCTGTGAGCAAGGAATTGATGGAAAATGACAATTAATCTAATGGAGCAGTGAGTCAGAGAATAATGCACAGTGGTAAATCCAGAAAACTGCATTATACCAAACAAATTGCTTGGAATCTGCCCATGTATAAAATAAATGGTTTCTCTGCTAAGCCTAATTCTTCCAGAGAGCCCTCAGCTCTCCTCGACATCAGGTCTCATTTCACATATTCAATATTTCAGGGGAGAGCAGAGGGAAAATACCCTTCAAATTCTCAGTCACCCTCATTTTGAAGTTTGATTGTGCCAATCATAAGTCTTCCAGACTTTTTTCTTTTTCTCCTAAAATTAAAAAATTAGAGCCTTTCATTTTGGCACGAGGAAAATTTATAGCGTGCACCTGTGCCAGATTCAAATTGGTTCTCCGAGCAGGAAAGATCCTCCAGCATTGCCTGGCAGAGGGGGATTTCTTCTGGGATCTGGCAGGTTTAGGACAGGGCTATGAATCCAGCCTAGTTCCCCATTCCTGCTTTTGGAAATCACCAGCCTTGTAGTCAGGCTGGACAAGGCAAAACCCCAACCAACTAAACACAAACCTTGTTCCCTGAGCCATCCCTGGACAGAATCACAGCCCCTCTTTGGAAATTAAACTCCCTCTAAAGGTGACCATGTCCCCAGGTGACAGTGGCAGATCTTCCAGGCATCAGCCATATTTAGTGCCTTCAACAGCAAGGATTTACTGCCTTGGGAAACTGGAGTTTTGTCCATGAATTCCCAAAGCAGGGAGCACTATTCCCTGTGCTCAGGGCAAGTAAACACAAGGAACACATCCCAGCACACAAAGTTATTGAGGTGCAGTCATTTGGTGAGGTAAGGGGCAGTAGAGTAGGATGGGAAGACAGAAATTTAACTCTCCAAGGAGCATCCCACGTGCTGTGCCAGCAAACGGTGCTCCAGAGGGTAAATGAAGAGCAGGCACTTGTGCAAAGGGCGAACCAGCTCTGGGCCAGGGCTCCCATGTGAGAACACACTCATCAGACTAATACTGTGATTATGCAAATCTCCACAAGCTGTGCTTGAATAATCACCCAATTATGCAGAATCAGCCTCACCAAAGAACTCCTCAGGTTTCCATCGGTGGGGCTGAGGTGCAGTTGGGAGGAGGAAGGTTGATTTTCCAACATTCAGCCCTTGGTTTGCAGAGCAAGTTCCTGAAGAGCAGCACTGGGAGACAGGGACATGTTTGCAGGGGGGTGTCACAGACACTCTACTCTTCTCCATCGAGAGCAGATCATGCTCCACACCCCCCAAGGCACATTTTGCCAGCAGAGCCCAGCTCTTCTCACAGGTGATTTGGAGGAGAAGAGCCCTTGTACCAAAGGCAGAAGCTACAAAACACATGAGCTCGTTCCAGGTGGTGCATCAAAGGGTGCTGTCAAGCCTCTGATCTGTCTGGAGCTCAGCAATTCTCCAGGCAGGTAATCTGACATTTAATTAAGGCCAAGACCTTTATCATTCAAGCACATCACAGGGTTATTAAAAAGCCCAAATGTCACCAGTGACAGTGATGTGGCACTGGGTGTCTGCAAGTGTTTCCTGTGAGATTTGGGCTGTTTGGGTCAGAACTGACTCCTCACACAGCTCTCAGGGATTGTTGCTGGAGAGAATCACGGGGGCAAGATCTGGTTTTCTGGTTTGTAAAGGCATTTGCACAGCCCTACACGACATGGAGCCCTTTTATTGCTCTACCCCAAATGTCATTTGTCCAGTGACACAGGACACAACTAAGTAACCAGAGTCTGATGTCCCAAACCTGAATCCACTCCTGTTTCCTCAGGGCATCCTTCCTACCCACACCTCAAGGGCCTGTGACCACAGGCATAGCCACAAATATATCAGCTGAAGTTCTGCTGTCAGGAGTGCTGAGTATAAATTATCATTGCCATAAGGATGGAAAACACATATAATCTGCTCAAGTCACTTTGGATGTCAGTGGCATCCATCTTTACATTGCATCACACCTTGTACCTGAGAAAACACCCAGAAAATCCTGCCAATATGATCCACCAGAAGGAAGAAAGTCTTCTGTTTGAGTTACTGCAGTGGGATTCAAAAGCCCTGGGGTCACAGGTTTCCTCTCTGGCATTTCCCTCTAAGAAAGGACATGCAAAACCAAACCAAATTAAAATTACCACCTGTGTTTTTTCCACCTGGTTGGTCTCACTAATTTGGGAAACAAATTGCTCACCCAGGACCGGGGCTTTGTCAAACATCTCTTCTTTGGGTGACATCCAACACAAAGGATCCACGGCCTCAGGACTGATCCCAGGACTGGGAACAGGAAAGTTTAATACCAAACCCTCTTCAGATCTGCCTGGCATTACCTTGGAGGCAGCTGCATGAACTTAGGCTTGATTAACTGTCAGCTGAGGAGCCATCCAGCTCAACCTGGCAAAGTCCTACAAGAGGCACAGCACAAGCTGGACAGAGATGTGCAGGAAACCCTAATAATGTGATATTTTGAATTTCACCAGAGAAGTAGAAACGTACAATCCAAACATCACTAGTTGCAGGATTGGTTGGGGGAGGAGAGAGAGAAAACAGGAGAGAAAAAGAGGATGGGACATTTTGGAGGATATTTGTGCTAAGCTACCTGCACCAGCACAAACAGTACTAAAGTACCAGGAGGTCTGCGTAAAACAAGCCTAAAAATACAACCCCTACGCTCCAAAAATTCAGAGCAAGTGTTGTTATGGCATCATTGCAGAAAGCCAGGCTTTCTCCACAGCAAGTAAACAAACACATCCATCCTCAGAGCTACCTGTCAGCAGCAATAGGAAAAAGAGAACAAGTCTTGTAAAATCCTTTATCCAATGGATTGGACTTGGGAACTCGGGTATGCAGCAGGGTGAGGGTGCAAAGCTCTGGGGCATTTCATGGGCTGGTACTTCAGAGCACCAGGAACAGCTACTGTGAATAACAATTAAGGAAAACAAGAGGCAAACATGGAAAAATCAGGATTACTCATGTTACACATCACCTACTTAACAGCCAAAAGGCACAGACAAGAGATAACCAGGCCCATCTGTAGAGGCTTGTAAATGTATTGAAACAACTGGGAAAAGGATCAGAGCTTCCAGGTGCTCCATTAACACAGACAACCAGGGAAAGCAATGGAAAACAACAAACACTTTGTCCTTCATAGCCCTGACTACCAAAGCAGAGATCCACACACCTGGAGATGCTCTGTACTGCAGCAGACACCCTCCAAAACAGCAGATCAACCTCCACTTTGAGTATCATGATTTTGAAATGGGAAAAAAAATCACCACACGTGTTGTGTTCACCCCAAAACACAACAGTAACTTCCACTATCCAGGAAAGAGCAGCTTGTTCCAGTCCCCATTAACCCAAAACCACACAGTCACCCCAACCCTTGCTCATATTCGTAACTATTTGGGCACAAAGCTTTGGAGGGACCTCAGGGGAAGTTGAGGCAGGTGTACAATTGCAACAGGGGTCCAGTTTTCCCCTTTGGAAAACACCAGGTTTTAGGGAAGAACTTGGGAGACAGGACAGGGAAAGGACACTAAGGACACTGCAAAGCAGGAGGTGGGATGGGATGTAAGGTGGTACCTATACATATTCCTCTCTTACCTGCTTCCATGAGCTGGCACTGCTGCCCAAAAACTTGTGAGAAGGTAACAGGCCCTGGTGCAGGGCTGGAGGTCACCGGAGGGGAGTCCATAGTTCTCTCAGAGTCCTTTGTGTTAGTCATGGAGCAGAGCCCAGCAGCTCTGAGAAGCTCCTGTGTCCCATAGATCCTCACCAGGCAGGAGGGGAACCCCAGACAGCAACGGTGCCTCTCCCAGAATTCCCAGGATGCTCCTTTCCCTCTTTTCAAGGGGCAGTATCAGCACACATGTTTTCAGTTGAGTGTCATCAGTATTTTCGTTGAGGACAATTAAGTGTCTGTGCGTCTCCCAGGAGCTTCTTATTTGTCCTGGGTAGGTCTGGAGGCTTCAGGCACAAATTAGCACCAGGCACTGAGGATTGGCCCCTTCGGGGGCATCTGCCATGGTTTAGAGCAAAGTCATGAGGCTCTTCTCCTGCCGAGGTGTCTAAACCCAGCAGCACCTTGTCGGTGAGCCCGGGCACATCCCCTGTCGGGATCACGGGAGTTTTCCCACGCCGGGATGCCGGAGCCGGGAGCCTCCGTTCTTCCAGCCCTCCCGCTGCGAGAGGGCCCCGGGGATGCTGGAGCACCGCAGAGATCCTTCTCTGCCTCTCTCGGGGGCTTCGAGCCCGAGCTTCGCTTCAGGAGGTCACGGGAGGCTTCCAGGGGACGCAGCCCCCTCTGGGACCGGCGGCCCCGGGGCTGCGGCGGGCGGGCTTCTCTCGGGGGGCTCCGGCAGCTCCCGGCATCACCAAGCCCCCCCGCCGCTTATCCCTTCCCTACAGCCCGCTGCCCCCTTCCCCCAGCCGAACCGGCGAGGGGGAGGAGACTGGAGCCACGTTAAATAACATCCTCTGCCCTGCTGCAGTGGCTGCCCGTCCCTCCTCCCTCTGCCCGGATGCAGCGGCTGCTCCCGGAGCGCTCCTGGAGGCGCTTGGAAGTGCTAACTCAGGCAGGGAACAGCGAACCGCCTGCCTTAACCCTCTCCCGCTGCCTTAACCCTCTCCCGCCCACCTGCCTGCCGGGATGCTCAAGGGAAACGGGGAAAGACGCCAGGGCTGGTACCCAAACCTGCCCGCGGAGCACATGGCTCTGCATCCCGCAGGGATGCCTGGCTGGAATTCCTTCAGTGTGAAAAAATAAAAAAAAAAAAAAAAAATAAAAAATCCCAGGGTTCTCTGCAGGGAAGAGGGACCAAGAGTTAACTCCCAGCAAAGTCTGATACCGCTGATTCATCCTCACTTTAAAAACTCCCTCTGCCAATGCAAAGGATGCTCGCTCCGGGAGCTCCGCGTAAATTTGTCCTCCGTGAGTCATCGGAGCTTTCCTGGGGAAGTCTGCCGGGAAGGAAGGTTGTTACCTCACGGCCAGGACAACGCACCGTGCCCCCAGGTGGAAATTAGGGACGGTCAGATCACAGCAGCAGAAAGGCCGGGGCAGAGAATGAGAGGCACCCACGGGTGCAGAGCGGTGATCTCAGCCCCCCACCCCCTGCAGCCAAAGGAGGCAGAGAGAGGCTGATTCACTGCCCGGGGACACCTGGGGAATTCTGAGCAGCGGGAACTGAAGTCACGTCTCCCGGTCTGTGCCGCAGCTCCGGGGGCTGGATCGCTGCACTGAGCCGGGAGCCGGCGCTGCCCAGAAAACCCCCGCTCGGTCACGTTGTTGCATCTTCTCAGGTATTACACAATTTAAGGAAGGACTGTTCTACAAGGAGGGTGGGGAGGCTCTGACGCACTTTGCCCAGAGAAGCTGTGGCTGCTCCATCCCTGTAAACGTCCAAGGTCAGGCTGGACAGGGCTCTGAGCAATCTAATCGAGTTGAAGATGTCCCCTGCTCATGGCAGGGGTTTGGACTAGATGCCCTTTGAAAGTCCCCTGTAACCCAAGCCATTCTATGATTTAAATGGTTTCAGGCTCAGATTAGCTATGGCAAAGTCCAAACAAACAACCCAGAGACTACTCTACACATTTTGCTAAAGACACAAGGAACAATTTCTGTTCTCACAAGAACACAGATTCAACTTGACCTTCTGGTCCTTCACGTGGAGGAAAGCAAAAACTGGGCCATTTGGTCCACATGTCTTTAACGTTCAGATATTCATTCCCTGGCTGTTTTCTTCCTTCCCAAGTCTTTGCCTGTTGTTCTCTCTCACCATGTCCCAGGAGATCCTCCCAGAGCTGTTTGGCAACTTGTCTGCAAGATCCAGCACAGAGCTGCATCAAGCTCTGAAATATTAAAGCATAATTAAAACAAACAAACAAACAAACTATGCCAGAGACTACTTGAAAGTCCCTTTTCCCTTTTTTCCTAGCAAAACTTCTCCAACTTCAAGACTTCAGTGGTTTTAGCATCGCAGACTAACTCACAGTTCTAATGTGCATTAGGAGAACACGTTGGAGGTTCTTGAAAAGCAAAACAGCTCAATAATCTTATAAAACTTTTATTCTGCAGGTGCTCAGGACCCTGTCACTGGAGGGATGGGCACCCTGGGGATAAGAGAACTTCCCAGAGAGGGAATAATGTGGAGAAATGTTAAAGCCTGTTTGCTGTTTGATTTCCAGAGGAGCAGCAGCGTTGCCACCACCTCCTGCTGTCTGCAGGGTCCGTGCTCTCTCTCTCTCTATATATATAACCAGGGGTAGTGGTTACACAACACAGATCACTTCACACCACTGTGCAGAGCCTGCTGCCACTGGGTCAGCTCAGTCCCTGTCCCTGGAAACCAGAGAGCAAGAAAACAAGCCCTTGTGTTTGGGCTGCTCTGGGGGCTGTACCTGCTCAGCATCCACGGCCTTCTCTCCCAGTGGCACTGGGAGCAGATCAGGAGTGCAGACACACCAAGGCTCTGGACACAGGGCAAGGGATGCTCCAGTTCAGCTCAGTATATTTTGCTCCTAAGAAATGACCGTCTGTGAGGTACAGAAATGATATTTTCCACACACTTCACTGCAGCTCAGCTGGATTTGACTCACCAGCTGACACCTGTGTTGCTGTGCCCAGGTTTATTGAACCTGTGCAAGGTTCCCTAAGGTCCCCCATATCCTTCAGGTTCCATGGTGAGCTCCATCAGCTGCAGCAGCTGACCCTGCACAGAAAGTAACTACTGATAGAACAGATAACCTGTTAATTTTTCCAAATTGCAATTTCCAAAGCCAGTTTTTCCAAAATGGAAAAGAAAGGGCTCTGGGCACCCCCAGCCCACGCTGGCAGCAGCACAGGAGCAGTTCACATGGGGACAGAAGAGCCTCAGAAAACACCAGCTCAGTGGAGACCCGCTTCTCTCCCATATCCAATTATCCCACTGAACAGACAACAACATGTCCCAGGAAAATGGCTGAAAGGGAGAGAAGGAACTCAGCTAAACTCATTACATCAACAGAACAGGCCTTTCATTACAGTGGGACTTCACAGCTCCAGAAATACCCTGGGCAAGAAATGGGGTTATTCACAACAAAGTTCTTGGTAGCAAAGGATTCAGGAATTGGGAAGGGCTCAGAGAAGAACACTCAGATATTGTCCCTAATGAGATGTCATCAGCTCCAAATGGTAACGAGGGAGAACTCATTTGTTGTGTGTCACAAGTCAGAGTTTCACTGGTACAAGGCAGAGACTTTGGAAAAAAACCCCAGCAAATAGGGATTTTTGTGCTTTTGCTTCCAGCACAGCACTGCCTCAGGGAGGGCTGGCAGAATCACTGGCTGGATCCGTGGGGATGTATGGATGTGATTATTCCCCAGCAGACATCACCACTGGGATCAGCTCTGGAATGCTCCTGCAGTTCTGCCTGTGCCATGCCAGCAAATGGAGTTTTGCAGGACTCACTTTGAAGCAATGCACTTAAGGTTTGGCATCACAGGCAGCAATTAAACATGTTTCTGCCTTCTTTCAGATTACATCTCCATCAGCTCTTGGCTGAAAGAGAATTCTGTTTGGTTGAGTTTTATTCTTTCCCAAAAATAAAAAACATTTGAAAGGCACAGAAGAAAATTACCTAAGTGGTGCAGAGAGAAAAAATTCCTACTCTAAAGGACTTACAGAATATTTTGGGTAGTTTATCAGAAGTAAGGCTGAAGTATGGCTTAATTAATGTGTAAATATCCTTGTAGAACAGAAATACCAACTCTGAAAGGACTCCAATCAGTCAGTGCTGAGCACAAATAGAAGCTGAACTCAGATACAGACAGTACTACAGGAAATAATCTGGATATTCCACTTCTCAAGGTTAAGTGAAGAGCATTCTTGAATCAGTGCACCCCAGGTTAGCCTGAATCACTGCACATGATAGAGGAACCCGAGAATGAAGTTCAGGGAGTCTGCCAGTTAAAAACTCCAGCTGTAGGGAAATTCAATATATAAAAATGCAGATGACAGGATGGGAGTTTGATAACAAACGCCACGTTTTATAGTCCAGATCTGCTGATGTAATGTTGGTCCCCACAGAAGTCTGAAGCCCAGGGCTTCATCTGGAGGGGTGTAGAGGCCCAGGGCAGTTGACTTTAGGTGAGGAGGAGATGAGCATGGAGTTAACACCCTCTCACAGCTCCCTGACAGCCACTGACACTGGCACAGCAAGGGCAAAAAAAAATTAACAGAAAGGAAACCAAGCTGCTGGAGTCAAGGTGACCCAAAACTTAGCAGAGCAGTATGAAAAGGGAGGGAGAGGGGGAGCTATTTGCATTAGTACTTCATATCTGGAGATACATTAAATATTTCCAGAGCTGTCTAATCTCCAACAACCGCCTCCTCTTCTTCCAAGGCAGCTGCAAAGCAACTCACAAACCAAACGCGACAGGGGCTGAAGTTCGCCCCTGGCCCGGAGCGCCTGCGGGGCCCCTCCTCTGCCTCCCCGGGCAACGAGCGAGGATTGTTCCCGATCTCTGGCGCAGAACGGGCTCCTCCCGCAGCTTCCCAGGCGAGCTCATCCCTGCGCTGTCGGTGCCAGCCCCGGGGGAGGCGCCGGAGCATCCTCGCTGTCCCCGCGCCGAGGGGCACCCGCAGCTCCCGAGCGGCGACCTCGGCCTGTCGGGAGCCACACACCCCCGGGGAGAGGCTCGAAGGCTCCGCTGCTCGGAACCCGGGGGGAATGCTGCTCCGCAGCGCGGGATGTGCAGCTCTGCCCGTGTTTTCTTCCACGGCCGCGGCTCGCGGGCGAGCTCAGGTGCGATGTGCTCACGTCCTCCGCGTCCGGTTTTCTCCCGAGCATAAACAATTCTCTGTGCCTCCTACGGCCCTGAAAGACTATTTACGATTAGCACTGGCACCAGAGACTGAAATAGGCCACTGGGTTTCCTAACCGGGATTTTGGGAGGGGATTCTGCCACCCGCAGTCCTGTTGTCTGCACCCTTCTGCCTCCTGGCAGCCGCCAGCAGTGTGACACAGAGCTGAACAGCACCAAGGCAGGGGCTTCATCGTGAGAGAGTGTTCCTCCTCACCTGCTTTTGAACGTAGTCTTGTCCCAAAAAAGCCACAGCTCTGATAAAAAGGAGTAATTAGCGCTGCTTCATGTGGCAGCGCAGACAGATGAATGAAGGCATGGAGCTATTTAAAGAATATTTCAGAGGGTTCTCAGGCAGGGAGAGGGTGACAGTTCAGCACAATCCCATCTCTCAAAACTTAACTGAAGCTGGATGGCACTGAAGCCAAACAGGCTGTGACACTGCAAGAGGAGCCTGTTAAGCTGCTGCAGGCACTGACGTGTGACAATGACAACAGTGTTTTTTCACTCACAGGTCAGATTTGTAATGCATAAGAAACTTTCAGATTTTCTGGGGCAAAAGAGACGTTTTTAGCCTATGTGAAATCAATCTTAGCACCTACAGTTCAGCTGTACCAAACCTGTTTGTTGTATCTGCTGTTGGTTTTAAGGAACGTGGCTGGATTTATGCCCTTGTGATGATGGCTGCCCATCACCCTCAGGGATTTCCTTACGGGGTTTTAAACTGAAAAAGAATCCATTTAAAGTAGATTTAAAGAAGTTTTTTATAATGAGGGTGGGGAGGCCCTGGCACAGGTTGTCCAGAGAAGCTGTGGCTGCCCCTGGATCTCTGGAAGTGTCCAAGGCCAGGTTGGATGGGGCTTGGAGCAACCTGGGCTAGTGGAAGGTGTCCCTGCCCACCACAAGTCCTGTCTTTTAGGTGTCCACTGCAGCTCCCCCCTGAATCTCTGGAAGTGTCCAAGGCCAGGCTGGATGGGGCTTGGAGCAGCCTGGGCTGGTGGAAGGTGTCCCTGCCCATGGCAGAGGTGGCACTGGAGAGCTTTAAGGTCCTTCCAACCCAAACCATTCTGGGATTCCATGAGAAGTGACAAATTCCACAGCCCTGGAGAAAGCATAAGATCCCTCAGTGTCCTGTTTTAGAACACAATGTATGAAACAGGGACTACTTCTAGGAAGGCAAACAACCCTCCCACCTCAAGCCCTGCCCAAACATTTACCTTCCAATGGATGAGAGCAACCCTTGACACTGGTGGGGTTGTGTCGCTCCCACTGTGTTGCAACGGCTCCACAGGAGGTTTGGCTTTGAATGGAGGGTCCAAACCACCCAGGACTCGTGTGATGCTCCTCCAAGTGTGCAGACCTGGAGTGTGGAGCTGTCGGGAGAGCTCAGGCTGCAGGAATCACTGTTTGCATGGACGGAGCCTGACAGACCACGGTGACATTCCCACCTCCTCCCCTGCCACCCACCACAAACCCCCCAAACCCGCTGTTTCAGGCCAGAACACACTAAAGCTCTATTTTTAAGACCTCCTTGGCTGAAACAACAACAAACATTCCCAGGATGCAGTTTGCCACGTTAATTTATTGTTGTTCTTTGTCTTTACACGGCAGACAGACAACAGAGCTTTCAGTCTTTCAGAGCAAGGCTCAGAACCCAAACACCAACCAGGTCCTGCCACCTCTCCCCCCAGTTTATTTCTAATAAACTGCTCAGTATCAGCACTGTCATGAGAGCACTGCAGAGCTGCCAGTGTCATCCTTGCAAATTCCTACATGCAAAACCTGAGCTTTTTCCCCACCCTCTCCTCGAATTTTCACAAGACCTTGTGATTTTAGTCAAGGGCAAAATTTCACATTTCATCAGCAGGCACGGGGGAGGTTAAAAATTTGCTGTAAAACTGTGAAATTCTACCTTGGGAGAAAAAAAAAAAAAAAAGGCATATTTTCCTGAATTCACTGTGAATGAAATATCCTCGTTGGTCCAGAGAAACGACACCATTTTGAATTGATTTTTTTTTCCCCTGCAAGAAAAATCAACTCCCCCACCCTCAAAAAAACCCCCGTGTTTGTTATTTGAGGGAAAATTATAAAATCCGGTGCAACCCTGGATTGTTTCTTGGTGGATATTTTTTTCTGCCACAGCTTAGACTGTAATGGACCCTTCAAACAGACCAGAGCAATATAAATCTGTGTGCTGTGGTCTCTTGGTTGAGTCACACATGTTATAAAACTTTAAAAACGGAGCATTTACAACCAGGGACGTAAAGACGTGCCTTTAAAATTGTAAATACATATTTACAGGCTCGTGTGATAAACCAGAATTTCTCTGGGGGAAAAAAAAATTAAAAAATTGTTCCTATATGACAACAATGTACACACTTCCCTCCTTGAGTTTGTCAGTTATTACAGTTAATACCACTCTAAAAAAAGCAGCAAAAATAAATTGCACAGCAGTAACCTCGTTGGTATGCCCTGAAGGCACTGAACTCGGCAGCATCCATGCCAGAATTCCCTACTTAATTTAACTGCCTGGAAGTTGAGTGGGGTCTGAGCAGAAGGGGCTGTTGAAAGCAGGGTTTGGGCTGCATGGCAAGAAAACTCTTCCTCAGCAGCAATTCTCAAGTGACCAGTGAATATTTATACACTAAGTGTGGTCTTTGACAAGGCTGCGCTGGGAAAATCAATCCTAATCAATCAATCAATCAATCAATCAATCAATCAATCCCCAGTTACTCTTTAAGTCAGAGTATATTGGAGTTGGGTTTGTGAGCACTGTATATTCATTTTCCAAGTGATCTACATGCTGTGCAGGCACACAGGGAGGGAACTCCTGTTTGAAAGAAGAGGGTTTACCAAACTAATGTCACATGATGAGAGAAAAGGTAGAGAGAAAATAAAAAGATAACGAGCAGAACTGAAGTGAGGTAAACTGCTCAGAGAGCTGTCTGTGCACACCAGCTGCTGGGAGATACACATAAGGCCAGGAAACTTAATTTTTTGTGCTATTTGACCAAAATTTACCAAGCTGCCTAGCAGATTTGGATACTCACTTCCAACTGCTTGAAATGAATAATGAGAATCTCAGCGTTCCAAGGCTGCTGGGAAAAATCTCAGCCCCTCCTTCGGAATTACTAAATCACGTATTTCAAGAGGAACTTCATTGCCAGCAAAAAGCTGTTCCAAAGGGGACAAATCCTGGAGACTTTCCACTCCAGGAATGGGACAGAGCAGCCAGCAATGGCACGAGTGTCTCGGTGCTCTCACAGCCTTGGATTGGAAGCGTCACCTCCAGCGTGGAAGGGGATGTAGCTTTTCATGGCTCGACTCATTCTCAGCATCTCAGCCTCGCCCCAAACCACAATTGCACTTAGAAAGCCTCCAAGAGGGGTTGGTTTATCCAAAATATCTGCAGTGAGATAATACAAGGTCCTGAAAGGCCTTCTCTTTCCAACTCAACACGTTTTTAAGGTGAACAAACCCAATGGTTCTTCTTTAAAGCTTCTGTATTCGCTTTGAACACTTTGATTTTCATCAAAACTATACAAAATTAACTGTTCTCAGCAATTTCATACATATATATTAATATCTGTCATATATGTATATGAAGATCCATATAAAATTGAGCCCTTTTTTTGACTCTTTCAGGGTGGTGGGAAGGAGAATCAACTGGGCACTTGGTTTTTTTAAAACTAACGTGTGCATACACATATCTGTGCTTATCTGTGAGGAGTGCAAAGACAAGGACAGGAGTAAACTGGCTGAAAGAAGAGGGAAATAGGGCAATCAACCCCCTTGGCCCCCTTAGTCCCAAACCTGGATACCACATTTCCAGGGATCCTGGAAAAACGTGTCCAGGCTCGAAGGTGAACTGGGCAGGGACACTCCTGTGAGACGATGCACCTGGGTGTGATTGTCACCACTTGGGGGCAAGAAACAGGTAACAGACTTTCTGCACTGCATTTTACCAGCTGATTCCTCTGTTTCTGGAATTTATCTTTACTGGCTGCCAGCTGCCTTCATGGATTCCCTCTGGACAGGACCACGGAATGCATTTGTAGAGTCACAACAAACACAAGCCTCCTGTTTAAGGACAAGTGTTGTATTTAACGACAAGTGTTGCTGTACTTAAGGACAAGTGTTGCCTGATAGTGCACAGAAACACCCGTGTTTGTTACTCTCACTAAATAAATAAATTAATCCTGACTGGCAACAAAAGCAATGGGAAATGGATGCAATAATTCCCTTTATGAAACTGGGCTGTCAGTGCATTCACAGCTATCATGTAACAGGTGGTCCTCCCAAAAAACGTGGGTCCTGATGCACTTCAAAGCCAACAGCACCACACCCATTAAAGCTAATGGTACAAAGGGACTGGGGTGTCCACAGACTTCTCCTGTGGAACCCTCAGCAAAACCTGCCATTCCCTTCAGTGGTTTTTTGTGGGGTGCCCAGTTCTTCACCCGTTGGGATGCAGAGCAGAAACTAAAATGATGTAACAGTCCTTTCAGGATTTAATTGCATAGTATGTCAAACCCCTCTGTGCCCTCCCAGAAAGAGGAGGCTCACCCAGACCCACCCACCCTCTAACACAAGTACTTTGCCTGCAAATGCCTGAACGTTCCCCCACGCTGCGGCACCGGCTGGGGGTCTGTGGGCTCCTGGTGCCAGGGCACCCCGAGATCCCCCTCTCCCCAGCACCCACAGTTCACCACTCTCCAGAAAAGGCAGGGTCTGCTCTGCGCTCTTTCCTTCGGAAGGACGAAATGACGGGAGTGCTTCCAGCAGAAGAAACCACTGTCCCTGTTGTCTGTCCCACCTCATCCGAGCAAAGGCAGCAGAGGATAATGCTGGAGGACTATTTCACCCCTCCTTTTCCAGTCAGAAGTTCCTGAAAATACACAGAGAGCTGCATTTAATCAGAGACAGCTTTAAGATGAGTAGTCACAGTACCTGTCCCATCACACGGAGCTGACGCAGGACAAGTCATTCAGCGAGTGCTGAGCAGGGAAGGGATGCCCAGGATTTAATCTTCCCCCAACTAAATGGTCTGTGCCAGTTAGGGATGTTACCATCTCATTAGCCACCACTCCCATTATTCAGGAGGCAGTAAACTTCAGCATTTTACTAACTTTCCTCCCTAAATGTTGTTTTTTTGGAACATATTTAAGAAAGATTTTGCTAGTACTCATTCTCACCTTCAGCTTTACACGTGTTAAGTACCGTGTTCCTTAGCTGTTACATCAGCATAAAGGAGATTATTATCTGCATGTTAATGGTGGGGAAATGAAGGAGCAGAAACCAGTGTCTTAAAACCAACAGTAAATCGATTCAGCCTCACCAATACACTGGGCCAGGTCATTAATTTGCCCCCAGCCCACAGAGCTCCATTACACAGTTTATCTCACAACCCAACTGATGTCTTTGCATGTTATCACAGCACTGCAATTTGCATTGTAATGCTGCTCTTTGAGCTCCTGGCAGGCCACCAAAGCAGAAAGCACAACACACATCCCAGATATCATTTTTTTTCTCTTGAACAGAGTTAGTACTCAGCCTGAAAGGTCTCAAAGCACTTGGCCCACTACTATTGACCAGATACAAATACTGTGATGGGGATAAACCCCGTTCTTACAAACCATCTTCAAGCTCCCCAGGATCCAGAGGAGAAACACCTCAGGTCTTAAAAAAGATCGTAACCAAAAGAAAACTCTCCTTACACTTTCCACGAGGCTAAAAAAGCACCACTTTCAACCCAGGAGCACCCATGACTAGAGAAGACCTTGCTCCTTGTGACCAGCTGCGAGGGCAAGGACACTGCAGGTTGTCACATCTGTAAAGTGCTCTGCACTGCTTGCCCACAGAAACGTGGAATGGTTTGGGGACACAGCCCAGGGGAGCCCTGAGCATCCTCCCGCCGCGGTTCTGTACCTGGCTGGGCGGGATGTGCCGAGGGCTCTATTCCTTGGAGCAGGGGGAGGAGGTGCTGCCGGGTTTCCCGCATTGCCTGGCGCCGGATTTATGCGAAGAGGAGGAGGGACATCTAGAGGCCACCCGGAGCCTGTAACTGCACAGAGAGGCAGAACAACTCACACAACAGGGATCAGAAACACGCTTTAGGGCCCTACAGAGAGGCTTTAGTCGGCTGTGAGGAAAGGAAACTACGTTCCACCCACACTGGAAGCACCAAGAGCCACTTCTGAGGGCAGGAGGGGATTTTTGTCCTAATTCTAAACTTTCCCCATGAGTTTATTTATGCAGGGAACAGACAATGTCAACTGGAAGCAGCATCCAGCCTCCCACCCTACCTCCCAGACCCTCCAGCTGGGACAGACAAACACCCATTTATATAAAGAACTAGAAGAGTCACGGTCTGTTTTCTCAGGATAGTCCATATCAGGTTTTAAAATACATATTTATGGACAAGCAATTATTTCACATGAGAGTGTCCCCACATCTGGTCACTTCTGCCCAGGTCAGGGTCTGCAGAACAATTCTGTCCCCACTGCACGGGCAGACGTGACAAGGACACGTGCAGGTCACCACAGTGCCTTTACTGCAGAGAACTTATTTCACGTCACATTTTAAACTAAACCCCAAGAATCCCCAAGTGAAAGCGAAAACCAGAGATTTTAACTGCAAAATTTTAATTTTACACCCCCTGTCAGCTGTGATTCCAAGGAGAAAAGCCTGACAACGCGACTCAGAGCAAAGGAAGCTGAAAGGTTTCTACCCTGTTCTAAACACCCGATTTCAGTTCAAATGGAAACCCAAGCTAAATTTCCTCACGCTGAAAGATTGCAAAAAATCCCCTATTTGTTTTTAAATTCAGCATTTTTTCCTATCGTGCACATACTTGTCTGCTCCCCCTCACACCTGTGCACCCCCCCAGGTAACTACACACCTTCCTTCTCTAGGCAAATTCTTCCAAATTCCAACCAAACCCCAACTACTTAAGTTCTTCCAAGGCAACATCTTTTGAAATATGATTTTATTACACGGCAACGTGTCTAAAAAAAAGTTAAAAGCCAGGTTTCTCTCGAGGTTATTTTTAGAGGTCTGTATACACCCTTTAAAGGAGATGTCACTTAGTTTGTCCTTACACAGTGTTACTGCAAGTCAGACATAAAGAAGTGCAGAATTTTCCATTACAGCAGAAAACCAAAGCCACAGAAATTTTGAAAAGTGAGCAATTCAATTATTTCCCAATTAAAATCGGTGGTTAAAACTCTCTGCCAAAAGTTTTGTTATTGTTCTGTGTAAAGCAGCCTCTCCAGCCCTTTGTGAATTCAATCCTGAAGGATTCAGTGTGGAAGAACCAGAAAGTGGTAATGGGGAGGTCAACAAAAGCCAGATTTTTGTTGTCCCATATAAGGACTGTTACCAAGGGAAACAGCAGAATATCCAAAATAAGTTCAGTTTGTTTGGCTCCAGTTCTTTGCTATAAGTAGAAGAGAGAAATTTTAGTTCCTTTCTGTTTAGAACGTTTCCATGTAAGTAATGCTTTCTGTCAAAATATTAATTATCATTTGTAAAAGATCTTCCATAATCAATAACATCCATGTTTTAGTGCAGGCAACGAGGCATTGCCTGGATCCTGTGGGAAACCTCAAGGAAAAAAAATATTAAAAAAGCCTAAAACCCAAAGAGACAAAGTTATCAGGGAAAATCTGCCCTGAATTTTCAAATGCACACCTCAATCAGATATTAGGAAGAAATTCCTCCCTGTGAGGGTGGGGAGGCCCTGGCACAGGTTGCCCAGAGAAGCTGTGGCTGCCCCATCCCTGGAAGTGTCCAAGGCCAGGTTGGATGGGACTTGGAGCAACCTGGGCTGGTGGAAGGTGTCCCTGCCCATGGCAGGGGGTGGGAACGGATGAGCTTTAAGGTCCCTTCCAACCCAAACCGTTCTGGGATTCTGTGACCTTTGACCTCTAATTTCATCAAGCTTTAAAGCTAAGAGATCGTGCTTTATTCTTGGGAATTCGAGGACTAGAGGAACAAGATAAAAAGGGATTGTTTTTCTAAATAGGAAGTCAAATTGAGTTCTTCACGGAGCTCCTATTGCTGCCTTTCCATTCTGCTCCACCAAAGCCATCAGGAATCAGTGCCCCCCTCTGTACCAACACCCCACTGAACGGGATTGGCAACTCTCATTTGAGGAGGCTGTTTGAAGGAAAGCAGGAATGCCTGGATGAATTCAGACCAACTAATCTCCGAGGGGGAGGGGAGCCGAAATCCCCTCCCCTGCATTAGGGACAGGGATTGAAATGGGTATTTTTAGCACTGTCACTTTGCACCTGCTTTCACCATCTCAGCGCTGGGGTAACTGGAGACAGGCAAAGAGGAGGAATTCTCAGCCACCTTGAGCAGTGAGGGCTCCCCCCGGGAAGGGGCGAGGGCTGCACCCCAACCCATCCCAGCCCCGACCAACAGCACAGCACAGGCTGCCCCAGCCCCGCCGAAACCACTGTGGGAACAGTCCTGGCCAAAAAAAAAACCAACTAAAAAAAGGAATAACATCAGAAAACACACTCTGCTTGCAAGGCAAAAAGGCCCAGAAACCAAATGTTAGGTGGCAGGAAGTTTTCTCTGTGAACTAAGGACTTTTAAATCAGGATGAACAGTTTGGTAGATGCACCAGCTACTCCATAAATTAAAGCTAACCCAGAAGGTAAATGAGGCTATTTTTTCACACATAGACAGGGCCTAAAGCTCTCTCTGAGAGCACACCTTCACTAAAAGAGTTAAATCACCAAATTCACTGAGACTTGCTACAATAAAACTACACTAAATCCCAGCTCTTACAGTCTTCCATCCTCGGATCTGAAAGTGTTTCGCAGCGTGAGTCAGGACCATAATCCCATTTTTCAGTTCCAGAACTGAGTCAGACGGAAAGTGATTTGCCAAGGTCTCCCAGACAATCTGCAGCTCAGAGCAGAGCTGGGAACAAAGGTTTCCCCACCACCTGCTTCCCTGTTACCAGATTAAAGTCTCTCCAGAACACTCAAGTACTTGTCCAAACCAAACTCCTACTCTCATTCCCTTCCCAGGCCCCCGAGCCTTGCCATGAGCAGCACTCAGGAACTCCAAGGCCAGTAAAAATGCCAAATCCCGGCACACCCCCTTCCCTCAGACATTCCCGAAATACATTTGGTATTTTTTATGCAGATTACCTTGTCCTTTACCACACTTGTGCCATTAACATTCTGCCAGGTTGCCGGTTTAGTCCTCTAGAAATGCCCAAATAAAACAAGGCATGTTATTTGCGGGAACGAAGAGGGGAACGAGCCGGGGTGGCCGCTGGTCACACCACGGAATCCAGGGAACAAAGTCGGGGCAGTGTGTGACAAAAATTAGGGCATTCAGGTTCACACTTCAACCTCAGATAGTGTGGTTTTTTTGTGCACAGCTTATACTTCTACACTCCTAATCTACAAAACCCCCGTGAACGTGGCCCAAAGTTTCGGACACGCACCCTCCGACACGTCCAACGATAAACACGGCAGGGACAGATCCTGTCAAGGGTTTCCTACTCTTACATAAAGCAGTATCTACACTGACACAAATCATTGACTGCCTAGGAAAAAAAAAAACCAAAAACCCACACATAGAAATATGGATGTTTAAGCCTAAATTCTTGGCTTTGCAGAATTAGGCTGAGCGATTTCGCAGGCCAGAAGGTAAATGGGAGGGGTTTGAGGTGGGGGGAAAATGCCATTTCTGGGCTTTCTGCTCTCAGTGAGGTTTAAACCATCGTGCTGCTGCCCTGACTGGCACGTTCTCTCTGGCACTAACATACTGCTTAATGGGAAATTAAATACACAAAACAAGGGCTTGGAAAAACATTAAAACCATCAACCACCAGTGAACAGATTTTTGTCTTGTTTTAGTGAAACAAAATATTTAGCAAGACAAAAAGGGTTGTGGATAGAATTTCGTTGAGGGGGATGGCTCCCTTTTCTATGGGAGAGTCCTGCCCCTGTGTATAAAAACTGGGGACAGCAGAGAGCAAAAAGGATCTTAATGTGCTGTAGTGTGGATGTTTGGAGACTTACTTGTGTTTATTCATGAAAGAGCTGGAGCAGGTCAGGATTTTATCTTTCCATCACGTAATGCTGAAGGACATAACACGAATATGATGATTTTATGGTCAGGCCTTTCATGACTCTAAACTGGAAAAACCTGTTATTGAGATCCTTTGCATTCTCAACTTCCAAGAAGATACCCTAACAGCACCTCCAACCACAGTGCTTCAAAGAGCTTCATGCCTTTAAAGCAGCATTGCTCCCCCACAAGAACTCCACAGTTGCTTTGTTTCCTGCATGTGCTCTGAGAGTTCAAGTTTTTTCATTGCTGATTTAGTTCCACTCCCAGCAAAATCCTGCTCCAGAGCACCAGGAGCTCTGGGGATGAACACCAAACCAAAAGCAAGGAGGAATCTCACACCATGCCCACAACTCATCCAGGGGACTCTAAAATTGATGTATCAGTACCATATTACTGAAATATAACTCCATTTTTGAAAGCAACCAGTGATCTAAAGCAGCCACTTGGAAGGAACCCAGCACTGAGGATTCCTCCGTGGAGGAATTCTCCTGAGCTCCTCCAGAAAAATCAGTCCCCCTGAAGGTACTCAAAGAGATTATCAGTCACTTTAAGAAACCCTGGCCTAAGTCTATAAATTTAGATGAACAGTATCATGACAGCAATTTATCTTCCTGCCCTTTTAAAGCTGCACAGGGCATTGTGTGAGCCAAAAGGTGAAGAATGTTGGATTAAAAATAGCAGTACTCAAACCCATCTTCTGCCCTGTCAGGGAATCCAATTTGGTAAAAAGTTGATATGTGCTGAATCACATCTGTACCAGAGCGAGAGCACTTTTCATCACACCCAGGGAACACTCCAGTTGGTTTAATTTACCTTTACACAGAAATGGTGATTCCAAAGGAGTTAAAAATGACTGCTGAAGGGCAGCAACACTAGGATGACCCCTCTGTCCTGCACATCTCATGGCGTAAAAAAGAAACCACAGAACAAAATGTGCTTTAGAGTGAGAGCATTTGCCACAATGAATGGAAAGAACTCCGAACTCCAGTGACAGCGGAGTTTGAGTGTGAAATTCTCTACAGCAGCTCAGTGATGGAAGAATTCATTATTTATCATCCTTCCACCTCCTTCCAAACTCAAATGTTGAGCAGGAATCTCAGTACCTAAATGAAATACTACATAAATTCCACCATCACACATCTGGAATGTCACTGAGTGCTGTTCACACACGGTCTGGACACGGGAATGAGCCTTCAGATGCCCTCAGTGGGCAGCACATCCGTGTTCCCAATGAAGTCCCTCCCCTGAAAAAGTCCTTGCATTTACTTTACCACAGGCATTTAACTCTGCTGAGCAGCACTGCCTGAACTGCAGAAGAAATCACAGACTCATTAAGGCTGGAAACGTCCTCCAAGATCATCGAGTCCAACCTCGACCCCAGCCCAGAGCACTGAGTGCCATGTCCAGTCCTTCCTTGGACACCTCCAGGGCTGGGGACTCCAAACCTCCCCGGCAGCCCCTGGCACATCTTCAGGCTGTGTCTTCTCCTCCTGTCTCTTGTTCCCTGGGAGCAGAGCCCGATCCCCCCCGGGCTCCCCCCTCCTGTCAGGGAGTTGCAGGGAGAAGGTCCCCCCTGAGCCTCCTTTTCTCCAGGCTGAGCCCCCCCAGATCCCTCAGCTGGAATCAAGGAAGGCCTTGCAGAAACAGGCCCAGATATAAGATTTTTCCTCTTTTTTGACTGGCTCAGGGCATTCTGAGTGGTGCAAGTCTCAGTTTTGCTGCTCATTGCTGTCCCACAGCACCTTGCACCACCCAGACTGAGAGCTGAGCCTGTACTTCTGAAACATCACCCACTGAATAATCAAAGCTGTTTCTCACAACCCTCTGGCAGTTTCTGGGAGCACTGTCATCCAAACCATGACTCAGAGACCCTGCTTGGCTTGTGAAACATAAAAGTCTTAAAAAATTAAAACAGAGTGATACATACACAAACAAAATGCATGTTGCTGATTGCTACACCGTGTTCCACAAACCACTGGAGCTTTGAATAAATTAGGAAAATCAAGCAGCTACCCATCTCCTAAGAAAAAGCCTCCCTCCAACCTGATGCCTGCTCAAGCTTCCCTTTGAGTTTCCATTTTACTGCTTTGTATCTGAAAAACAAAAAAAGCAAGCAGTATTTCCATGCTCTCTGTCCAATGCATGCTCTACCAAAAGCATTTCTGAACACTTGCTAAGAGGATGAAAGGTGCAGGAGCAGCAAAATGAGAATGGAAAGCGATGAAGTGTGAGTGGGAAGCAGCACTCAGGGGTGACTCAGTGGCAGCAAAGCTCCCTCTGAACTAAGAAACAGGGTCAGTAGTTGGCTGGAGATTGTGGTCCAGAGGCAGCACAGGACTCCAGGACCTCCTGCTCCTCTGTTCTGCCAGGAATCCCCTCTTAGACATTGGAAACTTTACACCCATTCCCACTCTAACCATCTACTTGCATTTACACCTCTGGGTGTGGATGTGACTGACGGGCACAAAGCAGCATCAGCTGCTCCAGTCAGTGTTACCTTGGGATTCGTTTCACTCAAAAAAACACCTCTAAGACATCACTTAAATTGCAAAGAAAAATCCCAAACGAAGCTTAAGAAATGGCAGTAACTCCTTCATACGTATGAGAAAAAGGTCCCTCTTTAATAACATTAATTTTTCACTCTTATTTGGTGTGTACAATGGACCATTAACTGTACACTTAATATATCATGCCTTTCTTAGTGTTTTATTTGCATCTTGCTCTGAAATAAGATTTATTTTCCTACCATCCCACTCTTTCAAAAAAACCTGGAAGGTCCTACACATCCCCTCTTCCATCAGAGAGCTGCTGTTCTTCACCAGGTTAATTAAAAAGATGTGGAATTTCCCCTCTCTCTCTCTCTCTTTCACTTACCACAGGAGCTCAGATCCAGACCAGCATGCACTTGTTGCTCAAAAAACTATTCTTTAGCTGCTTTTCACCCTGAACAGAAGTACAACATTATGTGACACACACAGATATCACACTCCATAAATAGAAGGCAGAATTAGTATGGAAAGTCTCCTCTCTTTAGGGTCATTCACAAGCTGTTTGTCTGTCACAGGTTTGCTGCTGCAATTCAGCTCCTTGGCTGAACTTGACTCCAGTAAAAGCTGCAAGTGGATCATAATTTTGGAAACGAAGTCGCAAACCACAGTAAATGGAGCAAGCGCCATTCCTACTTACATTTGGAAAGAAAATCGTCAGGAACTGCACCAGGATTTTAAATAACAGTCCTGCAATACAAAACGCTGACAGACCTGAGAACCAGAATCACCCCAGCCTAAACCCCCTGGGGCAGCTCACACAGGGAGGAGCTGGCAGAGCAGGAGGGCTCTGGCTGCATCACCTGCACTGCCCTGGAACAGGCAGGACTGAGCCCAGCTCACCCAGTCCCAGCCACAAGCTGCTTTAACACCTTCCAGCAAACTGGCTAAAGGAAAACACAAAAAAAGTGAACACGTGTCAGATCTCCTGTCTCCACCCCAACTGCAGCATGACTGTCTTCATCAAACTGACACTCACTTGATCTCTCCCAGCGTTGTCAGTTGGTCTCTGTAAACAGGACAAGTTTAATTGTTTTCATTGCCTCTTTGGATGTGTTTCAAGACGTGTCAGCACTTTGTGGGCAACATCACAGCTTTATTGTTGCTTCAGATCATAAAGAGGCAGCTATAAAAGCCAGGGAAATTCAATTATGCAGATGAGATGCAACAGTAACTACGAAAGCTGGATGTTTGTATCTGCCATGAGTCACCTATTGAGGAATGAAGCTCCCTGAGGATCTGCTCTCATTTTGGAGCTGAGATCTCCTCCCTGGTGAACTGGTGGGTGCAAATGAGGGTGAACACCTGGGTGGCACATCCTTGGTACACAACAGGACTTACTATAACAGCAAAGACAGTGGCAACAGCATTTCTGCCACAATATTAAGGAATGAGCTGCTTTATTTATGATCAGCTCACTGCTATTCATGGCCAATAAATCCTTACAAGGTGACTGAAATACTGAGACTGCAAAGACCAAACACCAACTGGCATTTCATTTGTCAGCAACAGAAGATGTGAAACAGCTACTAAAGTTTATCTCCTGCCCTCTGTACTCTCAAAACTACCCGGGGTTTTAATTTTTTGTGTGTTTCTTAATTTTTACAAAATATCCAGATACAAACACGGGTACGCAAAAGCCTGTTTTCACTTGGGTAAATTGAGTAAAACCTAATCAAGACTAAAAAGGCTTCGCTGTGGCTTCCTACCATTGATGGAACTGCTGCTGCAGACCAAGGGTTCAACTCTTTCCTCGTGGTGCAAGTCCTGAACCGCAGTGTGGGTGCAAAACCACTCCCTGAACAACGCTGGAGCCTCTGCATCACTGCACACCTTCCCAGCAGCTCAAATCCACGGAAAACTTTGTTACAGAGAGAGAACTCACGTTCAAGGAATGACACAGCACATGAGAAAACCACCTGGGAGCTCTTACCAGAGAATCTTAAACAGAAGCATTACTTTGAATAGACAGCTACATAAAATTCTCTGGGTTAGGAGTGCCCATGGGAAGGAACCGGCTGCTCTAACACTCAGGCTTATCCGTGTCACATCATTCCACCCCACACTCATGTGGGACACAGACACTTCCAGCTCCACTGCAGGAGGCAGAACGTTTATCTGGATGGTGGAATCAAACATTCCAAAATTCTCAGAGCCAAGAAGTCTTTGTATGTATTTTTTTTTTTATTAAACTATTTCACAAGTTTAAAGCATATAAAAATAGAACACTGTAGTATCAGAAAAACACTGTAATATCCCAAGTTGAAATGGTGCGTGCAAGTTTTATTTAAATACTTTCCATTTATTAACTGTGTCCACAATTAAAAAGCAAAATCCCAAGGCTAAGTCAGAAGTGGCAAATTGGTATAAATTCATTTCAGTGAACTGGACACAGCCAACTGGAGGATGCAAGAACACTTAATTCCTCCTAGATGTACATGGTTTCATTTGTCCTGCTTTCCACACAAAAGGCAAGTTTCCCACGAGTTCTTAAAAAGTTTATTTATTGGTTATAGAAAATGTGCCATGATAGTTCCATCTAGTTGGTCATTAAGTGCTTGCAACACAACAAACTTGGAACTACAGCTGGAATTAACAGGATGGACGGATGGAGGAGGAAAATCCCTCTGCAGTTGCTTACCTGCATTTACAGCTCCTTCAGCAAGGCTACAGTGTTCAAAAGCAAGGACAACCCCACTTTTATGTCAAATTGTAATTTTAATGTTTTCATTAGAATAGTCTTTATATCACTCTCCAATAGAAGAAACAATATAGCTAACAGCAAACTTTAATACAGGAACATGCTCCAAGATTAACAACCCAAAATGAAAACAAAATGAAATTAATGTAAAATGCAAATCACATATAGTACAATTGAAGTGTCCAAAACAATTTAAATAATTTTAAATATTTTATTTTTTTTTAAACTTGCTACAAATGCTTTATACAATATTTCAACATAAAGTCCCCATAACAGAAATGTAACAAAATGGGAATGATAGTGAAAGTGAAAGTTAAAGTGGCACAAATTCACCAAACAAGTATTAAACTACGAATTTTTTAAGAGGTAGATTACTTTTTAAGTCAAGAACAAAAATATAAGGGGTGGCTGTATAAAGAAACTAAGTCACTTTCCATCCATTCCGTCATGAATCTTGAAAGCTCTGTGAACACGTGACAAATGGCATTGCCATAAAAAGCTGTTAGGAACAATAGACCCATCTGCTGTCTTAAGTTATTAGAGGTGTACAACCTTTCAGAGGAATTATAGATTTAATTTCCGAAACAGGCAGGTCTGCAGCCCTGCTCTGGCCTTCTGATCCGTACAAAGATACACTGCCTCCATTAAATATCTGCTGTTTAGAAAGTCATTGTTGCTATATAAAGTCTGACTTGCATGTGTAAATACGAAGTTGGAAAATTCATAAAACATCCAATTTAGGCTTTTTTTTTTCTCCCATTGTATGCTGGACATCTAAAAGAGTCAGGAAGCGAGGAGAAGGTGGGAAGAAAAGGGAATTCTGCCGTGCTGGGTTGGCCTCTACTGATTCATTTAGACAAAAGGCTTTTTAAGAGACTTAATACATGACAAAAATACTTTTGAGTGCAGCAGTTGCTGGCCCTGAATCTACACTGAGTTAGGGAACCTGCTTTGCCGAGCAGCCAGTGAACTCCACGAAGGTTTGCACGAAACCAGGAGCTGAGCAAAGAGCAGAGCACAAGCCTTGCTTTAGTTAATCCCACTATTCCTCTCGATGATTTCCTGTGGGGTGTAATTGTTTTAAGCAGTATTCCTTTCTCTTTAATCTGAATCATCCTGTGCGTGGCAGGCACGAAAGAAGGAAATCTAGGCCTGCCACTGAGCATTAGGCAAGAAGCCTGCAGGGAATTTTGGGATTGTGAGTCAGTTCCTGCGGGTTTCACAAGCTTGGATTTCCCATCCCTTGGCGTAGTGCTTATCCTAAGAGGAGCAACAGCTCTACCATGGCAGTAAGGGACTTTTGTTTGGTTTTTTTTACAGGAGGTTCCTAGAAAATAAAAATAAACAAAAAATAAAAACTGAATATAAATGACAAAACAATTTGTGAACGGAGTATCGGAGTATGTTTACACAGAAAAAACTGAAAGGTGGAAAACAAGTATTACATGAAGGAGGTCTTGGAAAAATACTGAGATTTCCTGGGGGAAAAAACCCCAAAACCCAACAGTGCGTACACAGAGTAGAATCAAAGTTAAACTGTGCTGACATTAGTGTATGAAGGCAAAAAAATTCTTCATATTTGATACAAAAAGTTTAATAGACAATCTAAATTTATGAAAGTTATTTCAGAAACAAAAATAATTTCCTAGTGAAACTACTCACTAATCGGATAAAGACTGTAAAGTAATGGAATTTGAGCCAGCCAAGGAAATCTTACCCCTGGTCAATTGGTATTTCCCCCTCAAATCCTACAGAACAATTCCCATATGCACTGATTTTCAAGTACTTCGTTATTTTGCCTGAGGTCAAATGATTCATTTGCATGCAAAGATGTGTCATTTTGGCTTCTTATTCTGATCTGTTCTGGCATCATTTAAATACAGTTTCACACATAACACTGGGAGAGCAGCTGAGGAGAGTTAACAGGAAGATGTTTGTGTCCCAAGAGAACAGGCCTGGGAGACATTTCGTGTTCCTAAAAGGCATTTTTTACACCATTAGTCTCCAAATTCCAATAACATTTTTTTCCTTCAACACATCCTAATTTGGGTATGGACTATTTTAAGTCAAATTCCCCTCTAGCCCTTGGGAATAATTCTGCTATAGGGAACCTTTACTTTGCAAAGCATTTCCTCACCATTTCCACCTCGGAGCCTCCACCATAAGACACACAAGCTGTGAACAGTTCGGATTCTGACACTCAGCAGATCCTGCTCAGGGACACTTGTTCTGACAGAGGCTGCCAATTCCTGCCCCTCCTCCGCTTAGCCACGACTTCGATAAAAACATCCTCCCCTCAAACCTAAATCTGGTGTTTAATCACGGCCAGCGCTGCAATCACCAAACCCAAAATCCCCGGCGAGCTTTGGGGAAGTTCCTTGGCAAATCAGACACCTGTTTCCAAGAGTAACAGGGCAGGAGCAAAGCAACAGAGCTCAGAAACACTGTGCAAAATACACTGTTGATTGGAGAGACTACATGAAGACGTAAGTCGGGACTCAGGCACGTAGATTAAGATTTTATTTATTTATTGAAGTATTACCCTTTCTTGTGATTAAAATGCTTCTTCTCAAAATTAAGAAATAGAACTTTAATTATAAAATTTTATAGTGAAACATAAAAGCATGATACTTCTAACAAATTTACACGTTCATGTAAATTTTCTTACATGTCTATTTCCCTTATATTAAGTATTTAATGATCTGATTCCATCCGTATGCACATACATTTTTGAAGTATTTGGTCATGGTTTGTTTCTTTTATATATATCCTTGTATATATATGCAGAGAATGCTTTTTATTACAAACCAAAGCAAGTTACTTCAGTGAGTAAAGAATGCAGTCATGATTTTGAGCTTAGTGAATAAATCTAGGATGGTTCTGGGCCACCTCAGATACCAAATACAAGGTCAGTGTCTCCAGTAACACTGACTTTAACGACAAAGTTTATTTGCACTCAGGTATTGACATTTATTTTTTTTCCCCAGAGTTTTCAATTCAGTTTATAATTAAAGACATTCTCTATACAAACCGTGTATAAATTTCATGACAACATGACAAAATGCATCAAGTATGTACATCAGACCTCGGCATCAGTGAGCTGCTCAACCACATTTCAGGAAATGCAACTTTTCTCTTTTTTCTTTTTTATTTAAGCATGAGAAACTCCAAAAAAAACCCCAAAAAAAAACCAAAAAAAAAAAGACCAAGAAAACTGGCAAACCAGCAAGCAACGTGTTCCTGGGGTTGTTTCAACTTCAAATGAAATGCTTACCTGAAATCTTTTAGCTCTTGCTTTGTACTGCTTTCATCTCTTTTGTTTTCTGCTGCCTCTGCGTTCGCTGCCTGCTGCAGGCTCCGTGTGATGGGTCCCCCAATCCTCTCTCTAGACTTTACACTGAACCTGTCTGCCTTTTTCTTACTCGCCACAGCAGATTTACTTGGCAGAACAGCTTTATTATTCCTTTGTATTCTGACGTGCAATTTGCGGGACGCTTTGCTGGGCATTCCGGAGGAGCTGTTCTTACTGACCACCTTAGTTTTTTTCCCATCCATGTGGGACATTTTAGACACTCTTACAGGGCTAGAGTTCCTCAGGGACGAAGAGGAATTTGGCTTTTTAGAGCGCATGGAAGGGACAAATTTCACGCTCTGTTTGGACTTGAAGGAGGCCGAGGGGAGCTGGAGCTGGGCCGGCCCCGAGGTCCGCGCTCGGGTCTTGCCCAGGTGGGGCTGAGTGCTCTGCATCTTGATTTCCGCGTCCGCCGTTCGCCTGCGCTGGTTGCTGCCCTTGTCACTGCTCGCAGGGGAGGAGCTCGCGCTTTTTTTGGAAGAATTCTTTTTGGAGGAGGGAGAGATGGGTTTTTTGGGACAGCTGTATGAGGCGTGCTTGTTCAAACTGCCGATGTAGGTGAACTCTCTGTTGCAGTAGGGGCAGATGTGAGGGTCCGACTCGGAGGGATTATTTTTCATCTCCGCCTTCTGCTGGGCGGATTTCTTTTTTTGCAGGATAGCTTTCTGGACAAGCTGGTTTTTCTTTTTCAATGCACTTATTTTTAGTTTGTTGGAGGACATTTTGCTAATCTCAACGTTGAAATTGAGTCTTTTAGGCTGACCCATTCGTCTGAAGGCGTTCTTCCCAGGCCCAGCTATAACCACCATGCCATTCTTAGGCTGCACTGTCTGTTTGAGGGGCACTGGATTTTTTTTAGGTGTGTATCTCTTTTTATCACTGGCAGAGGCACAGGCCAGTATGTGTTTGTGTAACTCGGGCATGTTATCAACACTTTTCCCACATTTTGTGCATCGAATGGCAGTAGTAAAAGTCTGAGGAATATTGTGGGTAGTGAAGTTCGTGGCAGTAACCCCAATGCCCATAGGATTGCGGTGGTGATACTGAAAGGGAGGTGGTTTAAAGCTCGGGTAGTGTTGATTGAGGCCCATACGAACATCTGGATCTTTAGATTTCACGCCAGAAGCCATTATTTTTATCGTAGTATAAAGCTCTTCAGAGGAATCATTTAGATCTTCATCTTCCTCCTCTTTAGAAGGTTCCAGGGAATCTTCTGGCAGGCTCTGCATGTGCTCCGCGTTGGCCTTACTGGGATCAGTAAAATTCTGGGGTCTCAAAGTTCCACTTTCAAACTCATGGTGCGTGCACTCTTTGTCTGGATGGAGATCCCGCTGATGCTGTTGCAAATTGCACAAAAAAGCGAATTCCTTTTTACAGACGGAGCAAACAAAGATATTCCCCACTCCGTGGAGCAGAAAGCGATGTTCCGACAAGTCTGTTTTATCCCGGAAAAGCTGGACACAGAATTCACATTTGAAGGGCCATTCTTCAGCATGAACAGATAAATGCTTCGTTAGGTCTTTAATGGAAAGAAAAGGGGATTCGCAGACATTGCACACAAAGCTCTTATTGAAGGTTTCCTGCACCACTCCCGAGTCACTGGAAGTGTGAGGATCTTCTCTTGCTTTCTGCTGCTCATTTTCAGCTTCTTCCTGTTTTATTATTGGGAGAGAACTTTCAAGATTATCAGCAGAGGAAACAACAGAAGAAACTACTGAAAGAGGAGGAGGAGATGGAGATGATGAAGACGAGGAGGAGGAGAAAGAGGAGGAAGAGGAGGAGGAAGAGGAGGAAGAGAGTGTAGGAGGGCCAGGTGAGGCAGCAGAAATAAGAGGTTCAACAGAAGGAACAGGGGACGGAGAAGGAGAAACCGTAGGTGAAAGAACCGGTAGTGGGGACTGGGTAGTAGTGTTGGAGAGCGGTGATGGACAGGAGGAGGTGTTAGTGGCACTGGCAGAGACATCTGGAATGGGTAAGGGCATGGTTGGGAGCAGGGGAGGAGGCGATGTAGCGACTGTTAGCACGGGCGGGCAGGGCGGCGGGGAGGGGGGGTTGGTGGGGGTTAACAAGGGGGGCAGCTGGCACACAGGGGGTGCAGCGGGTGCCTGTGGCACAGGGGAGGCGGAGGAACTGAGGGGCTGAGCGTCAGCGGGAGAGGATGCCGAGAGCCCGGGATCCACGTTGGGCTCTGCCTGAGGCTCTGGGGCTTTGCCGGGGCTGGCACTGCTGTTCACTCCCGGCGCGCCGTCCGGGGCCGCCTCCGTCCCGTTGTACTCGTTCAGCAGCACCTTCTGTAACATGCACGTGGTCGGCTTCTTCTTCTTAACACCACTACACGTTGGCTGAGTGGAATTTTCTTTGCACTCCCGAGCTTCGGCATCGCTGCAGGGCTTCTTATGCACGCTCAAGTCTAAAACGGACTCCCAGGGGACCTGAGTCTTACTTTTGACGTCAGACCTTTGTTTCACACCGCTGGATAAATCCAGTGGCTGCTGGTTGCACACGTTGCCAAATGTTGGAGCTGCTGTCCAGTCTTTTGATATTTTGTATTCTTCAAAGCAATGAGGGCTCAGAGTCTCTTTGTCCTCCCTTCCAGTCACGCTCCAAGCAGGCGAGCTGCTGCTGTGGCTTTCTAACTTTGGCATTTTTGAGCTCCGAATATTATCGTTCCACACAGTTTTTCCCTCACCTGATTTGACAAAGTCTCGAAGCACCGGACTGTGCTGTGGAGAACTGGGAGGAGAGCTGGTCCTTCTTTTAAACCTGCTGGATACCGGAGGCAAAATAGGTGATGATGTAACAGAAGGTCCTAGTTTAGGGATTTCACTTGACGGAGTTATCTTCTTATTGTCCTGGGTCTGAAGAAGCTGCTTTAATTTTGATGACAAATAAACCCCTTTTTCTTTATGAAAAGATAAGCCTTCTGTTGAAATGCTAAGAGGAAGATTTAAAGAACTTGTAGGAGTTATAGGTTCTGGCTCTATTTCAGTTTTTATTTTTGGTACAAGAGGAGGGCTGGCAGTTCTTCTCTTTTTGGATTCGTTGCTCCCACTGCTAGAGGGTTCCTTAGGAGGTTCACTCACATGTGTTTGTGTAACCTTTATATTGGAGGAAATTTCCACCGTGACCGGACTGATGATGCAATTCAACCCATACAGGTCTGCAGAGTTGGACTCCATCTGAATCACATCACAATTGCTCGTGCTGCTGTTGGACTGGATTTTCCCATCAATGTAATAATTTAAATTCTCAGAGATATTGCTGGAAATATCCATAATATAGACATCATCTACTTCCCCCTCCTCCTCGATCTCTGTGCTGGCTATGTACACATTCTGCACTGCAGGGGCCGGCTCCGTGGGAAGCGGCGGCTCCTCGGTGAAGAATCCTTTTCTCCTGACCCCTTTGGGAATAAGATGCCGCTCATGAACCCTGCGCTGGTGCCTCCTCATGTTGGTGTGAGTTCCAAACACCTTCTTGCAGTATTTGCAGGGGTGCAATTCTTTGGGCTCCTTGTTCTCCTCAGCGAATGCCGAGTTGGACATCTCTTGGGAAGCTTTCTCAGAATCCAAGACAACGGAGTCTTGCACGAGGCCGGGAACGTTCAGGTCGTCTTTAAGACCGTCATCCACAATTACCTGGTTATCAGCAACGTTATCCAGGTGTTGGGATGATGTCAGGGTTAGGAAGGGTTTCCGTCTGGGCCCGGCCTCGTGGCGTCGCTCGTGCCTTCGCCGGTTAATCTGGGTGCCGAAGGCCTTCCCGCAGTACCGGCACTTGAAGGCGTGGTTGAGGGTGGATATGTGGATGTGCATGTGGCGCTCGAGTCCTTGTTTTGTTGTGAACTTTCTCTCACAGTGCTGACAGGGAAACATGAACGTTTCCTGAACGTCACCGTTGGATTCACCTCTTGCTTTCGGGATTTTCACCACCAGCTTTTTCTTTGGAGAGTTTTCTGGCGATTCCTCCGACGTGCTCTTTTGCTCTTCCAGAGAGTCCAACTTTTCTTCGCACATCAAAGGCATTTCAGCATTTTCTTTAGGCGTATTGGCATCTTCCATCTCCTCCTCGTCTTCCTCTTCTTCATCCTCCTCCTCTTCATCGTCATCTAAATCATCTGATGCGCAGTTTATTGCTTCTCCTTGTTTGTCTTCAGTTACCACTTGTGGTTCGTTGGTCGGACTGGGGATCATCAGCTTTGGAAGCACATCTTGATTTACCATTTCCTGAATCACAGCTGTTTGTTCCAGGGACAGCACAGCAGAAACAGAAGGCGTTTCATCTTCCTCTTTATGACCTGAAACACAAGAAAAGCGTGGGATATTTTTACCAAACTCTCCAGAGCGTGCTGCACCTTGCTTCTCCCTCTTCCGAAATCACAACGGAGGTGCACGTGTTGTGCAAGCAGAAGGGACCACAGAGTGAAGGCGTGGAGGAGTTATGGGTCAAAAGAATTAATATGGTATTTTTTCCCCCTTGACACTGTTAACTAGAAATAAATAATGACCCTGTAACTAAGCTCCAAAGACAGTATTTTTGCATAAGGACTCTGCTCTGCTCTTCTCTCCTAAGGAGTTCGGGTTCAGGTCTAAATTTTGCAGTACATTAGTCTTTCCTGTGGTCAGACTTGTGTATCTGTGATGTGCTTCCAATACCCCAGTTCCCAACTTATAAAACCATTCGGGCAAACAATATAAACATGTTCACTTGGCTGCACTAACATAACCTGCTAAAGAACTAAACATGACATAAAGTGTTCTTCGATCCAAAATGATAGAAGCAAAAAAAAAAATAAGATACTTAAGAACTTACCCTCTTTAGAATCCTTCATATCTGCAGAAGTAGAATCCAAATCAGTCTTTTTCTGTTTTGTATCTGCTGCCTTCCTTCCCTTGTTTTTACCTTCCTGAGTCTTCTTCTTTCCTGGGAAGGAAAAATCCCAAGACTTATTACTCCCATTCAACAACTCTTATTTGTCGTATTTGAGTTAAAGCCCCAGCTTTGGAATGTAACACACTCCTGTGGAGACCCTGCTTTCCTGAGGAATACAAATGACAGGTGAGTAGAACAGACAGCACTGAGGCAAAGCAGCCTTGAGAGCCCAGAAGAAATCGTAATTAAAGATAACAATGAGTTTCTAAAAACCTCAGACTCCAAAATACTTTCCTCACTTTCAAAGCAAGAACAAACTAGAGGAGAAATGTCCTGTCCAGGGTTAACCAGCTGACATCACAAAGTTACCCAATACCTTATTATAGCCATTAAATTCCTGTATCTCACAGAAATACATGGAAAATAGAAAATTTCTTCATATATTATTACTCCTTAATGTTAACTGGAAACCTGACGAAACAGAAACCCATCAAAGTCATTGGAGCTGTATAAACATTCTGAATAATAAAAGCAACAAAGCAATAACATCTGAGAGGACTAAAAGCACCATGAGCTTGGCCAACAAGGCAAAGGCAGTAAAACCAAATTAGATGGAACTGGGTAACAGCAAAATATGAAGGTATTTTGTTGTGCCCACTGACACAAACAAGTTTGCTAACACTTTCTGTTAGCAAAATGAAGCAGCAAGTATTAGTGGCAGAGGATAATGAACACAAAAGGGCATTATGCAAAGAGCTGACCAGTGGTGCAAGATGTAAACACGCTGAAAACTTCATTTTCCACTGCACTACAAAGTACTGCTGTTTTTTTCCATTAATTTTACAGATTCGTCCCTATAATATACAGAAATTATGATAAGGAGTCTGTAATAACAAATAATACTGTCTTGAGGTTGAATTCACTGCTCAGCCCACACTCTCCACACAAAGACATAAAACTCTGTGTCTCCTCTGAAATTCCCATTTCTACACACAACTGCTGGGAATGAGACCTTTCCAGAAACAGCAATCAGAATTCCTCCTTTGCCCCCTCCAACACACAAAATGCTATTTTATAACACACTGCCCCTTCCCTCTGATCCCAAGTGTCCATCACAGCCCTAAACCCATTTCCTATTTAGAAGCACATTCTTCCAAGTCACAATCCTGTCAGCAAGTTCCTCCTTTTTACCCCTCAAATATTTTTTACATCTTGAGCCAAGAAACTGAAATGCCTTTTAAGAAACACGTTCCTCTGTTCAAACAGAGAAGTCCCAAGTACACTCCCCGAGACAGCAGCTCAGAGACAGGAAACACTTGTTTTGATTTGAACATTCTATCTAAATAATTATCTGTATTTCCGCTCAAGGAGCTCAGATTTCACAGGCCATCTCCAAATTCCACTGTGTTTCAGTTTTATGTAGGTAATAAACCTTGTTTTATTTTCTTAGTCCAGTTTAACAGTTTTTAGTCTCATAAATTGACAACAGTCACTCAGGATGAATTTCTGTCACCTCTGGAACATACACAGGCATCTTCCCTAAGGTGAACTAACAGTTATCCCTGAATATCCTCAAATATTGGAACAATACCCGTGTCTAACCTGCTACAGTGAACCAGGATTATTTGGACAATGCCATATTTAACTTTGATTTTATACAAAACACCTACAAGTTTCAGAAGATTTAGCACATAGTTGAGTGTTCACACAGGCACAAGGAGTTGAAGTGCATCATTACCTGACAGGCTACTGAATGTCCCACTTGAACATCAATTTTTTATTATCAGCACCTCTAATGTTCACAATCAGAGCCATGATCTGAGTATAAAGGATTTCAAATAAGCTTCCAGAAATATCTGCCAAGTCACCTGAAATTGCCCTGGGAATATTCAGTAACACAATCAAATAGTTCCATTTCTAGGGAAAGGGTGTAAATATAAGATTACAAAACATTCCTAGGGAATCAAACACGCATCACAACACACCTTCTGAGTGATACAACAAATCCTATTTCATTGCTAGAACCCCAAGAGCTGTCAAATTTTTTGCACGCCACTTATCACCTGAAGACCAACATAAATATCTTGACTTAAATGACAAACTTCTCAGTTTGTCTCTACAGGTGAGACTGGAAACAAGGAGGCAAGGATTGGTGCACAGCCCCTCTCACCTGCCAACCCTGGCCACGCTTAGAGACGCTATTTTACACATGGTGCAGCATATGATGGTATCACAGACGAAGCCACTGGACAACTCACCTAATTCCACAGCAGCACTGAATGTCAGCACAACAACAGGTTACTGTCCAAGTCTTCAAACCAAGACCAAGTTAATTCTTTCTTTTAACAGCACTGGAAATATCTTTCAAGGGTGAGGTAAAGTGTGTAGAGGGAGCAACAGAAATCCCACGTGCTAAAGCCTGCACAAGTGTTTCAGAGTGTCATCCATTTACAGAATATACAATTCATAGTACCCCAGATCCAATTATAATTTGGGAAATCACTACAATAGCAGGATCTGCACCACAAAAACCGAGTTACTCGTGAAGATCGTTTTCCTGCCACACTCTTTTTAAGAGATGCAACCTGCTCTGTGACACAGCTGGAGATGGTTCAAGTTCTTGAATCTTTGAAAAATTCCTGACCAATTCCTGACACACAGCAACCAGAGACACCATCCCATTGTTGATGTTTTCCTTTAAGGTTTTCAGTTTGTTCTAGGTAGGAACTTTCTTTCCAGCATGGCAATGACTGTCCCAGATGCATCATTTCCCGGCCCTGAATGTTCAAAAGTAGATGCCCAGGAAGAGAATTTAAGAATAAAGTAATAGTAAAGTGATAGTTCACTCAGCTTTTGAGTATCTGGAGTTCAGGAACTTCTGAAGAGTTTTAACACCTGTTGAGACTTTCCCCTGTAAGATCCCAAAGTGCTTTTTAACTCAAGTAAACCTGAAAGATTTGCATCGTTTCCTTCCTACAGATCTTCCGTGAAAACTACAACCTACTCTTCTGACATAAAGGATATCAGTGAGCAGCCCAAGGTCTGTCCCTGAGTTTTGTCACAGTTTCAGAGGTCAGGAACCAACAGAAACCTTCAGGAGATGGGAAATGCCTCAGGACACAGAACCTGGTGGAAGCCTGAGTATAAGTACACACGTGCACTTACCATCAGGTTCCTGAAGGGTCCTACATGGCTGCTACGGCCAGCTGGATCCTCCACTTGGTCTAAACAAGAAAGATACAGGAATGAAACACAGGGAAAGTGAAATGGAAACAATGACAAAAGAATAAATGAAGGGCAGAACTTAATATACGTGTATGTGCACTAGAAGAATTGTGGAAGAAAGATGTAAAGGAAAATGAACGGAAGAAACAGATGGAAAGTAGGTTCTTGTCTATACAGTGAGGAAGATCAAAAGAGGATTGCACCAGCTTGTCTTGCAACTTTAAATAGGGTTCCCTTTTCTCCCCTTTCCTTCACTCATGTTGTAAGATAGGTCAGCATGAGTATTATCTGCCTTTACACCTTCACAACACCTGTGTAACACTGGCAGTGGATTGAGATCTCCTGTGCCTGTTGCAATGTCCAGATCATCACTACTCCCACTAACCTTGGAGAGTTCAGATGACAACAGAGTTAACAATGTAAGACAGAAACAATCTTTAGTTGCCCAAATCTCATTTTACTGGAAAAACCAAGAGACCTCCAAACAACCTACAGTTACCTGTGCTCAGATTTTTCTGTTAAGCCAAGTACTGATGAAACAGTTAAACCACTGAGTTATTTCTGGTGAGACGGGATGAGCACACTCAGATGCCAGGAGGGAAGATGTTAAACACAGTCCTTCCATATACTTGGAGCTGAACTCTATAATTAAACATTGCCCAATTGCACAAGATGCTATTATCTTTAATAACCTTTAAGTGCAGCACCAAACACGCTCCCAGTTAAGATCATGAAGTAAGAAGGACACACACACCTGAGCTCCAACACTGCTTCCACCTCTTCCAAGGAACACAGGAGGGGGACATTTGCCTGCCCAAAAATCTTGGGTTAAGGAGGGAAAAGAGTAAGTGATATGAGTTGAAATTCCTGGTGTTTCTTCAAGATCTGTAGCCAGCAAATAACTGCACCCAGCCCATACCCCACCTGTGCTGTGCCACAGGTACCTGCCCAAATGTCCCATTTCCTGGAAAACAGGGGAGAAGCTCCCTCAGAGACCCTCTGAAAGGTGTTCTTAGAGCACAGATGTGGGGGCACTTTGAGAGGATAGGCTAAAGGGGTAATAATATAAATTCACTACATAAATCCCTTTGGAACTGGTTCAGGTTAAAGTTTGCATCAATCCCATGCAGTAGCTGCTACTATTCTACAAATCAACTATTACCTTTTTTTTCCTCATATTAAAAAAAAAAAAAAAAAGCCAGTATTTAGGCATTGAAGAGAATGAAATAAAGATTAGGTGTATAATCAAGATAAAAAAATCCCTTCAGAAAATTCAGCAGAAAACAACTGCACAATCATTCCCATACTCTTCGGATTAATGAATTCTAACATACTGATGCAACTTGAATTTTAATTTGAGAAACAGCTTGCTGTGCCCCAGAATTCATCTGTTCCTGTATCCAGAATCCTGGGAGGTGTCATGTTTTTTGAAACAGATTCCTTAAGCCTTCAGGCATCGGTAAAAATCTGATGAGTTGTTTGTTCTGCAGACAGGCTCTAACACATGAATGCCTTTCTCACACAGAAAGCTATATCCAAAATAACAGCATAAACTGCTCCAGAAATTAAATCAAAGTTGTGTTGGCTGGAGGAGCATGAAAAAAAAGCAGAAACATGTTGCAGTGACTTCTTAGAATCTTGTCCAACTGTGAATGGCACAGCACGTAGATGTTGAAGACCTTTACCTACTTAATAAATGGAATTCAGTTAACTAAGCATCAAAAAAATGGTATTCCATTCAAAATGTTTATTATTAAGATGTGAATAGTAAGGCTGGTTTTTTAAAATATTTTCCTGTTTCTATTCAAGTATCTTCATCTGGCTTTTTGTTTGGGTTTGTTTGTTTTTTTTTAAGTTCTTCCTTTGTTTACCAAACCTTTCATTATTGTCGAGCAGCACCTGCTCCCAGAGCAAAGCCAAAACCAAAGCACCTGGTTAAAGAAAGGGCAACACTCCTGTGTGTGCAGGGCTGTCCAGAGCCACCGAGGACAGCCAAGAACCCTTAATATTCAGGCAGGGCTGGCAGGCACGAGGTGCCTGATCTCTACATACAAATCTATGTATTTGGGGATTATTGGTATAATCAGGGGGATTACAGAAATGTGCTGAAAACATGACCTCCAACCCACAGGGTTAGACAAATATTTTATTTCAAGTTCTAAGCCAACAGCCACGTTTTGAAGGATATAGCACAGTGCTCATTATTATGGCAGAGTGGGCTGCCCTTCAAGCTCCACAACTCCAAGTGCCTGCCCCAAAAAACGTCCACCAGCTCAGGGACTGTGGTAATTGTGGTCTAGGACAGGTGAGGTTCTTTCAGTACATACTTCAAAATGTCACACTACAAGTTACTGGAGAAAGAGGAATAATTGTGAAGTAAAATTAAAAATAGTAGGGATAAGTCACAAAGATACCCAGTACTAGGCTGGCAATAAAAAGATGACAATCTTGAAAGAAAAAGGCCCAACAATTCTGCTTTACCTAAATGTTATGACATCAGCCTCCAATATTTCTTCCATAATATTACTGTTAATACAACAATATATCAAAGTTCTTTTCAAGTGCTTGCATTAAGTGCTGCTTTGAAACTCGATTCAAGCAGATCAGCTGAGGAGCTCTGAAGTAGCTCTGAACAGACACACTGTTATTACCTGGGGAGGGAATGGCTTTGCAACCCTAAAGCTTCCAACTTAGAATGAGAGAAAACATGCAGACACTGCCTACCGAGTGCTTTGAGGGGAAAAAGCTCTTGTATTGCCAAAAAAATTGCTCCAGAACCCAACTGGATGCTTCCCAAGACCCCCCAGCTCAGAAATTCCAGTGCTGCCACACAGCACCTTTGGTGATAACTCAGGTTTTTTAACAGAAGCCAGGAAAAGCTTTTATTTTTATTTGGTTGTTAGTGTAAAATGTGCTGTACTAGGAGCATTTCCCACTTTGACTGCAGATCATCCCACTTTTTGGTGACCACATACACATAAAACCTCTCTAACACCCTCCTGCAAACTCTTCCCAAGGTAGGACGGTTTCCATCTCTCTGGTTCAAAAGTACAGACCAAATCTGACAACATGAACAGCCTTCTCCATTTTCAGGACTGTATCTTTCTAAAACTTCACATTATGGAAAAAAAATATGTAAAAAGGAGGCAAAATCAGCACGTTTTTATTCATATTCCTGCACTTCTAAGGGCAGAATTCAAACCACAGATCAATTTTTGAAACAAACATCTCATTAAAGGGGATGTCAATTAAACCTGAAAGGCTCCACACACAGTATCATGAAGAGGCTTATTTTAACAATGCTGTCAAGCAGGTAAGAAAACCTGCAGGAAAAGGCAAAATGTAAATGCCTTTTTCATCCTGTTTTGCTCAATCTATCATTATTATAAGTAATTGGTGGGGCATTTTTTTAATGCAACACCATTATGAGGTTATCAGATACAACTGGTTTGTGCAGGCAGGACTGCAGGTATTGTTAAGCAAATGAAACACTGAAGTTGACATGAGCTGTTTGACAGTGAACAAAAATCACCCCAACAGAATTTTAACCTCCAGCTCCTGAGAACCAAGAGGATAATTTACAGCTACAGAAGATCTTATTTCTGTACAGTCATTCTGCCCAATCCTAATGTATCAAATGTTTTTAAAGGTGGAAAGGCACCTGACAGATTTTAAAGGTGCAGATGCTGTTATGTTATAGATAAAATGGGGAAATCTTGTGAATTATCTATAGAATAAGGGCAAGGGCAGTGAGCAAAGGTTCTCCTGGCATTTCTTCCAGCAGAACTCACATCTCCTCTTCCTTAAAAAGACACTTTCAAGCTTACACAGTAGGAGGAGAAAGAGGAAGCCAAACTTCACAGCATTTCTATTAATACCAAACTGCCTGTTTTATAAGCTCATTGCTACCCATTAACCAGCACTGCACTCCCAGACAGCAGCATTTTCATCAGGGCATTTACCAGGCAGATTGAACGAGCTGCAATAAAGGTATTTCAGGACACCTGGAGACACAGGCACATCCTCCTAAGTGGGTGTGTTTGTACCCAGCACTAAACACCCAGCTCTGCAGAGAAGAAATGCACTGACAGAGACTGAGAACGTGCCATTTGCATAACAGATGAACTTGTTGCCATGGAAAGCGTAAGAAAATTTGGAGCTGGGCTATTTAAAACACCGATTTCTGCAAATGTTTGGCAAAGTCTCCACTTTAATGACAGCACTGAAGATCAGGTCACTGCATCTCACCACAAACTTCTGAAATTACCTCACAATCAGCACAAGAAATGGTAGGACGGCACCACAGGTGTGCCATGCCAACAGGAAGAAATGATGCAACAGTCTGCAAGAAGCAAAAGGGAATATATTGCCATTATATGGAGGTCTCTGTGAGCCCAGACAAGCTGCAGCTATTCCCAAAATGCAGATAAACAGATGAAAAAAAAATTTAGACTGAAAAATTCTACAAGTGGGAAGCCTGTGTTCAATTCAACGTGTGGCATCCCACCAACCCCTCCAAATTGAGACAGGAGCTGTCTCCACTCTTCCTCATCCAATTTACGTCTTGTAAATTAAATTACCTGCCATAACTCTCTAGCAGAAGAGAGGCAAAAGCATTTATATTAGCTGTCTGCATTGGGATGTCATTCAAATCCCCAGCACGTTATGACTCCTGACTAACCTGAGTGTGCAGCCCAGGAAGTTGTAAGTTTACAGAGTACAAGACTTACTCACCCATAATGACTTTAAGTAGTCCAGAATGTCACCCAACAGTTACAAAGCACGGCGAACAAGGGCTTAATTCCATGCAATTTTAACCCACTCATGAGCTGTGATGAAACAATTAAGTGTAAATAATTAAAGGTAGAGCTTTTATCTTGGCAAGATTTGAAAATGTTATTTCTGCCCCTGTCTCCAAAACTGTAGAAAGGGGACACAAATAAGCAATCTAGACTTTCTCAATCACTTCAGCTACTGCTTCCCACTTTCCCTAATAACACCCCCCCCAGTCACTAAAAACTCCTTGCAATTTACTGCAGAGCTGCCACATGGACACAGCCAGCCCAGCCCAGAAAATGGGATGAACATTCTTCTCTGCACTTCTATCCCATCAGCTTTTGTTTTGCTAAGTATTAAAACAAAAGCAGCAGCAAGAGAAATGTCAGCTGGCAGAGACATTTTCCAGAAATAACTGCTGCTCTCTATATTTAGCCAGTTTTTATGTACAATTCAGTTAAAAATAGAGCACCCAAATTGTGTATTTAAACACAGAGAATTAGTCTAAATTTAAATCTCCTCTTGAACCAACAGGAGGTTTTATCTAAGTCCAGAAAGTGTTGCTTCTACATTATCTAGAGCTCTCCCCAAAAAGTTTGTGTCACCCTGAAGTGAAGCTAAACACAGAAAACTGAAGTAACAGGTATTTTGACATTATTTATAGAATAATGCAAATGGAAGACTACTTTCATGACTACTTGGACCACATAGTTTAAAATTATCACTCTAGATCTGTTTGCCTTCATCTGTAACAAATAACCCAAACATTTGTCATGGCCCTGTTTGGATCACTGACCAATTGAAGGGTTAGATCAAAAATACCTGGTTTTTGCTTAAATGTTTTAAAATATTTCAAATACTATATTTAAAATTTTAAAATACTTTAAAAATATCTGGGTTTAGTTAAGTTCCCTTTAACTCCTTAGGCCTTTACCTGCCATTTTGTTCTGCTGTTTGACAAACCCAGTAGTTCAGAAACGATCACAGCACTGAGTGACATTTTGAAACAAGAATTGAAAAAAGCACTTCTGAGCCCCCCCAAAAGCTGATCAAGGGGGTCTCCTGCTCTCCAGGGCAGTTTTGCTTCCCCTGTGAAACAGAACTCAGAGGGTCAGTGAAAAGCTGCCACTGCCTGGAAAACCAAGCCCGAGCAGTCTGTGCAGCCACGGGCCGGGGCTCTGCTGGGAGAACACAGCTGGACAAGGGCTACAATTCCCAGGAAACAGCCCTGCCTTCGTGTCAGCTGGAGCCCTGGGATTACTGCAACACGAGTCCCCAGGGCTGGAAAGGAGAGCAAAGCCTCTCACAGATGCAGGGTCTGGACAGTGCTGCCACCACAGCAAATCCCTCGTGGATAAAACTGAACTCCTCCTACAAAATCACACTCAAATATTTTATTTACCTTCACTCAGATTTGCCCTCCGTTATTCACTTTTACCCAAATTAATCCTTTTGTTCACCGTATCTATATGTCATTTTTCACAAATTTTGCTCCAACAAAACAAAGTATTCCCAGTAAAATCACTCACTTCTCTTTTGCAATGAATTTCATCCCCCTTCTTGACAACCACTTTCAGATTTATTTCCTTTAACCTCATTATTTTTCTACAGTACAGCCAACTACCTACTGAGTAAGTACGTAGTGTTTTTCCATCAGTCCCCATTAAAAATATTACAGCATCTTCTCAACTGGGTCTCCAACCTACCAAGGAACATTAATTGTTAATAAGCAGCTCCTGTCACAACATATTTGCAGCACGAAAACTTTGTTTCTCTGTATCTGTTAAATTTGGGACGACTCATCTCCAACTTCAGAGTGACAACCCAAGGTCACATGGCAGAGTATCACTGCAGGTCCTTTCTAATTTATAAGAGTAGATAAAGGAGGAGGATAAATATTAGGCAAAGTCATTATTTTAATGTACAGGCCAGTCACCAAATCATTTTTATCTGCTGAGAAACTGTGCAAGGTTTGCTTCGCTTCCTCTGTGACACAAAGTGCTCCATTCACTTCAGCTGCAGCCCACTGATTTCTCAGAGAAACGCTTGTCAGCCTTCTCTGATAACACAAGACACACTGAATTCTATTTCCAAAGGAACTGTAATCCCCCAGTTGCCCAATCAGTGCATTTCTCAGAATGCAGCAGAGGACTGTGCTGCAGGACAACAGCAACAGTTGGTGCTCATGTGAACAGAACCGACTAGAGAAGTTCTAAATTTACAGTATGTCCCAAACCAGACAAGAGCAAACTGCATCTGCTTCATCTGTGACACCAACAAAGGTCAACAGGCTCACAAAGTCACTACAGGGAACGGCAACTTCCTCCATTTTTCAGAGTGAAAATAAATCCCAGTCAGAGCACACATCTATTTACTTGTCTTCTGCACAATTAACAGTCAAGATTAACCTGTTTAGATCAAATTAAAGTTCTTTGCACATGCCTGTTAAGAGCATAAAAAGTCAACTAAAACAGAATACAGAAAGAAAATGTCACTGTAAAGTATCTTGGACATTTTAATTTGCAGGTAATGAACCAGAGAAAAGCCCAGCTCTGGAGCAGGAGTGGAGGGACCAGAGGGTGACACGTAACAGGTCAGGATTTGGTAGCTGTGGCCAAGTTTCAGCACAAAGTCCACTTTGCTTTTGCAATCCCTGACAAGAGTCCATAAGATTGGAAGAGTTGGACTCTCTGCTCTTTAACTGCAACGTAAAAGGCTTTGCAGACAAGTCATTTTTTCACTCAACTCACTGAAACTTGGTATGAGCCATTCCTTGGGAAAAGCCCAGGGCAAGTCTAAGGCTTGGCTGAGGGTCTGACTGTGGGAAATGGGGGTGTTCTGACACTCTGATCCCAACCCACTGCTCAAGACAGGTCAGCTCTCCCTGCACTGAGCTGCTTTACACCACGGCTGACCATCTACTGCCAGCAAGGTATGGAAGTCTGCACTGGACTTGGCCCTGAATACTGGTGATGCCTGAGAAAATTCACCCAGATTTCTCTGAATCAAGTCACTTCCACAAACACCAGGCCTTTCCCATTCAACAGGCACGTTGCTTCTGATGGGCTGCCAAATAAAACCAGATCCATATCTGACAGACTGGAGGGAGGCATCTGGCTCTCAACACAGCTCAGAATAACAGAGAGCTGACTCCTCATTTCCATGGCATTTTGCAGCAATAATAATCAAGATGATGGATTTCCAGCTATTATAATACTCTCACTAGAGTAACTTTATGTCAATCAGCACATTAATAACAGTGCCTCTCTGAAGTTCTACAGCATTAATCACAGTCAATCAAATGCTCTTGCAGAATTCTGATAACAAAATGTGACAACAAAATTAACTCTTAACAGCGACTCTGGTGAGCTCTTAAGTGCTTCTGAAAGTTTCATCCAAAATAACTCTCAGGCACTGGTGATCCACATAAATATTGTGATTTCTTAGTCCAAGGGAAAAGTGTATAAAAGGTAAGTAAATACTTCCTAGTGAATGGTCAGACATTATCTCACTTTCTTAGCTACAAATGCTGAAATACCACTGAGTGTTGTTTCAATAACTGATAGTCTGCTGTAACATTTTTCTTGAGGAACCTGATGCAGCACATGTAGGCCGGTGAGAATTCCTCAGAACAAAGTCATTCCTGTCAATCTGTGCAAGGCTCTTGGCAGGAATGACAGAATGAATTGGAAGGTTTGACAGACTGGAAAAGATACACACACTCTGGTCTGACAACTGGTTTTCTTTTTTGTTCATTTGAAAAATGTACTAAATAGCTAATAAGTGAAATATGAAATGTCTTTGATATTTTGTATTGCAGCGACATGAGAATCTTTAGAGACTTGACAAACACAAATTACCTGACAAAGGAGATCTCAATTAAAGAAAAGAGCTCTCAGCCACTCCACTCCAGTGGAGTTTGCATCTCTTCCAGGAATAAACCAGCTATCAAACCTTTGTGTGCACACACAGGTCAGATGGGCTTGTTCACCACTGCATAATAAAGCACATGGGGCATCTGCAGAGATGCCCTCAGTGTAAGACATTCCCTGTGAACAATTCGAGTAAAAGAAACAGTCAATGCAAAACTATGGCAAATTGCAGTAAAAAGAGCACTAAAAAAAGTTTAGTACCCTTAATGATACGATATTATTCGCATTAATTCTGTTCAAATGGCTTTAAAAAGATGAAGTACAACAAAGAAAACATCCAGGGAAAGGAAGTAAAAATGATTAAGAGGTACAGAAGATTCTCATAACAAGAACTTGGAGCCTTCCCTAAATTAAGAGAGGGTTCCAGCAGGAGGCAAATAAAATAAGAATACACTGAAAGGCAGTAACTGACTGTACCTTGTATCCACCATAAAACCCAGAGTCTCCAATTAGAAAATAAACACTGCAGTGGGAGATTGCACAGGAGGGTCAGCAAACCACAGAAAGAGCAACAGTGTCTGGTAAAGCCTTGACTTAAAGTGAGGTAATGCAAAGGAATTAAAAAAGGATTACTCATGGGGACTAAAGTCACCCAGATTGAAGTGAGGTGTATGACAGCCAGTTGAGTTTGTTCTCTTGTATTCCACAAGTCACAGTTCCAAATCACAAAATACTTAAAGGAATAAAAAATAAAAGCACTTTTTCTCTCTGGAAAAGTGTCTATTCTCCCACACTTCAGGAATTCATCCCCTTCCTATTTTGGAACAAATCCTCCAAGTCTATCTCAAGGCTCTTCCCTAAAACAGCAATCACCAAATTTTCTCCACATCTTCTACACAGCGGTGTTTAAACAATTGTGTGACTTCTTAGAAGAGAACAGTCTAAGAAAGTTTGGGAAAATCCTACTACAATCAAATATTTCTACAAGGAAACTGGTATTTCACCAGAAACTTAATAACACTGAACTTATTTTCAGGAAAATTAAACCAGCCTTTTCCTAAGAGAGAAGAATAATTTCCAAACACACCGGATTAATTAAAAAAAAAAAAAAAAAAAAAAGCAGTGGAATACCAAGTTGCTTTTCTTCCAGGTCAGTCCTTGCTTCACAGCTAACCCTGATCAACAGGAAAAAATTGATTAATACTAGAAAGCTGCCTGGTGCCTCATTTCACTTGGCACTGTGGGTTATGTAACCAAAGACAGCATTAGCAAATTTGCTGGGAAATGCCACAACTGTGGTCTAGATGGACTTTTATTTTTTTTTTAACTTGAGAAAAACAGTCTAAAGAAGTGTGGCTGAAAAAGCAAAAGCACGAAGGAAAACACGGCAGGCTTTAGGACTGGAATTATCCAATAACCCAAGAATTTTTATTCTGCTGGATGACTACAGACATCTGCTCCAAGGACTGAGCAGCTGAAACACCCCAACTTGTTACCAGTGTGAAGGGCAGACTGTTATTTTAAGTTAAAGACACAAACCCCCCAGAGATGAAGTAACAGACTGTGCAAAGTGCTTGTAGTCCTTGTTTTAATAAGGATCTGGTAACAGCCCTGAGCACTAAATCCAACTCAATCTCCTCCTAAGGGCTTCTGCTTTCCTGGTGCCATCACCAGGCAGTGACTTACAGACAAACTGGGGGGCCCAGAGCACAGATTTGGGGATGCCTGACCCTGTTTCCAGAAGTTTATATTTAGAAACACGGAGTTCAAGGGGTCAAGACATGCAATTTAGTGCTGAATTTTTAAGTTTTCTTTTAAATATAGATAATTTATTCCTGAAATGAAGATTTATCTTCTCCCATTCTTACACCCAGGGGCAGGAGCAAGGCTGGAATGAATCACAGCAACTTCCCTGTGCTGTTCTGAAATCTCCGAGCAGCTGTCCTGGAATTGGGGGCACTGCTGGAGAGAAGGGAAGATGGGAATGTAAAGTAACACCAATCTCCTATTCAAAGGGTCCCAGACATGAGGGATAAGGGAAAACTTCCACTGCTTAGCAGACCTCAAACATATTAGATACTCTCCAGACAGAATCAATCTGCCATGAGATCCAGTTCCCTTGACATCCCAAATGCAGCTTCTGAATGACAGTTGTACAAACCTTCTTGGTTTAAAATTAATGTGATTTGGGGAAATCAAAGTAAATTTTTTTTTAAATTTAAAAATTTTTTACAAGAGTAAATTTTTAAGACTTTGTTCCAGATGATCTTGTTTGAGCTCCTCCTTCCTCGCTTGTCTTTCCCCAGTCATTGGTTAGAAAATTTTGAAGCCCTGAATTCCCATTGAAGTTTTTCATTACATTTATTGGAAAGAGAGCTTAGATAAGAATACAGTTTCACAGTATCCTTGCTACAGATGTACAGTTTACACATCCTTCTATAAGTCACATTCCAATTCACACACACTCATTTCTCTCACAAGCTCTCTTCTGCTCAGAAACAAACTTTTAAACTTATTCCAAGCACAAGCCTAATAAATTCGTGTAACTTAAAAAACCCCAGACAATCAGGGCATCATTTGGCCATGATTTCCATTTGTGATAACATCCAGATGGCAATCCAAGGCCTACCTTTTGTAAACAGGATGCATATTTATGGCACTCTCAAGTACAGCTAATTATTTGGAACTACAGGAGAATGCCTAAGGAAGTATCAATAAAAAAACCTGCACTATTTCTCCTAGCACTGAATGGAACCTGCTGATTTCATCCTTACATTTCCCCGTCCTCCAGCAGCAACCTGACACTGTTTCAGCAATAGTTACACTTCGAGACAGAAGAAAAACCAGTGTAACTTTTAGGATGGCACCTTTTATTTAAGATTTGGGGAGCAGAAGCCTGAAGTTGCACTTGGCATTCAGATTGATATAAACCAAGGCACAGTAATTCTTCGTAACAGATAATAATTGATTCATAATTCACCCACCTTCATCTCACACTGTCTCTGGTCACTAAGAGTTTCCCTACAGTTCATGTTCTCCCTCAAACCTTTAAGAGCTACGGGGCCACCAAAACTGCAGTAGAACCATTTAAGGTAGCAAAGTTCTACAAGATTTATTAGCAATGGTTTGAGACTTCCAAATTGGGCTATAATAAATAATCCCCACGGCACAGGTGACCCTGATGCAGGTGCTTTGCCTGCACCACAATGGAGAAGTATTTTAAGGGTTGACACAACGGTGCTCCGAGAGGTCATTTGGTTTCGTGACAACCCCCTCCAGTTACATTATGCAGCACATGCTTTTGGAAAAATGGAATTACAGACCTTTATATCCCCCCCTCTCTCGACAGGCTGACTGTGCCCAGAGAGCAGCACACCCAGCCCTCACTGCAGACACAGCACAGCCTGTGCCACGGGCTGGGGGAGAAGTGGAGCCCAGGGAACAGCCCAGCGTGAGGCACTGCCACGGGGATAAATCAGCACGGCAGAAGGAAAGCACTGCCCTCATCTCCCCCCAGAAAAGGCTTTTTTAGAGGTATTATTCACAAGCTTTTATCCTGGGTAACATCAGTATCTTTATTCTTCCAAAATCAGACTTTTGATCTGCCACATAATCCATGACAGAAATGAGATTTTAGCCTTGTTTGATGGCACTCTGGAGTTCCAGGCAGCACCTTGAAGCAGGTTATAGCCTGATAAAACCACAGGATATCTTTATGTATGACCACCTTCTGGTTTGGGTTTTATTATGACCATCCTTTTCTTTAAAAAAAAACACACTTAAGTTAGTGAAAAGTTACTTGCCAGAGACTCCAAGTCTTCCTTCTAGAAGGAAACATTAATCTTTGATATTACTGCTCGCTGCTGCAGATTATTACTGTCATATGCAGAGGAAGAAATGCCCCAATGAGACAAAAAAATATCTCCACTCCTCCTCTAAAAGACACATGAATTCAACTGTAAAGTAAAAACCAAGCTGTTCTTTTTTCTTTTTTTCCTTAGAAGGAAAATTAATGAAAGACCTTGTGTTAATGCATTTGATTGAACAAATTTCCCTACAAGCTTGGCAGGCAGAATAAAGCACATTAACTATGACCTGAGAGAAGCAGATGAGAAATGCTTAACTAGAAAATGCAATTCCAGAAAATGCAAAAGCAACAAAATAGAAAAAAAATAGGTAATTTTTCAGCTGCTTGTTGGTCATGCACCAGCAGCTGGGAGCTCTTTACCATTAGTTATCATGGCAAAAATCACAGCTTGGCTCTGATAAAAATCTGTGATGTTCCCCAAGTTCATCAAGTTGTTTTCATTTTTTCTACCCTCCTCAATAGCTATTTATCCTACTGAATTTCTTTCTAAAGCTCAGATGCACTCCCCACCTCAGGAACAACATGCATTCAATAGGTAAAAATGGATTTGTAAGAGCTGCCTCTCCCCTCCAGGACCCTGAGCTGCTGTGCCTGGTAGAAGGAAGATGGAAAGCATTTATTCCAGCTCAGAAAACCCATGGCCAAGCCAGGCAGCAGTCATCCAACACCTGGAGGATGTGAAGGAGTTTGAATTCAAAACCTAAAGTCAAAACTATGCAAGGGAGAGGTGGCACCTGGAGGAAAGGCCAAGTGCCAACCTAAACGTGCTAAAGGAGATTATGGACCTTGTGTCAGGGATCACTTGGAAACAGGTCACGTCAAGGTCAAGGAGAACAGTTCAGGCTGGACTTTGGGTCAGCTGCTGGTTCTCAAATGCCATCTCCACTTCCCAAATTTACTCCAGCCTTCCTCTTATGGGAGGTACATCCCCCTACAGCACAGGGGATTTATTCAGAAATAAAGAGAATTCTTACTGCAATTTTACAGTTTTACAGCAATCAAAGCCTTGATCAAATGGGCAAAACCAGCCCATTTTTAATAGCTGTGAAATGGTCACCTTTTCTGAGCAGGGCAGGAACGAGGTTATTTGCCAGTTGGTAAATGCCTTACCTGTCCAAGGACAAGGCCCAAGATGCATTAAAAATTCAAAAGGATGTTTGTTTTACTGAATACAGAATAATTATGGGCTTTATTTAATAACTCCATGTTCTGAACTACTCAGTTATAATACACCTCTCAAATAATGTCCTTTCTAGTCATTCCTGACATTAAACTGTCACTTGACTTTTCTGGAAAACGTGTTCCTGAAGGACACACTCGTTCACAGAACTTGGCAGTTCTTACTTCTATTTGCTGCTCAATGTGTAAGACAACAATGTGCAACACAGGCCAAAATAAAGTTTACTAAGAAAGAATTTATTCATCTGTGTAGGTCACTAATAAATTAAAATTCCACAACCCTCTGGAGGAGCTCCTCTCTAGAAAGCTTCTTAAATTGCTATTTAATCTCAAATATTACCTTGCACTGACTCCTAATTTCCCACGTGCACAAAGTTAACTCATGATATCCTTCTCCTTCCACCACCCTTGTATCATATAATTAGAAATATTTATTTTTAAATTAATTACTTCTGAATGCTGCTCCTTTATTTAATCCTTTCCTTTATTTTCCAAAAACCCCTCAAGTTAAGAAACTTCCATACTCAAGAATACAGCTGCACCTACAAAAACAGGGATATCAGTAGAAACCATTCTGGAATCCTCACTGCATCTCCTGCTATCAATCTGCAGAGGAAAAACCTATTTCTTACAAGAAAATTGCTGTGAATTGCAGATATTAGCAGATGCTACTAC
>JAYRBT010000056.1:2966001-2990408 GCA_036023395.1 Myiotriccus ornatus | reverse complement strand
CTGGAGGAGCTCCTCTCTAGAAAGCTTCTTAAATTGCTATTTAATCTCAAATATTACCTTGCACTGACTCCTAATTTTCCACATGCACAAAGTTAACTCATGATATCCTTCTCCTTCCACCACCCTTGTATCATATAATTAGAAGTTAAGAGACTTCCATACTCAAGAATACAGCTGAACCTACAAAAACAGGGATATCAGTAGAAACCATTCTGGAATCCTCACTGCATCTCCTCCTATCAATCTGCAGAGGAAAAACCTATTTCTTACAAGAAAATTGCTGTGAATTGCAGATATTAGCAGATGCTACTACAAACACTAAAATAAATGAGAATAAATGGAGAGAAAAGAGTTCCAATGAAACCTGTAAAAACCAGAACTACACAGTTTCAGTTGTTTTATCATTTTACAACTGAAACGTTAATCATAACAACTCAGATCAACTAAATGCTAAGAACTTGGTCTTTCTGCTTCATGATACAAGAGTATAATTCTATAAATAAATTGCTCTTGGTTGTTCTCAAATACTTCATCAATATTGTGCTTGGAGTTGTTTTTGGCTGGATTGCTTTTTATTTAATACTTGTAAGCCTTAGTCTGTGTTTATAAAATAGGGGAAAAGATTTATTGTTCCTAATTATGAAATCTGTAAAGCCCATAACAGTTAAAACTTGAAACCTACAAACCAACACAAAATCAAAACCCAGGAGCCAAATTAGTTTACTGATATTTTTACCTATAACTTCATGAATGCAAATCAAACTTGTGTGCCATGAAAAAATTACCTTAGAAATTATTCTGTCTGGCTTTTCTGATTTATCATATAATCAAATTCTTGCAGGTTGTTTTTCTAGCCTTTCAGGTAAATCACAGGCACACAAACTCCATGTGCTAAGATAAAGCAGATTTAGGAAAAAACATAATACAGCCTGTAATTTATTGAGCCTTGCTCGTATATGTGCTGAATATTCTTTTCATTACGGGCAGGTAAATAAAAATCAGGGCTTGAATTTCAGCTTGTATTTCCCTAACCTACAAATTAGTGTTCAAAATAACTAATTGTGTTGCACCACAGCCCCCTCTTCAATTTCTAAAATAAAACAACTTACATAATAACTGTTCTCCTCGATATCTGAGCTTGTTCCCACCGTGAGTTCCACAACCCGTAAGATCAGGCCCTAAATTATAAATTAAAAGCTACAATGATGCCACTTAAAATATTACCTTTCCTTTGGTTCGTTTGTAGCATTCAGAGAATTCCAAAATGTACATATTTCCCTGTGAGAGGAATCAGCATCCTTGTGCTACAGCTGTGAATGTTTCGTTTCTGTATTTACTCCCTGTAACCCAAGGCTTTATTGCGATTTTGGCCTAAAACGCTGGTGAAAATGTCAGTTATATAAGGCCACGCGTGGAGGCCACACGCACTCCGAAAAATATTGCTGCTCGAATTAGTCACGGAAAAAATCGAGCATGTCTGCTCTGACATACATATTTACATGGAATAACGTGTTTATAACCCCCTCCGAAACGCCTCTCCCATCCTCCCTCCTCGGCCGAAGCCGGGCAGGAGCAGCCATTCGAGATTCCAGAGCCACCAGATCAGCCTAAAACCAACAAGGAATTAAAAACCGCAGGGAGTAATGAGGCCGGGGTTTTTCATTTGGCTCCACTGACGCATTCCAGGCCCCAGGTCCCCCCTTCCCAAAGGGGGATCGCGGCGGCCCCGGGATCAGTTCCCTCTTCCCAAGGAGGGACCGGGTGGCCCAGGGCTCATCCTCGCCCTTCCAAAGCGGGATCGCGGGTCCCCGGGATCAGCCTCCTTCTTCTCGAGGAGGCATCGCGGCGGCCCCACCATGAGCCTCCCCCTTCCCAAAGAGGCATCCTGCGGACCCCGGGCTCAGTTCCCCCTTCCCAAGAAGGAATCACGGCGGCCTCGGGCTGTTCCTCCTTCCCAAGGAGGGATCGCGGCTCCCCGAGCTCAGCTCCCCCTTCCCAAGGAGGGATCGCGGCTCCCCGAGCTGTTCCCCCTTCCCAAGGAGGGATCGCGGATCCCCGGGCTCCGTTCCATCCTCCCAAGGAGGGATCGCGGCGGCCTCGGGCTCAGCTCCCCCTTCCCGAGGAGGGATCGCGGCTCCCCGGGCTCCGTTCCACCCTCCCGAGGAGGGATCGCGGCTCCCCGGGCTCAGCCCCCGCCCCACGCGGGATCGCTGCCCCTGCCCCGTCCCCGCGAGTCCCGCGGCCATTCCCCTTCCCCGCGCCGCCTCTCCCAACTTTTCCAGCCGCCACAACTTCCACGTTCGTCCCGCGGCGCCGCCGGCCGGGCCGGGCCGGGCCCTCCCCTCCCGCCCCGCTCCCCGGGGAAGGTCACGGCGGCTGCGGGCGCGGCGCGGGCCCCGCGGGGGCGGCGGCGCGGCGGGCGCGGTCCGTACCTCTGCGGGCCTTCGGGGAGTGCCGGCGGCTGCGGGCGCTCGCTCGCTCCTCCTCGATCGCGGCCGCTATGGCCGGGTCGTCCTCGCCATTGTACCACACCAACAGCTCCTCGCCCGCCGCGATTGGCTGCGGGGACACAACACACGGCGCGGGGCCAGTGAGCGGGCGCGTTGTTGGCGGGGCGGGGAGCGGGCACGGGGTGCGGGGAGGAGGGAGCGGCGCGGGAGCGGCAGCGGCCCCGGCGCGGCCCCCGCGGCGCCGCCGCCAACGCGCGCCCCCTGCGGGCCCGGAGGTTTCTTTACACCCCCACCCCCCGGGAGTAATTAATGGATCAATTACAGACAAGCAACCCGAACCCCGGCCCGGGAATTAATTAATTAATCAATTATGGAGACCCCCGCCCCCGGGAGATAATTAATGAATTAATCAATCAGAGACACCCCCCCAAACCCCGCCCCCGGGAATTAATTGATTAATTAATTACACACAACACCTCAAACCCTGCCCCCGGGAATTATTTAATGGATCAATTACAGACATCCCATACCCCCCCCCCCGAATTAAAGGATCAATCACAGATAACCCAAACCCTGCCCCCATGAATCAATTAATAAATCAATCACAGAACACCCCAAACCCTGCCCCCCAGGAAGTAATTAAAGGATCAATTACAGACAACAACCCAAACCCCCGACCCTGGGAATTGCTTAATGAATTAATCAATTACAGATACCCCAAACCCCACCCCCATAATTCATTAATCAACTATACACACCCCAAAACCTGCCCCCCATAATTAATTAATGAATTAATCAATTAGAGACACCCCAACCCCACCCCTGGGAATTAATTAATGAATCAATTACAGACAACAAGCCAAACCCCACCCCCCCATAATTAATGAATTAATCAATCACAGACACCCCAAACCCTGATCCGGGGAATGAATGAAATCACAGAAAAACACACAGAAAACACACACACAAACAAGTCACCCCCTCCCAAAACACATCACCAAACTAAAAAATAAATAAAAAAAAAATCACCAAAAAAAAAAACCCACAGAAATCAATTTGTACCCATTACTCCTTGTCCTAACACTACAGTTCCTGACAATATATAGTTAGTATTAATACAGTTATAGTTACTATTAATACAGTTAAATAGTTAATTATTAATACAGTTCCTGCGTTACTATTATTATTATTATAATTATTATTGACATGAAACTTCCAGCTCCAACATCCCAAACTGTGGTTTGCCTTAACTAGTGACAATGATTAAATCCCTGCAGACAGTGACATCCCTGAGCTCACTTCTATGGATATTCACAGTTCATTCTTCCCAGACAGCAATCAGCCAAACACAACTACCTGACACAAAGCATTAAATAACATTAATTAAATCTAATGTAAGAATAAGTAACACTGCTCAGGCAGCCACTACAACTGGAACAAAATCTACAGATCCAGGAAAAGACTGTAGCAGTGGGTTAATGGCAATATAGATAATTACAGCATGTTTAACAAATCCACTTCATCACTGTAATGAAAGGTTTGATTGCCATTCCAAATTGATTATTTCTAGGTTGGTTTTTTTTTTTTTTAAATCCCAGGAAAGACCAATGCCAAACAGGCATCACTGCAAATGCTGCTCATATTCCAGGCACTGCCAATAAAAGAAACTGGTCTTGATCAATTTATTTCATATGTTTCTTAAAATATTATCAGACTCAAATTACTAAGTCCCCAAGTTTGCAGACTAAAGACGTATTTGTATCTATTTTTAAAATCTTCCTCACTGTTTCTCCATTTCCTGAAGCATTCTACCCAAAACCAAGAAAAATTTAAATACCTTAACTACAATCCCCCTCTTTCAAGGCTTGATGAACATGGGGCTGGTGGAGATCAGATCCTATTTTCAGTCATTCCAAGAGAGCAAAGGGTGTCCTTACACTTAGTTCCAGTCTGAGGCCAAAGGGCATTTTTGTATCAAGAACAACAGCCATATTTCTTTCCTCTACAGCACTTGATAAAGGTGAGAGTTACCTTATCCCCAGACACTGGAACAGCAAGAGATGCAAGATCCCAGCTGGGGAAAATATTTAAATTATAACACAAGCAAAGCCTCAAGGTTTTGCTTTTTTAAGACTTCCCCTATTCCCAGAGGCCTGGTAGGAGAAATGGTGGTAAAGCTCTTTGCATGGTCCCACTTCGCAGCTGTTGAGCAGCAAGGAATGCAGAAGAGTTGTCTGATGATGCAAAAAAACTTCATCGACTCAAAAATATACAAGCTCAGAGAAAAGAGCTGGCTGAGGTTTCAGGCAATGCAAACACAGAATGGTAACGAGCACAGAAGTTGTTGGCTGCATGGCTGGATTATTCAACTTGATGACTTTAGTTTCGTTGTGACTAAATTAAGCCCTTCTAACCTTGTGCTTCTAAAATGAGCTGGAGCAGCAGCTTCAAAACCAGACAACTGGAAACTGCTCCCTCACTGAAAACTGGAGGGAGAAAAGGGCCACACTGAGCAAGTGCCACTTCCACCACTACTCCTCCTGATAACAACTCCAAAGCCAACCTCCTCCAAACCATTCCCTACGGATCCTCAGTGCAGCACTGTCAGGTGGGGACAGCTTGGTTAAACAGGGTATGAAGGCTGGAAAGGCTCCTTAGGTTAATGCTTTTTTGAGCTCTGTGTTTTAACTACAACATTTAATCTGAGTATTTCCTGCTCAAAAGGTTAAGGTAATTTCAAAATCTCTTATTTCTGAGAGCAGTACCCTAATAAGTTATATCCTGAGAAGTTCTAGCCCAGATTGTCTAAAATTCAGTTCCTTGTACAAGCAAAGTGTTTTGTACAAACCTTAATTGTCACACAGACATTGTATTTTCTGTGATATTGTGCTGCTCCACCTGGATGTGGCCTCCACAAAAAGCAACCAAATTGACATCTCCTTGGGTGAAGCCTTCACAAGGTATAAGCCAAGGTTGTTGTGTTCTCCCGTGTAACAGGGAGGATCTCGAGTTATTATAAACCCGTCTGACAAAACGTTCTTCCGTAAACAAATGAATTTCACTTTAATCAAGGCCAGTTTCACAGCCAGGCTTCTTTAGAAGACTTTTTAAACCTGTGTTTTCACTGCAATTTTACTTCTTCTGTATTTTTCCTTCTGTCCTGTGTGCAGAACAACACTGAGCAACGAGCTCCTTTCATGAGCAGAGGCAGGAAGAGTTTCTGAAAGCCCATAATGAGTTTAAGCTGTTTCACTGACATATCACAGCTCTCATATGCATCCTGGGGAAAGCAGATGCAAAGCAGCCCACAAATAACCTCAGCCCTTCGGTGAAGATGAAGGGAAGGTGGAAGAGAGAAATATTTGCTTGTGCTCATTTAAAAATTCGGTTCTATAACTATTCATTCGCAGCAGAGAACAGGGAAGTTAAAGCTCTGTGCAGGTTTGATGTTCTACACCAAGCAAATTTGGACTTTGCTTATCTTACCAATGAGGCTTGGAAAGTTTGGAAATCAGCCTGTTTAATTTACAGATGAGAAACCCACAAAAAGCTGAAGAAAACCCTGGGAAAAAAAACCCAGCCATGACAATATTATAAATGCTTCAAGGTAAAGCAGAACAAAATTACACACAAGCCACTTGAGTTCTCCTTTGGGGGTAAATAACATCTGTGCTGTTTATTTATCAGCAAGTGGAATTCCCCTAAATTTATGAATTATGATAAAGATCAGGAAGAACTATGTGTTCATACCTGGGCTGGTAAATTTACAGCAGGTTTGAAATTAGAACATAACACATTATACACACAGAAAGAAGGACCTTTAAGATGTTATTTATTACGTGCCTTCTTTTGTCTTAGTTAACAGTAAGGTGTGACTGGAATAAAATTCATCAAGTTGCAAGAGACAACAGCCAAAGGAACAAAAGGATATTTCAGTGCTGAGACAAGGTATTTGTTATTCTTTAAGCAGTGCTCAGCCTCTTTCAGCAGCACAGTTATTTTCCAAAGTGCAATCTTATCCATCAAAAAAACCCAATCTGGAATATGTGAATGCTTGATTTATCAGGACTAAAACCTTTGCAGAAAAGATTCAGTGAGAAAGAAATATAAAATGTCAGAGTGACTCCAAAAATACACTTTACAGTAATGACTTAGTGGGACTATGGGCAAAGACAGAGGAAATCCAAGATAAAGTGTCTAAAGGAAGCAAGAGTGGCTACAGATTCACACTGGGAGCCTGTCCTCAGGGAAGAAACACTGAAGAGAAGGCAGCAGTCTGGCTGGAAAGAGTGAAGCCATTAGAAAGATCAGAAATGTTTAGAAGTTTGGGTTTTTCCAATATAGTTTGAGTGCCCTGAAATGGAACAGTGTCACACATTGCTGCACTGCATGGTATCAGCTCACTCCTCCATTAAGCAAAGATCAGTTCTTTGCAGATGATTTTGGCCTCACAAGGAAGTGGAAGGAACAGCAACAGTGCAAAAACAAGGCTGCACATGCCCCCAGCCCCCAAAAGCATTTTAAATAAGAGCCAAGTCAGGCTGCACACACTCACTGCTCCTCAGGCAGAGTTGGTACTTTCTAGGCACCATATTCTAACCCCAATGTGCTCCACCATGATGGTTAAAACCACTTTTTTTTTTTGGTTTGGGAGATAAAATGCTTCAGGAATTACACCCTTTTCCCTGCCTCCCCCTCACTCCCTGAACAGAACTGAAATGGGATAAACCCATGAAAAATGGGTTCATGGAGCTACCTATAAAAGTGTCTTGACAGCCCATCTTTGTCATACAATGCACAGACCACAAAAATAACTGATGGCTGCAAAAAAAACCCCTCAGTAGAAACTATCTTGGTATCCAAAACCATAGAAGAACATTTATTCTATATAATCTGCTATAGTTTCTCATTCTAATTTGTATCAAATTTGGTGCTACTGCAAATCATTGACCAACAAGACACACTTACTGTCGAAACATATCCTATATTTTAACAGTAGATCTTAATGTCAACTGTACTGGCAGAGAAGAATTTATACCAATTAAATGTAGCATTTGCAATACTTCAAATATATTTTCTTTATATTTAAAGAATATAAATAAAAAAAGTAAACATAAGTTTCACAAAATGTTTCACACATACTGGAAAAAAGCATTTTAATAAAGGGAAATAAAAGGTATAATAATAAAATCTAATAAAGCAGGAACCGATTCTCAGACAGGGATACCTTTAGGCTCTTGTAGTATATGGTCCTGTTGATCTCCAGAGGAAACAGATTCTGCTCCTTGCCAGAACGTGCCCAGTTGATGTATCGGAGCCAGTTGCCCTTCTCTGGGTCCGTTGCATCCACACACATCCAGCCCAGGTTTGGGTAATACACCTGAGGGGGAAATGGCATCAACCCAAGGGCCACGTGCACCAAATCACACATCTGACAGCTCCACAAGGTCATGGTACCCTCCAAGGGCAGAGACACAAAGGGAAGGAGCAGAGGCAGGGGCTGTGCTGGGACAGAGAGCTGTTGCTCTTCTGCAGTTTAACTGACCAGGTACAACTGGAAAAAACCTCAAACTTTTGGAACTGCAATCCCTTCTCTGAAGAAGATTTTGGGCTCAAAAGCCAAGATCCTTAAAACAATTCACATTTTCAGTTTGGCAAGCCTGAAATGCTGCTCTTACATTTTGCCTTTAGTAAAATGACTGATTTGAAGATATAAAGGCACAGAGATTTATTTTTACTATCTGGTGAACTGGAAAAAATAACTATATGGAAATTAGAAGCATTTGCTTTGTTTGGAAAGATATGGGAAAGCATAATTTATATTTAATGTTTTTTCAGGTTATAAAAGAACATCTTGATCCTTCCAGATATCTTGTGATTCACCTTAAAAACTGACCCTGTCCATAAACTTCTGCGTGTTCTGAGATGTGAATTCTTTGGTTTCTATTCTCAAAGAAAAAGTTTAACACCTACTCCTGGTTTACATTTGCAGACAGGCTGCAATGAAGCAAGAAGGGGACTGACATCTGCAGTTTTCTGCTGACAGGCTTCTCTTCCAAGAGCTGTTATGCATCTCCCACTCGTCTTATACTCCAAGTTAGATGCCTGTACAAAGAGCTACGAGTGGGTATTTTTTTCCTTTCTTGTTTTTCTAAAAAGCTAAAAATCTACAATGTTGTAGCTTTTCAGTGGTTCTGATACTTTACAACTAATTCCAAGGCTTTTAAAGCCATTTTCCATTTTCAATTAAACTTCTACAAGAGCTTAGAAAAACCCTTATTTAATAAATTTGATTTATTTTATGCTGATGTACTATTGATTTAATAAGAAAGAATTTTATGAATAAAGGTAAAGTTTTAATAAATACACCACAATCATCATGATTTCTTTTCAAGCAAACAGAAAATATCTCCCTTTCTTAAACTATTCCAGCACGGATTTCATCAGCTGACTTTTGAAAGAATGTTCCCCAGCACACCCAGCCCTTGCAATATGAAAGCATAAACAGCATCACAGAATTCTTTTGGTAAAAACAGAAAGCAATTCTTTCGGTTAAAATGGAAGAAAAGAGCCAAAAAATGCTGTGGAAGAGTTAAACAGATATGGAAGATGTGTCAAAATGTAATTATTAATTACTTGTTTTATATATATTACTTTAATATGTTAAATATTAAATTATTAATCATATACATACTTTAATATTACTTTTATATTACCTTATTATGGTTTTTCACAAAACAAAATACTTTATTACTTTTCAACGTTAACTGATAGAATATTTTTAAAGGCCTTGTGCACTGTGAGATAGAAAACATCTCCAACTCCTCTGTATAACACTGGCTGTGACTCCCAGAAACCTCAACAAAGCCCCTCCAGCTGTGCCAGTCATTCCAAACCTGCAGACAGCATTTCCCTCAGCTTTCAGCCACTTGCTCTCATTTTCCTACCTGGGGTTTTTCTCCAACAGAAAAGGAAAGACTGTTGTCTCCTCAGATTATTCAGATTAATCTGACTAAAGAAGCAAACGGGATGCTTGTGGAAAAGGTTGTTCCTCTAGTTGGGGGCCAACTGAACTGCTCCCACACACCACCATCCTTCTGCAAACCATATTTTCTAACAGTTCAGATTCTGGACTGGTTTCTGGTATCAGCATATGGGGCTAACTGCTGTGGTCTCATTTTAGCTGCTTTTTTTCTGACTCCAAAATCAGTCTTAAAGCGACACACAATTACTCTGCAATCTACCAAGGGTTCCCATTATCACTCGCACTGCAAACCAGGAAACTCTGTAACAGCTTGTTTGCAACTATCATTTCTCCACACTAATTGAAAAACATCCACAAGGAACATTCAAAACCCAGCACTGAGAGAAACACAATGGCAAGGTCAATAATTTACTTGGTTAATTCAATCTCACCAAATGTTCTTGTACCAGATCAAAACTGGAGATACGTTTTGCAGTGGAGTTTGAGGCAGCATTAGCTCAGGGAAATGAACAGTCTACTTGAATACCTGATTACTTTTCTAAATAGGAACCTGCATTTAGGGGAAATTGTCCTAATCAAATCCTCTGATAGAGGTCAACACTAAGTTTTGCATGTGTATCCAGTTTTTTACAGTTCAATGATTGCAGACCAGGGGCCAGAAGGACAGATGACTGTTACCAGCATCTTTAGCCTAAAAATATATAAACGAGCAACCTGTGCTCCAGAACATGCTCTGCCACAGCTCCTGCATCCCTCCCCTCCTGGACTATTCACTTTGCTAAAACCACTTGCTGTTCTCGTCCTCAGAATGACTGAAGGAGTCTTTGGAAGTGGTTATGAACTGCCTTAAAAACACTGTGGATTGGATTCAACTCCAGATGAAGCCACCTACATTTTGAAGTGCACATAAGATCCCAAGCCTCATGACTATCAGTGGAGCTATTCAGCTGTCCAGACAGCACTTGCTCCAAGGCAAGCCCAAACACAAGCAGCACAAGAAATACTGCAAGAGTTGAGGACTCATAAAAACTCCAGAAGGAAAACCCATTCCCATAACAAAGCTGGTTTTCAAAGAGCTGACTGAGGAGGAGTGCTGTGGCTTCCTTAAGAGATTCCACATCCTCCTCATTGCCCTGGTTTCATGAGCAGTTGACAGCCCTCAGCTGCAGAGGGAGAGCACTCAGGGGTTCAACCCAACAAAGCAAAGCTCTACCAGCAAGGGACTCTTCAGGGCAGGTGTGATCCACATCCAGCACATAAAGAAGTACCACAGCAATTTCCAGCAGTGCCAAGAGTTGAAAACTTTCTAACTCACAGTCCAAGAACTATTAGTAATAGATAGCAATCACCTTACATCAAGTCTATTTGTAAAATCCATGGCAAAAGTAAATACAAAATACTGATCTAGTGACAGTTCCCCTTTACAAGCCATTTCTTACCTCCCACATGTACACGTTGCTCTTGACTTGAGATCTTTTTTTCTTGTCACCAACAAATGGTCCAAACTTCTTGCCTTTTAAAATTGATTTTGTTGCCCAGACACCTGAGGAGACACATATCAGGAGTTAAAACTAATCTAAGTTCTTTCATGCAAATCTTCTACTCACAATTCATATTTCTTAAGATGAGTCCACGTGTCTGTCCTAATGGGGAGCTGTCCACTCTTCCCAAACGAAATTACTTCAGGTAAATGCACCAAACATCATCTGTACCCAGCACAGGAGGGCACCACATTTTGCCAGCAACTCTTAATTTGTGTGAGCTCGCGTAAACACCCTCGTTGTCCTTTCAAAGCTGGAGCACTCACCCAGCCGTGTCTTGTCCACAGCAGATGGGAAGAGCCTCACATCCTCGGGAAGGCCCCTAAGCACGTGCTCAGGCACATCATCCAAGGTCTCCACAGTGACAGGAGACTCAGTTGTGTTCTACAAGTCAAAAAACCGACAAGCATTAACAGATAAAAACAACTGATGATCAAACCCACACGAGCTACAAAACCTCCTGACTTGAAACGAAAGTAAAATTTCCAAACTCACCACACTGAGGATAATTTCACATATGTTAGTAATCATTTATTTCCCTATTTCAAAGCATGGCTTCCAGGCATACTCAATCCAGTCAGTCTTCAAAAAATAATCTAAAATAGCTTCTGATCTTGTCTTATGTGAAAACATATCACTTGTGAGAAAGACTAAACAGCAACTTCAGAAGAAAACCAAACTCAAAGTTCCAAGAAACACATCCAGCTCACAAAAGTGAGAAGTTAATTTTTTTACCTATTGAAACAAGAGTGTTGCAGTAAATTAACTGCTCCAGTGTAGATATCAGAACTTGCACTTGGGATGCTCCAGCTGCTCTGCCGAGGTGCAGCAGGAGGCTCTGCCTGGAATGGGGTAAAACCACTGGAACAATGCCCGATTTGCAAAGCTATCAGCGGGGAATGGGGAAGGGGCTCATGCTGGGCTTGGTTTGAATAAAGCTGAAAGCAGCAGGACTCCAATCCCAAAGTTAAACATCCGGACAGGGAGGGGGAGATGTGGCAGAGCTGATGAAGGACCCGATAAAGGAACAAACCAGTGATGCCACTGATAACTTATCTGAAGCTGCTGAGCTGACACAGCTGGGCTGGGGACAACTCACCGACAGTCCTTCACCCGAGCCTATAAAAGCCCAGTCCCACTTTTTAACAGGGTGTTCTGACATATTCCCTTCTTAGGGTGTGTATGGAGATTCCTCCCTGGAGTGGGGGACCCCAAAGCCCACCCCCTGCCATGTGCAGGGACACCTTCCACCAGTCCAGGCTGCTCCAAGCCCCGTCCAACCCAGCCTTGGACACTTCCAGGGCTGGGGCAGCCATGGAATAACCTGTGCCAGGGCCAAGAATTCCTTCCCAATACCCCATCTAACCCTGCCCTTGGGCAGTTTGCAGCCACTCCCCCTTGTCCTGGCACTGCAGCTCCTGATGATTCAAGTTCTGCACAAGTTTATTGCTCTGCAACAAACAGAATAAGCTGAAAGCAGCTTATAGAGACAAAAAGGGGTTTAAATAGTCATATAAGTTATTGTTTCAGTACTCTAAATGTTAAACGTAATTCCTAAATCAATAAACAGCTCAGAAGCCTTAGCCAGCAGGTTATAATTAATACAGAAAGTTTTAAGGTATTTTTATATTAAAGTTTGAAAGGCAACAGAAAGCTAATAAATGATTTACAAATGTTTAGCAAGTGATTAGTTCCAATTTAAGGAGCCTACAAGGCTCAACAGGCTGCTTATAATATTATTCATACTATTATTTGTATAACACAACAGTAAATGCTACTCACACTTGTCATTAAACACCCAGCTCCTTATTACCTAATTATAATTAACAAAACACTATTTCTTATAAAAACGACCAGAATTCTAAAGTTACAAGAATAAAAAGTTTCCATAAAACGTGCCCACATTCTGAAAGGATTGTGCTTGGTGAGAACTAGGCATGGGTTGAACCACATGCCCTAAAAAAACAACCCTGCCCTCTGACAACAAACTTTAATCATTCTGGTTAGAAACCAATACTGGTGGTGATGGCAGGAACGATTCTGATATTAAGGGTGTTATACTTGAGCTCTGAACCAATTTTTAGGAGGTGTTCAGCTGAGAAATTTGTCTCAGTAAACCCTGACTTTTTGGAAATGATTCTTGCCTTTACCTATAACCATAAAGCAGAGATACAATAGTAAGTTTTGCAGTGAGCACTTATGAAATATATTGAAAGGCTCCTGGAAATAGATTTTAAAAATCCATCTTGATGTGCTACCAAATTTCAGGTTTTTTATCTCTAAAGCAAAACAGATAAATCTTCTCAGCCTTTGCTCCTCTGCACCCACTCTTTGGGAGGGTGCTGCTGTGGCAATGATTCACTACATTTTTTTAAAAAAATGAAGTTGCAAGAACAAATCTTCTGCCAGTTTGAACTGCAAGGACAAGAAAAATGATCAAACTGCAGTCAGAGCAAGGTTATTATTCTGGTGCTGCCTTGGTAAGCCCTAACAGCTGCACAGAGAGCTCCCAGAGCTATTCGAGGGGAGAAAGACCCCAAAGTGGAAACCACGGAAGGAAGAGAATGCCAGAAATCCCTTCCCATCCACGAAGGAGAAGAAACCAGGGAGGGGGAAGAAATACTTATTCCTTAATTATAAAAGCTGCAGTCTATTCACAGCAGAGCAAGGCTTTATTTTGCTCTTCCAACAACCCAAAAGGAAAAATACCGAGGAAAGGAGCCTGATTTTCAGACATCTGTGAGCCTTGAACTGATATGCAAGAAGCCACGGCTGAGATGAAAAAGAAACACGTTCTTCTCAGCATATCAAAGAAAGCCAAACAGCTCTCCCAGCATTTCACAGGGGAGAACTGAGGCTACTTTCCCCAGTAACCCAATAACAAATTGTACCCCGGCACAGACGAGGGTGTGACAGCTCTCTGAACGAGGCACTTCCAGTTGCAAGCTAAAAGTGGGGTGGTTTTTTTTTGGTTGGGTTTCACTTTGGGGTTTGGTTTCTCTTGGGGGTTTTGTTTTCAGGTTGGGTTTTTTAATGAACAGTTAAAAATCTCAAGCCACGAAATAAACTTTGACCTACCAGAACTTAAATCAGACTCAAGTGATTCAGACAGAAGTGTACAGCACTGGGTTGTATCTCTGATTTTCCTGGCATGTTCCTTAATAATCATGACTCTTTTAAGCCATAAATATCCCCAAACTGTTCCACCATTTAAGAAGTCTTATTTGTATGGAGTCAAATACAATGAGAACTCTATTGTGCATCTACCTCCATAAGTCAAAGAACAGCAGGACATTCAGAGAATACAATACCAGCCCCATCCAACAATTGTCAGATTAATGGATTTCACAAGTACCACAGAACTGGATATGGCCTTGGACACAACAATACATTTCACACCACAAAGGAATGGTAACAAGTAACCAAATTCAAAACAGTAAAATAAACAATTTAGTTCAGTCAAATCCGTGCAATCTATTTTTATTTGCAATTTAGATGTAGCTACTTGAAGCATTTTCCAGATCACAACTTGTCCCCAAGGAACGTCTGTCTACCAAAAGAAATACTGTATTTCAAACACTTCTCCACCGACACTTAACAGTCACATTTAAATTTATTTTTCTGTTTAAAAAGTTGACTTCTTGATAAGGGTAATTCATTGTGCATGTCCTACAGCCAACTTTTGCATTGAACTGAAAGCCTTAATACAGTGTTTTTCACTCCCTGCAAGACTGAAATTTTGAATACAAACCCACCTGAAGCTCATTTCACTTTTAAGCTTCTTACTCTGAAGTTCATTAAAAAAATTACATTTCTAGCATTCAAATGATCCAGTTTAAAGTGTCTTTATAGCAATGCCAAGGAGTTATCTGAGGGTTGAAGGGGAGCCTCTTAACTGAAACCATCTTTTCCCGGTTGCATCCAATCCAGAGTCCAATCGCTCTGACAGCATCTTTCAACACATTAAACAACTTCTCTCACGGCTTTCAATAAAACTGTCCCTCTGCAGCAACCACAAATTAGTCTATAATGTCACAAACAGTATTAAAGCAGAGTAGAAAAGGCACCTGCAACAAGATGTTTACAGGTGATCAGAGATTAGGGCAAAAAAAGGAAGAAACCATCCTGGACAGTGCACTGACTGACAGCACTCAGTGCCAGGTTTGGGGGGAAACAGCATCAGGGTAAGTGAGGAGATAAAGGAGAGTATGCCATGGAGAGAGGGAGGTGGCAGAGGAGTTAAAACGGGTAGCTGAGACAAGGGAGTTGTGCCAGGGAGCACAGCAAAAGGAAAGGGAAAGCAGGAAGGTCCCTCCTTGTCCAAGCCCCCTGCCGGGCTACCCCTCCTTGTCACAATTTCCCTTCGTGTGCTTGGAAATTAAAGATGTATCAGAAATACTGGAAATAACCATTGAAAAACTCAGAGGGAATGGGGGGAGGAGGGAGTTTCAATACAGTGCAGGTGTAATTTGTTACCATGTGCCTCAGCACTTGTTAAATACCTGCCCATGCTGTTTCCTGTCCAAGAAGCCCCCAAATTCCTCCTGCTCCGTCTCACTGCAGTCTGAGGTGCAGGAAATGCTCCCAGTCCAACCCCATGTTTGCTTGGGTTTTTTAAAATAAACTGAGTGTATTCTGATGAACTAGTTTACACATTAAAGGCAGGTCTCCTTTCAAAACAGAGGATGCACACTGCCTATCCTGAGACAGCAATCATCCAAGAAACCCAAAAGTATTAATTCCGACAGCTGCTGTTTTAATTTTAATCCTTCTTCTCCTTACAACATATCACAGCAGTTATGAAAAGGTTTTCCTTCACTACTTTTCTACAAGATAAACCACAAACCCAGCAGCTGTTCCACAAACCAAATTAACACCAGCCCAATTAGTTTCAGGGTCACTGAAGTCACACCAAAAGCAGAGACAAGCAAAAGGAAAGAAGTAGGAGAACAGAACGCTTGGAAGGTGTTTGGCATCAGGCAAAAACATTTCTTATACAGACCTGGCACTACAACTTGTCAACAGTGAATGAAATGACAAAGGCACTGCAAGAAAAAAACACCACAGGGTTGATGCTAAATCCACACTTAATAGGAATGGTAATAGAACAACAAAAAGCCACGTGAGCTCTACATGGAAACTAAATGTGAAAGCCAGAAACACCAAGGAGGACTCTGAGCTATTTCAGTACTGACTGTACTAAACTGTAAGATGTCACATCCCAGCACTGCAAAAATGACATCAGCAGTTCCCCCCAGAAAAATGAGAAGTTTTCTTTTGATACAGCACAAAAATATTATTTAATTCTAGAAACAGAAGGGACACAACAACTGACAGGACATGAGGGGACGTGGACACACAGATGGCAAGGAAACAGTCAATGGTAACAATCACAGATGAGGATCTTCAGCTTTCAGAGTTTTAGCAGAATCCAAAGCTTGTCAGAAGGACTGACAGAGCAGGATTACTCCTCAAGCAGACAGAGCAATGGGCTCCCTCTGTGCCACTGAGAGCATCAAAACAAACCCTACAGGTGAAAGCATTTCATGTCTCAAGAGAAACTGTGAAGCAATAGTTAAACTTGCTACCCTAAAACAGACCACTAATGCCTTAAAGTGTGATAATGCAAATGTCATTTCTATTACACATGTAATTTATATTTGTCTACAGATATAATACAAATATGTATTTTTAGAATAAATATTCCAAGGCTCTGTTATTTTGCTTTTCACCTTTTTAGTATGTACATATATCTCAAAGACCTTTCAGTTTAAATCAGAGGGAAAAAGCAACAGGAAACATCCCACCAACCCATTTCCCAGTGTGATTACTTATGAATCTACTTCTACAACTTCAGAGGGAACACACTTCAGGAAGTGCAAACTGTATTCAGGGCTGCTGCTGATCAAATAAGGGCATAAAGGGCAATAAAAGCACACATTAGCTACAGGCATCAATTAAAAGTATATAAAGCTTTTTACATGACTGGGGGTTTCTGACTCATAAAGCTTCTGTTCATGGCTGACTTTTTCAGCAAAGTAAAAATGACATTCCTGCAGTCACATTCCCACGCCAAAGGGGCTTGGGAAGATCAGCCAGAGAGAGAAAGATTTAGCAGGAAAATCTGAGGCAACATGTACTTCTGTATCTTTAAGTAATACAATTGTGTGTGATAGACAAACTGAGGTTACAATTCCTACTTGGATAAAAACCAATGCAGAATAAAATGCTCTACACTTGGCACTGATTAAAACAACACCCTCCAGTCAGGATATCTGTGAATTCATACAGCAAAGGAACTGTGCTTTCCCAGTTTTTCCACCTGATTCCAGGAGAAACACTTCAGATTTCAGACAAGTGTGAAACTTCCCAATCAATCCGTTCCTGGGGCAGATTGTTTCCTGCACATTCGAAACGGGAAAGTGATTTCAAAACAGATTTTAAAAAATTGAAACCTTCAATTTTCAAGCCACTTTTTTATAAGGGGCTGAATTATTACCTACAGCTTGAGGAGGAAATAAGATTTTTCTGGAGAGGTGCTCTTGTAAGAGGTGCCAGGAGTAATAACTTACACATTGCAAAACACTTGAACCCCTGAAATAAAAGAAATCTCCCAAGCACACATGTTGTAGGAAGGATGATTAGGAAATTTAGTAAGACTGAAGATTTTTAAAGCCCATTTCTTTTGCAGTGGATGATTTACTTCTTTTATTAATAATTAACTGTTCTAAGGATTTTGATCAAGTCTTACATTCATACTCACCTGATTCATTTTGAATTCCCGTTGTGCTCTGAAAAGATACTCACAACAAAGAAACTCCTGTGATTACATGAGCCCTGAAAAGAAAAACAGACAATTGTAACATGCACTTACCTACAAATTTACACTGAATTGGAAGTACCTGCAGTTTCTTTTCCTAAATCATCTGTCAAAAAGGAGTGTATTTCTTTAGAAAAAATCTGCTCTGAGCTACGGCTTTGTTATTAGAGCTCAAATGTGTTTGAATAATCTCAAAATGGATTAATCTTCCTCCCATTTTAAATGATGATGTAGCAGAAATGTGCCCAGGTAGGATTGTTCCATTTGCTTTTTAAAGCGAGCTGGTTTGTTCAGGATGGATATAAAATCCTAAAGAGATCTGACTCCTGAAGTTCTTAAAATACTCAAAGCTTTTCAAATTAAGAAAATGCACGTACTGAGCCTCTACTCTCCCACGTCAGAAACAGGAAAATATTCCTTTAAAATAGAGCATTTTATTAAGGTATTTTATTACACTAAAGCATTTTACCTTCTTGTTTAGCAGAAGCCTGAGATTTCACAAGGTTTCTGACAAAAATTCCTAGATAAGTAAGCACCGAATTTGGAAACCCACGAACTCGAGACAAAATTAATCAGAGTGATGCCATATCCAAGACTCTTGTACATCAGCTCACTTCCTTTCTGGTTTTTTAATGCACCCAAAAAAAAGCTTTATTGCAAATTAGGCTGGAATCACTTTCCTTCCTGCTGTCAGACAGAATTTTCAACAAATTAACATCCCCCTTCTTTGGAAATTAACTGATCCCTCTTCACTTACAGCACTTTATTCAAGTACTGCTATTTCTTCCCTGTCTTTAGTTTTCTTATTGTAACAATGATTAACTGATATATTTTTTTACTGCATAAGTACTAACATTTAATTTAAAATACATTCTAGCAAAATACATCCCAAATAAATTTCACATAATCCTTCACATCTTTGCACTGAAAAATACGAATGCTGGGGAACATCACCTTGGGCCAAGCATCACTCAAATGTTGCATTGCTTAAGAAATCCATGTGAAAAGGAAAAATGTCCTTGGAAAGGATATTTCTGTTGTGTTCAGCTCTTCCAGGATTAGCTCCTTTTGCCCTGGTATTTCCACACTTTGTGAGTATTCAGGCAAAGAGCTGAAACATCTGTATTTAAGGTCCAGTTTTGCAGCTGGTTCTGTGGGGTTTAGTTTGCCAGCACAGCCCAGGGATGGGAGCAGGAGCTCCATGTGAACACATCCAAAGAAGAGCATTCCTTTTGGAATGTGCTACTACAACTTCCTGACTTATTCCAGTACTGCACTCAGCATAAAACTCTGTCCTTGAGCTGAGGCCTCGACAACAGAGGAAAAACCCAGTGCCCTTATTCACTGCTCACTGGGGCCATACCCACATGTCAATTTATAAATGAAATATTTTGGGTAGCTGAGCTTTCTTACCCGAGCTGTTCAATAAATCAGTCAAAAATTTCAAAAACAGAACAAAACCTTTTGCCTCTGTTTCATCTGAGCTGTAAAAAAATACACATTTCTTGTATTTCATAGTGAACTCAAAATTCTTTTGCTTAGAACTGATAGCTTAGAAAGAATTTTCAAACCAAAAAAACAAGCCTGGTATTTTTATAAGTTTTATGAATATTGTATTCAGCTTTTATATGGCTGGTTGATTCCAAACCTCTCGTGGTGTTTCTTAGAAGATGACAAAACATAGTAATGTGGTTAAACATCCAGGTAACAGTTCAGGCAGATCCCTTACAAACTGCACTTCTGTGTTCTTACAAGATCCCAGAGGATCCACCTCACCATAAACCACAATTAGGTGAGAAATTAAGCTGCACTAAACCCAAAGCTTCAACAGGTATTTTTAAAGCTATTCATGTAAAAATTTTAGACCTGCAGTTGTGCATTTTTCAGTGCTTTCTCCTTCCTCCACACTCCTTATTGTGTTAACACTGAACTCAACTATGTGGAAAGCAAGATTAATTGCACTGGGAAATTAATAAAATTAAGACTACATACAACTTGTGTGCAGTCACCAGGGGTTTTTTCTACCTAAATGAAACATGACCCAACAACAAAAGTGCCTGCAACAGTAACTCAGGGGTTAAATTTTGCTACACAAATTCAATAAACCCAAGGAAATATGAAACAAATTGTACAACTGCTGCACAAATATTCATTCCCAGCACGATCACTGAGTACCAGCAAGGTATTTACTCTTATCACTGTGAGCAGGAACAAGCTCTCACTCCTCACTCTGATGATTTCCTCGGAACACACGGTCAGGTCCCAGGCAAGAGTTCCCAGGAAAGCCCCAGTGAAAGTGCCACTGCTCTGCTGTGCCACCAGGGGAACTGGTGATGAGATGAATGACACGGTGATGAGCACATTCAGGGTGTTCTGAAGTCAGAAATATCTGCAAGTGCATCAGTTGCAAAGGGTCGCTCGGCAGCTCCACCAAATAACAACCATTTTCATTCAACATCTTTTCATTCCATGAGTTTCCTCCGAACTCACCAGCAACATAAAACTGCAGCTACCACAGAGCTGGATACTGTTCATAACATCCACCACAGTGAACTCTGACCACTCACTGAAATCCCCCCAAACGAGAATGACAAATGCCAGAAGTGAAGCAGAGCCACCAGCAACCCTGAGTTTTAACCATGAATTCCCAGGAAACATTGCCAAGTCCCACTGATCTCAAACCATACCTGCTACTGTGTCCCCTGAGTGCAAAAATACCACACGCTGACTGCAGATATCAGAGCACCTGGAAACACAGGAGAGGGGACATCTCCTGCATCATCTCATCCAAGAGCTTCAGAAAAGTGTACTTAGAAAAGTTCCAGGCAACAAATTATATTTATTCAGATAAGAATATACAAGGCTTTTGTATTTAAGGAAACACTGGGGTCACTCTAAAACAAAATGCTTGAAACAAAAAGTATTTTGGCCTTATTTCTGAATCCACACTCAAGGGTTTTAAATATTCCCTTAGAAAAAAAATATAACTTTCTGGGAATAAAGTTTGTAAATGAAAGCAAGTCATTTTATACAAAGCATTGCAGATCATCTCTTTCAAACTAAATCTTCCAGATTTCATAGTCTATCTTCTGATTTTATAAGCCATATTTATCATTTCTCTGTGTGGGCTTTGTTTGGTGTTTTTTTTTTAAATCCCAGAATCAAAAAGCATTCTGAAAGAGGCTGTTGCTTCCAATTTTCAGAGGAAGGAAAAACCAGCCATGAGAGTATCAACCCTATTTTGGAAGCTGAAAATGGGACATGCATTACGTCACTGCTCCAGTAAAAACATGTTCATTAGAGAACCAGGAACAACTTGCAAGTCTCCCCAGCCTGTTTTCCTAATGACCAGGGTTCAGGCTGGGATTCTGCACAGCTCTTGGCTTTGCTTTAGTTTCTAGTTGCAGCCCATGATCCCTTTCTAAAAATCAGGACATTTCCATTTATTCAAGGCAACACTTAAATACTCTAATCCACGAATTTTCTATTAGTAGGTGAAACAAAGGTTGTCAGTTAAAAAAAATTAAGTTCCTATTAAGACTAAAATATGTATTTGCTAGTGTATCTTAGTTCACTGCAAAGACATTTTCAGTCACTCGAGGCTGCCTGAATAAGAACAGAGAAAAAAATGGGCAGTGATTTTCTGAGCACTGAAATCTATTCCCCATTGTCCAGTAAGAAAAAAGCCTTTGCTTGCTGCCACATAACCAAATAAACTGTTATAACTTAGAAAGGTTTATGCAGGTTACCAAGAAAACAAGCCAAGAAATCACCAACACAACACAAACCCAGAGTTTATTAATTAAACAGCAACTAGTCAAGAGAAGTCAACAGGCAATAACAGGTCTCTAACAACTGCAAATATACAGAAACACCATTCCAATCTTCAGAGATAAGTGCACATTAATTCTACTTGCAATTAAAGTAAAACCCAATGAAAATTCTCTCAGACAAGGACCTTCCTGACTGACCACTACATGAAAAAACCCATTTCAGTCATTTCTTTTTACTCCACAGGGCTCAGCCTCACAGTTTTGTCTACAGGCATGTTTTACACAGAGGCAGAGAGGAAATATTTTTCAGCTAAGAATACAACTGGAAAAAAAACACATTGATAAAAGAAATTATTTCATTGAGGGGGAGTCATTAACTATCAGGCTCATCCTCTCCACACTAACAAGTTCACCAACAAACTCACTGCAGTGCTTTAAATTAAAGGTTTGCCAAGGCAGGAATACATCACTGGTCATCTCCAAATCTCTCTGAACTTCTGTTTTTAACTGACAGACACCCAGTAAGAAGTACTATTCAGATCTCCTGTTTTTACACTATTATTACTTGTCTACCCCCAAGGATCAAGGATTTTATGTGTAACAGTGAAATAGGGACATCACTGCACTGCAGGATGGAATTCCAGAGCCACTTCAGCTTTTACAGAAAAGGACTTCCTGCTTTACTTCCCTTCCATTCTCAAGCAAATATGCAATAGGAAAAAAAAAAAAAAAAAAAAAGGATGGGTTATACAAGGGTAGAGAAGCACTTTAACGTCCTTCCCCACCTCCCAGGCTGCTCCAGAAGGAAGGCTGAAGCTACACTAGACAGGCACCAGCTCAGGAAATCTCCAAACATCACACTTATCATGGCATTTCTACCGAAGATATTTTATCCAAAGTGATGATTTGCCTTTCATTTAACATAGCTGGGGGTTCACTGTAAGTGAAATTCATTTTTATGATCTATGCCATGGACAGTTGAGGCACTTCAGCCCGGGCAAATCCCGGGAGCTCCACGCTGGAAAACCAACAGGTACTTCTCGATGGTTCTCACTGCTGTGCCTGCAAGTCTGAGAGTTCTTTTGTCTCCTAAAAGTCACTCCCCCATCCATCAGTGATGCAGGTCTCTATCTGAAAAGTGCCAGTGCTATCACTGATTCACCAGTGGAGATCCCTCTGTCTGCACCAAGGAAAGCAGCCCTGAATTCTTAACATGCCCATCATTTTTAGTGAAACCTGGCAAGTGCCAGCAGAGAACAATATAATAATTAAACACCGTGCTGCTGTCCATCTTCAGTTCCCTTAATCCACTCAGCATGTTTGAATAAGATGAAAAACACTTTGCATCCAAATAACGTGCCCCAAGTCCAGGGCACAGACTGGACACAGCAGACTGGGGCAGCATCCCAAGCACAAGCAGCCCCTGCTGTTCCAAGAGCTGTCCACTGCTGCTCAAATGTAAAATGAGAAAAATACTTCTCTTGCCACTGAATGATTTAGCAGGTGCAGCCACACCACCTTCCCTTCCTCCTTCAACAGCTGAAAACAATTTAAAGTTTCCTTTACTACGTCAAAATGGAAATTTTGCAGCTTCGTATGAATTTGAAACCACTGGAAACTTCCCTGAAGCCTCCAGGTACCTGCCGTGAGATGGTTATCAGCGATCTCCACACGCTGCTCTGGCTCCAGATCAAAAATGTACCTGCAGATACATCTCTAGAGCTGCCCTACATGTCTCACACGATCACCTTTGCTCTCACCCCAAACGTTTTTCCCCGTGGTACCGCTGCACCATCATGAACTGCGATATACATGAGCATCTCCAATTTAGGAGATTTAACGGAAGGGCATTTCCAGCGAGGAAAGCGACTGTGGAGTTCATTTCCCCAAGCTCTGCTCGCTCGGTTTGGCAGAACTCGACCCTGCGGGAGCCTCGGGGCCCGCGAAGCGGCGGAACTTTTGGAGACGGCGCGTTAGGAAGTGTTCGGGAGAGCACAGCTCCCTCGGCATCGCGCTGAGGAGCGACACCTCCGAGCCAGCGCTCGCAGCGCAAACACACTGAAAAAGCCGCACCACGGGGACGGAGCATCTTCCCCCGAGCGGCCTCTCCCGCCCTCCTCTCCCTCGCTCCCTGCCCGGGGCGCTCCCTGCGGGCACAGCTCCCGCACCGCTCCCCGCACCTGCCGCGCCGCCTCGCCCCGGCCGCCTCCTCCTCCCTGCGGATCCCCGGGCCGGGCGGCTCCGCCGGGGCCGCTCCGGGCCGCGCCCGCCGCTCTGCCCCTGCCCCCGCCCTGCCCTGCCAGGCCCGGCCCGGCCCGGCGGGTCCCGCCGCCGCCTCCCGCTCACCTGCGGCCCCGCCGGGAGCGCCGCGGAGCGGCCTCAGCGCCGGCACCGTCCGGGCGCCATTTTGTCTCCGGCCTCGGAAGTGACGTTGGGGGGAGGCCGCGGGCAGGTCCCGCCGAGGGACCCCCCCGGCGCCCCCTCAGCGGCTTCGTCCTCTTCGTCCTCTTCATCCCCATCCTCTGCATCCCCCTCAGCTGCTTCGTCCTCTTCATCCTCTTCATCTCCATCCTCTGCAGCCCCCTCAGCTGCTTCGTCCTCTTCGTCCTCTTCATCTCCATCCTCTGCATCCCCCTCAGCTGCTTCGTCCTCTTCGTCCTCTTCATCTCCATCCTCTGCATCCCCCTCAGCTGCTTCGTCCTCTTCATCCTCTTCATCTCCATCCTCTGCATCCCCCTCAGCTGCTTCATCCTCTTCATCCTCTTCATCCTCTTCATCTCCATCCTCTTCAGCCCCCTCAGCTGCTTCGTCCTCTTCATCCTCTTCATCTCCATCCTC
>JAYRBT010000056.1:2941429-2965901 GCA_036023395.1 Myiotriccus ornatus | reverse complement strand
CATCCTCTTCATCTCCATCCTCTGCAGCCCCTTCATCTGCTTCATCCTCTTCATCCTCTTCATCTCCATCCTCTGCAGCCCCTTCATCTGCTTCATCCTCTTCATCCTCTTCATCTCCATCCTCTGCAGCCCCTTCATCTGCTTCATCCTCTTCATCCTCTTCATCTCCATCCTCTGCAGCCCCTTCATCTGCTTCATCCTCTTCATCCTCTTCATCTCCATCCTCTGCAGCCCCTTCATCTGCTTCATCCTCTTCATCCTCTTCATCTCCATCCTCTGCATCCCCCTCATCTGCTTCATCCTCTTCATCGTCTTCATCCTCTTCATCGTCTTCATCTCCATCCTCTGCATCCCCTTCATCTGCTTCATCCTCTTCATCGTCTTCATCTTCTTCATCCTCTTCATCTTCTTCATCCTCTTCATCTTCTCCATCCTCTTCGTCATCTCCATCCTCAGCATCCCCTTCATCCCCTTCGTTCCCAACACTCCCTCCATCCCCAACAGCCCCTTCGTCCTCTTCATCTTCATCCCCCACACCCCCTTCATCCTCTTCACCCTCTTCACTCTCAGCATCCCCTTTGTCCCCAACACCCCCTTCATCCCCTCCACCCTCAGCATCCCTTTCATTCCCAACACCCCCTTCATCACCTTCACCTCCTTCCACTCCCTTCACCCGCAGTACCCCCTTCATCCCCAGCACTGCCTTCATCGCCCTCATCCCCAACATCCCCATCATCCCCAGCACTGCCTTCATCGCCCTCATCCCCAACATCCCCATCATCCCCAACACCCCCATCATCGCCCTCATCCCCAACATCCCCATCATCCCCAACACCCCCTTCATCCCCATCATCCCCAACACCCCCTTCAACACCTTCAGCCCCAACACCTCCTTCATTGCCTTCACCCCCTTCCATCCCCTTGACCCGCAGCACGCCCTGCATCCCTTTCACCTCCTTCATCCACAACACCCCCTTCACCTCCCTCATCCTCTTCATCCCACCCACCTCCTTTATCCCCTTCACCCCCTTCATCCTCTGCACCCCCAGCATCCCCCGTTCGCCCTTCCTGCCCCAGCCATCACCATCTCCCAGACAGTGAGGAGAGCAGCTTCGCTTTCCCTGTTGCTTTTATTTCTAATTTTTTTTTTTTTGGTCTGTTTTTTGACTTCTCATAATAAAGCAGCTCAGTAGCTCGGTGGTTTTCTTGCATGCGACTGAAAACAAAACAACAAGAATAACAACAAACAAAGTGGCTGAGGCGAAATTATTTGAGTCACTGAAGTGATGTGGGGACTGACCCTCACACCCCCTGAGGGGCCTGGGCTGGGACCCTTTTATACTCCATTTACATCATCCCGTCCCATCTAAACCAAATTTTCCTCACTAATTTCTAAGCAAGTACCTGAGAGGTAAAAAAAAATATCCATAATCACCTCCTGGCAGATGTCTGTATTTGTATTGCAGTGTCTCTCCCCTTAATTTCTATCTCACCTGAGTATTCTATTCATAATGCAGTCAGAGATGTAATCCTCATGGGGCAGGACTATATTTTACCTGGAATTGTTAAGAATTTGCCATTTTCCCACAGGAAAACACACTGACTTCAACTTGTAGAAAATAGAAGGCATTAATACAGTGAATTTGAACACCTCTGTAGTGATGCTTAACTTTGGCAAGCAACAGCAGACTGAGAAATAACAGGACACGCTGATGTTCCCAGCTGGAATACTCGGGATGCATTTATATTATTAAAGCGTTGTTTTAGTTACACCATAATCAGTTTTGAAACCTATAATTTTAGTAGTAAGAAAATCTCAAATATGTTCAAACTACTTTAACTTATTAGTTTAAATGAATTCTAATTTAATTTTATTAACATTAAAGTTTATAATTAAGCTAAAGTAGTTACACCTCTGAAAGTTTTGGTTTTTTTTTTTTTTTTAAAGAAAAATCAAGTCTCCCATTTTAGGTGTTAGAGCCCTATACCTGTACAACAGGGAAACTGAAAACACAGAACAAACTACCTACCCTATTAGCTAGAGTAATGAAGCTTTCTACCTTCAAGATTATATATAAAATTTCCCAAAAGTATCACAAATAACAGAAATTATAACTTTTCTCTACTTGTGTTTACAGGTCATCTTTTTTCCCCTGCGTTTACCCTGACAGTATCTACCATCTGGTGGCGTTCCAGGGGATTTGCACTTTCAATTGACGCTTGGTGCTGGTCAGAGAAGCCTACAAATCTTTAGCTGATTAAAGTTCTGAACCGCTAAGTTTTGGTGTTCTGAAGATATCGATGTTGCTGCTATTGTGCTCTGTTAAATGATGAATTATAGCTCCTCAGGTTACCTGGGTGTGTGTAAGCACACAGGGCCGCAGAAGAAACAAATATTAGCAACAGCTCTTCTGTAAATCTTGGATGCCTGACTGAATATTAGAGAGTTAGAGAAAAGGAACTTCTTGTGTGTGAAAATCTTAGTGAGCCATGGCAGGAAAAAATATTTCTAGGAAAGATTTTTCTTATCAGAGGCTCTAAAGCAGCATTGAAACTGGACTCCAGTGATACCAGCATGGCCAGTTCTTCTCTTGTTAACTGGGACAAGGTCTCTTTTATCATAACTTTCTGTGCTGTTCTGGGTGTCCCTGTAAACACAGCATGTTATGGCTCTCACTAATAACGTCCCTGGGAATCACTGATACAGCTGAACTGCTTGGGTTACTGGTTATTAATACCACTTAAACTCTGAGTTTAAGAGATATTACCACCTTTTTCTATAAGTGTATTTTGGTAGATGAACTGGCTGAACTGCTCAGATATTCAGTTATTAAGTATTCGTGCTCCTTTCCTGCTGGTTTAGGTGAGCCTTTCTAACCTCCGGGTCCACCACATTCCTTACTTTTATTCCTGCTTCCTACAGCCTGGCCATTTTTGCACCAGTAGCCGGTTTCATTATAAAAATCTGATTTTTTCACAGAATAAAGCAATGTCCAAGCTTTTACACTACTCAAATGACTCATGGTTTGCTTGTCACTCTTAGTCTGTGTTGTGACAAGCTGGCTCAGAGGATGAAACAGGACTGAGAGTGGAGACAGCAAATCTTTGTCTGTATTCCTGCCTCTTCCAGCTGCTGGATCATTCCAAACCACTGAGGTGCTGTGTGGATGGTGTAGGCATGCTGTGAGTAACCAGTGTGTAACTTCAGTTCTGCTGGAAGCATTTTACAAATAAAACCACTTGACGGCTACGAGACAACGTACAATAATCCGAAGCTTTTCTCTGTTCTGAAGATGTTCCTTTCTCCTGTAAAAATGCCATCAGTAATTCCCACCACTAGCTGGGGCTCGGGTACAGCTTACTGAGAGAGCAGTCACTGTGCATCTGCATCAGCCTGCAGTGAGGAGTCTTTAATTTTAATAGTCTGCTTGTACATTCTTTCTACATTCCTTCCTGTCAGGTGTATGAAATCTCAAGTCACTCTTGCGGCCCTTGCTCAGTTTTCTCCATGAAATGCAGACATTCTTCACCTTCTCAGATCCTTCTGTTGCTACTTCCCACTCAATCAAGCATGTTTATTGTGTGAAAGCTAATTATTAATCACGGCAAAATGAGGTAGAAGAACTCATCAGGAAAACCGTTTTCAAGGAGTAACTTCATAATTATGAGTTAAACATTTCTCAGCTTCGGCACTTCCAGGTTTAAATGAGCAGATGGCAGAGTTTGCCTCCCTGTGAGAGGTGATTAATAGTAATCTATGCTTTCATAATCTCATTAATATTTTGTCTCTTACAAAGGGACAGATCTTAGTGCCAGGAGTAGTTTGCTCAGGGTAATTCCAGGTCTGGATCACAGAGGAAACTTGATGCAGCAACTTACACCAAGTAAATTTTTTCACTACTTTTTAACAGGCAGCTTTTGCTGCATTATTTTTTTATATACAACTTGCCTTTAAGGGCTGGCTTTTGGGTCAAAATCTCTTGTACTTTCTAAAGCTCTGTGCGAGCTGTGAAAAGTGGACTTTTCTCAATTCTCAGTTCTCTTTCTCTAACCAGTTTGTAGGGGTGTAGGCAGGGAAACACTGACAGTTGTGGCTGTCCCTTATTTCTCAGCAAAATGCCTCAGTGCCTGGTACAGGAGAGGACATCCCTTCAGGGAGGAAGCTGCTATTTCCTCCACTATGCTCAGTTATTGCTGCTTTTTCGACTCCTCTGGGGTTTCTTCCCCCACTAGATGGGAAATGAGGAAGAGCTGCCATTCCTCTCTCTTTTCCCTTGAGCACACCTGCTGAACCTGCTCGTTCCTTCCCCGTTTCCTGCATAGGATGAATCAAATGTCATGAGGCAGAATATCCCCAGGACTCAAAGGAATTTGTTATTTGAGGATTAACATGGTTCATAAAAGCAGGAAATGGAGTTGCTTCCCAGCTCAAGTGAGACATACAGTACTAATTTCCTAAGACAAACACCAGTACATTTAAAATTGCCTTGTTAGAAAATGTTTAGTCATTCTGGAGGGAAGCAGGGAGTGTTTAAATAAGTCAATGACTTATTAAATAACTCAGTTGCTGGTCATTTTTGCTGGTCAGTATTGCTTTGAAGTTATTACCAGATGACCAGCAGGAAAAATTAGTTAAAAGGCTTAGGTAGTAGAGAAAAATCCATGCTCTTAAAGCATCAGTAGCTTCATGTTCTGCACAGGAGGAAGAACTAAGAGGATTTCTCCAAAGAATAGAACTGATTCTTCCTAACTTTTTCCCCCTCAAAAAACAGAGGGAGCTTCTATTTTTCCCTGGCTGTTACTGGAATTGTTGCTGTGGTGCATCAGTATCACTCTTACATGTCACTTTTACTGCCTTTTCTACTGGAAGATAAGGTTGTAACATTTGTAAGAGTTTCTTCCCCAGGTTTATCTGACTGCTGATGTTGGTATAACATCCGAAGTAGCCCCACAGGTTGGCAAATCCGTTGTTCAATTTTAGCTCAATCTGGAAATGTGAATGATATTAAATGTCAGTGAAGACAATGTGTTGCAGTTCTCTATTTTTCCTTCTTCCATTTCCTTTTTTTTTTTTTTTTTTTTTTCTGGATGGCACTGTTTGGTTTTGAACTCTCTGGAATCAATCATCCCTGCCAACTTTCTTTCTGGAAACAGAACACAACTTTGGATATGCATGGAATGTGCAGCACTCCTTGCCTGCTGAGACATTTGCCAGTTTAACGTTTACCAGAGTCTGAAAAATCTGACTTCTCCAGCCTGGAGCTGAACGAACTCCATGACTGAATGGGGATCTTTGTGTTGGAGTTCAACTGTTTGTTGCAGAGCAGGGGGACCTGTGGGTTTGGTCTGAAGCCTAAATCCACAAGGCCTGGACAAAGACACGTGGCCAGTGAGATGCTCAGTTTATTTATCCAGAAATGCCTCCACGCTGCAGCTGTAAAAAAATGGACAAAGCACTAATTCAGCCTTCTCCTTTTGCCAGCTGGTGTCAAGTTGCAGATCCCCTGTTACCTTCTGCATCCATCAGAAGTTGTCAAGCCAAACAAAATGCTGGGAATCTCGGTGGGGTTAATCTTTTAGCTTAAAAAAGCTGCCTGCAAAAGGATGGGTATGGGTATTCTGGTACTTTAGCTGGTGAAGTAGGTGAGTATAAATAGGTATAACAATGTCTTCAGACGTGCTGTAGGCCAGTTATGATTTAGGTTTTAAATTGCAGTGCTTCAGTAGTATCTACACTGCAAAACTTAGGCTGGTGGAGCAGAAATTATTTTTAGCTGGAATGGTTCTTCATCAAAAGCAACCCGAGCACTCTTGTGACCTGAGGGGTCTTCTACATTCAATGAGTTGCTTTTTTGCTCTGTGTCCTTTGCTCCTGTCTTATATTAAATAACATTAGGGATGATCTTACCATAAAACTTGCTGAACATCACTTCATTTGAACTGTTAAGAAGCTGTGACAGGATTAATGTTTTAATGGTTAAAGATTCCTGGGCTGGTGGCTTTTCCCTTACCTGTGTTTTAACCCTCTGCAAGTCACTTAATCTGTGTATCAAGGCAGAACTTGCCATTCTCATGTGAATGATACTTCAGCACACTTGAGTCTGAAACCTTGACAGAGGTGTTAATGTGCAGGTTGTACTTATTTTTGAATGAAATGAGATGTGATTAAGATGTTTGCAGTGGTGTTCTGCAGTGCTCCTGCATGTTGGTGTTTAACTATAAACGAACACTTCTTAAATTTATAGGAGTAAGTTGACCTCCATAATTCTTCTGGTGCAAATTGGTTTTATTGAAGTCATTCTTCTGACATTTTCTGCTCTTACAGGGAAAACATGCCTTAAATGAACTCATGGACGAATCACTGTCTTGATGTCCAGAACTATTACAAACATCAATGCATCAGCTCGCTCTCCCGGTTACGACTGCTGTGTGTCTTCCCCACAGACACAAATGCAAGGGGACAGCTCTGTTTGTGATATTTTTTAGTGACATCTGGCACTCTCACAGGAAGCCTGGTGCCTGCTTGTCTGTTTGGGAGAGCCACATTCACGACTCAAGGCCAAGCTGCAAAAGGGAACGTTATTGTTGGTGACTATAAAGGAATGAATGTGATCAGGAGCGAGGACTGTAAGTTAAAAGCAAGTGTTGATTTATTGAGTGTTGTTCCCTGTGAATAAAAGTCGAACTTGGCCAGCTGGTGAAAGTCTGGAGCTGCTGTTTCCTCGTGTGTTCTCATGCATAGGAAGTCTCCTGACCTGGGGCCTTGATTCCACCACTGATCATTCATTTGAGCTCACAGAAGGGTTTGCCCTGGGACAATGTGCTGTCTGACTTCTCACAAAGCAGAAAAGATCCCACCTTCCACAGAAATTCTACCAAAAACTACATGGGTTGTGTTCAATCTATGTTTGAAATCCTAAACTAGCTGGATTTTAAGCAAGGACAGCTCAGTCACAGAACACTGCAGGAGTTTCATATGAAATACAGAGCTCTGTGTGGATTTTTAGTCTGCATTTCCTGGACATTTGTATCAGGAATTACAGATTAATTAAATTAAGGATTCAGTCACAAATAGAAACAAAACAAATGAACAAGCCATTGCTTTTTAAGGTTTGCTTGAAGCTGACTGGAATGTTCTACACTTGAGATTTCCAGGCAGCAAGGTGTATGAATCACCAGAATATTAAATGTATCATTGTAGCAGCAGTTGCTGTTTCTTCAAGTTTTCAGAATAACAGATGTCCTCTGATTTTTCAGAACCCTTGCTTCCTCTACTCTACACTGAGTATCCTGTACTCCAGCTGATAATCAGAAGGAAATTGCCTTCACGTTTTTGCAGGTTCAGATTTAGTACAGCACAACATTTAATACTCAGTCTCCACAACTAATGTTTCAGAGGAGCATGGGCTGTTTGGTTAGGGGTTGATTTTTACCTAAGATTAATAAAACTTACCTTAAACTAGAGGGTGGACTATAAAGGCACAGTTAAGACCAGAAAATTTAGGTAGTTGGTGTATGAAGTTAAACTGGCTTTTAGTGAGAGATTCTGGTGTAGGAGCAAGGCAAAGTGTCCCTGAGCAGAATTTCAACTGGTGTTCTGTCCATGATCCAGGAAAAGTCAGAACTGCCCACAAAGGTTGTCTGCTCCAATGCCACACATTTCTCAAATTTCTCTTGTTACTTCAGGCTTAACCAAAATTCAGAGCTGGCATAAGAATGTCTTTCTGATATTGTGGTATTTGCAAGTTAGCAGTGACTGCAGAAGAAACTGGTGACATCTGTGCTATTCCCTCCAGTGGGTGAATAATTCATAATTCCATATGCCAAGCATTTGGGAAGGCATTAATGCATCGTCTGGGGCAGTTTCCAGTACAGACAAGAAATTGTTAAATCTAGACTAACAGAAATTACTATTCTTTTGCAAAAGAAGTTTTAATCTTCCTGCTTCCATATGAGTTTACATGAAGGTAAAGCTTATTACTCATGGTCACAGACTGAGTGCTTCACCACATCAACTCAAAAACTAACCAAACACTCCTGAATTACTTTTTCTCATATGTAGTTTTGAATTATGGTTTTATTTATCAGTGTCAAATGAAATGGTTGTAGGCACTGCACTGACAAGACAAGTAGCGAAATAAGCCAGGAAAATTGAAGGAAGTTTAAAATATTTTAATTTCTTCAAAGAAAACAAAGAACAATTGCTGTAAAGTAAGGCAATTTATATTATGATTTTTATTTCCAGAGCTTGGATTGATATGAGAGTTCATGGCACACGACAGAAACAGAAAAGCAAATACAGAGAAGTTGACACATTCAGCAATTATCAGCCTTGTGGATTATCAGGATTTTTACACCAAACACTGAAGGGCCGTAAAATTTAGAAAATCTGATGCACTTGCAGCCACTTGCCACGCAAAGCCTTTGCTCTGAGCTCTGTGCATTCAGGTCCTGCTGCACTAAAAATGCCACAGCAAAGCTGCGTTGTACCTCAGTGCCACGCTCTGACCTGGCCTTGCACGTGTTGTCAGACAAATCAACTGCGCTCTTAGAAAACCAGACGCTCCCAAAGGAAAAGATTTGTGTTTGCTAATCCAAAAGCTTCTCCGTGTCAGCTCTAGAGCTGCTGAGTAACTGGTTAAAGTGACCCATCAAAAGTGGGTATTTTCCAAGCACCCCATAATTCAGGATGTTTATTTGAATCCCTGCACGTCTCTGCAACAAGAGAAGGCAGGAAATTCCTGATGCAACAGTCAGAAGAGCAAGCGTTCAGGTGGTAGGTCAGTTCCAGCCAGGCCTACCCTGTTTTGCCACAGAATAACATAAGTATCACCAGCAGAAAATCTGCATCAAAGTGGAAAGATTTCAGCTTCCAACATCCAGTATTTTCTTAATTTGTAAATAACTGGTTCTCTCGGAAGCTAACTCCTCCTTTTTGATACATCACGTGGTAGATGAACATGCCACAAGCACTTAACCAGCCAAAAACACTTAAAAGATCCTGAATACATTCTGGATATGTTGGATTGGGGTTTTTTAAAGAAATGCATAAAATGTAATGTGAAATAATCTTTGGTTGCATTTAAAACCCAAGCATGTATTACCTGTAAATCCCATTTCAGGTGTACATCTGCTTGCTGCAGGGTTTTTTCTTACTGCAAAATCTTTTTCTTCTGGTAAAATCCTGGATAGTAGAAATCCTATGAAATGTCCCATACTCTGGAATCAGGGGGAGTGTGGGGATGGTCCTCAGAGCTGTGTGGGATCCCCATAGACCTGGAATGCTTTCACCATATTTTCCATGGATCATCTTCTCACACAAATACAGGAACAGTCTTTAGTTCTTATAAAATAAGGAGCACTTGTATTTTCTGGCATAGAAAGGCATGGCTGCTTGTTTCAACTCTTTTCAGGGCCTGGAAAACAACAAGCAGACATTTATTGCTCATCCTTACCCAAATGTTAGATAACTGATCTTTGTTCCTCCCTCTCTATCTTTCCTATCACCACTTTATTTCTCTTCCCAGTTGTTCAGCTGCTTTCCTGTTCTTGTAGAGCTTGGTCCTGTCATAATTCCTAAATAATTTTACCTCTGTGCAGGAGAGTAATTCCAAACCCCATGCACTTGATATTATAACAATATCTGGCAATTTTTTTCTGATTTCTGGTGGCTTTAGATTCCCCCACATTGTGATGCAGCTCTTGCTGAGTCTGATGCAATGTGTAACATAAAAATAGATTGTTTAGTCAAAAGAAGCACACCAGACATTTCCCAGGTGATTCCTGGGACCTGCTCAGAGGATGGTGCTTGTTGGAAAAGCCTGATTAGCAATTTACTTACGAGTACCTGCCTGACATCTTCCTTACGACAGCAATTACAATTCCTGCCAGGATTCCAACTGCAACTACGATTCCAATGATTATTCCAACCAGTGCAATTGTTTCCAGACCACCTGAAAGAAGAAGTTGGGAATGTGAGCACGTTTCTCATGGAGACCATTGGTAAGAGGCTACTGATATAGAGCTGATGCTGTCCCGCTGCATCCCACTCCTTGGGGAAATTCCCTTCTATCTTGGGAGTTCTGAAGTAGGTTTGGCAAGTTCAGCAGCCTGAAAATGTGCCTTTGGACTGGAGGGCTCCATGTGGATGTGGCCATGGGGCTGGTGAACCAGGGGAGGCAGTTCAGGGATAGAAGGGGCACAGCCAGTGGCTGCTGGAAGGGGATTCCCTGCCAATTATGATCCCCCTTGTCTTTTGAAGCAAATCTTCTCTTTAATACCTTTTTCAGTTTTCTCTGGTTCCCCACGTGGTTCACCTGTAAAGCCAGGAAGAGAACAGTTACCCACTCTGCCCTGTACAGAGTTTTCCAGTCCAATATGTAACGCTACATGCAAGGAAAACTTTTATCAACTATATCACAATGGTTTGAGGTTGTCCTTTTGACAGGAAGGGAGCAAATTAAAAGTTTGGGAGAGTGAACACAAAAAATTCCTAAGTAATAGAAAGAAATTAAAACCTGAGGGACCGATTGATCTGATATATAGTAGTGAAATGTGTGATCACATTAAGATCAATAAGGCATTTATATCTGATATAAAATAATTATGATTAAGACAGAAATCAGATTTTAATTGTCTGAGACTGGCATATGCTGATAAAATTTCACCTTGCTCTGAGTGTATTTGCTGGACTATTCAATGTCTATTTATAAAGAGAACACCTGAAACTCAGTGTTTGAATTTTCCAGATATTATTTAGTAGATGGCAGTAGAACTTTGACATGGGAAAAAAATAGCAATGCAAAGGTGTTTTACCATCAACACTCTCCGTGTTCACTCCATAACCAGTAGCATTGTCACTGTCTCCATCCGGGACAAAAGCACTTTCTGTGGTCATCAGGTGTCCAAACTGCAAGAGATTTGTTACACTGTGTAGTCTGGTGGGCAACTACGAGAATTGGGGGGGAAAAGAGGGAAAAGGAAACCTCAGTACACTCAGTCTACGTGCATGAAGGTCACATTTAAATGTCTTGGTCATTCACGTCCTGTCGATGCTTTTTTAGCTGTCACCCATCACCTTTGACTTGTGTACAGTGACCAAAACAAGCCAAACAAGCTGGTTTATTTTCCCAAGTGGTTTATTTTCCCAGCTGGAGGCTTTTCCACATGAGATGACCTCTCGGCAGGACTGCCAAAGGAGACTGCAGAATACTGCAGCCCTGCCTTTTTTCAGTGCTTTGGTTTTGGTGTTTTTTACACTGGTTTGTCAGTTTGGCTTCACTGAAGCTGAGGGAGAGACACTGAACTGGAAGAGGCAGCGAGGGGCAGGGAACAGGCAGGTAACACAGAGGAACCTTTATTTGGCCTTTTATACTCACCAGGGTCGGCAGAGCTTCGAATTCCGTGTCATTTCTGTCTCTGAAATCGATCGTTGCGCTTTCTTCTCCTTCTAGAACTGAGCTTGCTGAATCAAATTTGAGAAAATGAGTCAGGATTTTACTTTTTAGTCACCTGTTCTGGCTACTTTGACATGAAAACTTTGTTAAACACGAGCTCTGTGCACTGTTCTGTGTCCCTGCCCCGCTTTGGTTTGTGAAATTATTTGGAATAAATACGAATTCTGCTTTACTCTTGCCCAAAGCAGTAGGACAAGGGGCTTAAGTACCATCACTTAAAACATATTGGCTAGTAAAGTTTTGTCTAAGGAAATATTTTGTCTTTTTTCCAGGAAAGGTTCCCTCTCCCCCCTGAGGGGATGTGATGCCTCCAGATTTCCAGCTTATGCACTGGGATAAATGACTTCCAACACCTTCCATTTTCTAAAAGAGTAAGAGCTTTCTCCCGTCTTTCAGCTCAGTCTCAGCTGCAACCTTTATTTTTAGAACTGTCAGCAATGTTTATGGGGGCAGCTATAGCTTGAAAATTCCCCTACAGAACTCTGTCCTGAGGTTCTTCTAACATTGCTAATGCTTAGCTGCCATAATTTGATTTTTTTTTTTGTTTTAGGCAACAATGTAAGGTCTCCCTTTTTTATTCTAGACCTCTGTGCCCTCTGTGCTCTTTGGTATAATGGACATTTACATTTTGGCCCAAATAATGCTGTTCATTTACAAACACAGCCAGAATTCATTCAGAGGCAAAATAAGCTGGAACAAGGTAGGACATGAAAAATACGGCCCTGTGAAGACAACTGGAATTATCAGGAACATGCTGAAAACATAAGTATTGTTTGATTAAGTTTCTTGCTGACTCATAAACCTGTGGCCATGCAGATGATGTGAATGTGGTGAGAGATGCCTTGGGAGTTGCTTACAAAGCCAGGTGAGGCTGCCTGTCCTGCAGCCTGGGAATAAAGGCCCTGCTAATTCCAGATGCCAGGGCTGATATTTAAACACTAATAGTATTTTCAGGCAAAAAAAAAAAAAAAAGCTTGGGACTTCTGGAAAAAATCCCTCCCCAGATTCAAACTTTGCACGGGACTGCTGTTTCTCTCAGCAATCAGACTAAGAGAGGGACAGCTATTCACAGGAGTTCCTTTAAAAACTGACAATTACTGTCCCACTGGAATATTTTATCTCAGAGAAATGTTCACGACCTGTTTGGTTTTGTTAAATTAACTCTGTTTCTACTAATTTCACTTTTTATGTAGTCACCTAAAAATGTTCTCATCGCCTCTGCATGTGAAGTTAGAGTATATCTGAATTGTTTGACGAGGTCCAAATACTTTTTGTGGAAGACTTTACTCCTAAATGCACCCTACCTGTGTTGTATGTGATACAAGGCAAGAAAACAGCTTTTGTTCTGTGACTGAAATGAGTAAGAATGGGCATTTTGCTTGATATCAGTCAAAATTGAGGAAAAAAGGATATAATCACTTTGGATCAGCTGTGCAGATACCCCTGGTAAATGAGTGTTCTTTAATTGTGAGTTCCGTTTAACTTTTGTTCATTTGTAACTGCCCCTTTTAAAATAAAAATGTTAATTCAAATAAAAAAGCCAGTATATCATTTTGAAATAAGTAAAAAAAAAAAAAAAAAGGCATTGGCAGCTTAAAGGATGAATGAGTTGGGACAGAGAAAAAAAAATCTGATTTTGCTCGAAACTCTCATTTGAATTCTACTGGAAACTTGCAAATATTTTTCCTTTGCTCCCATAACTGTTTTCTGAACCAAACTGGAAATTTTTTATCCATCTCCACCAATGTAAGACTGAGAGCTTTGTCCCACTGCCAAGAGACCAAACACTGAACTAAACTTAGATTTCTAATTCCATGTTTACTCAGGTAAACAGAATTTTATATTTTTGTGCCTTGACAAGGCTGAGCACAGATACACTTTGTATTTCAGAGCCAAAAGGCTGTGCAGGTAGTGCTTTGGGCAGCAGCAGATGAAGAAAGTATATTCATCTTACGCCAACATGAGGCCTAATACAGAGGCTAATTAAGCCAGTCAGTGTCCCAAAAAATCACCAAAAATCCACAGAAAGATGAGAAGAGGCCAGGGTAAATCAGAGCTCCAAGTTAAATGGCAAAAATAATGTTTTGGTCATTTTTAATTTAAATACTCCAGCATTGTTGAGGAAGCACAAAGTGGGCTTAACTTTTAGTTGTATATTTAGACATTTCCTAAATATCAGTGTAATTTAAGATATAGCACTACTTATAATACTTATTTTTTGCTTATAAAGTAATCACTTTAGAGTGTAATAGTGGATGTAAAGTATTGGCCATGTAAATGTTAAGTTTAAGGAAAAACGTAGCAGTAGAACTCACCAATGTAAATTGTGTATGGATCAGTTTACCTTGTAATCCCAGTCAGAACTGAAAAAAACATCCTTTATTCACTAGTTGAAAAATAAGCACAGATGGAGAAAACCAATTACCAGAGGAAAATCCCCCAGCAGAAAAGTGAAATAAATTTTGTATGTTAACAACAAGCAGCTTATTGGGAGAAGCTGCTTATGCTGCTGGCATGGCTCTCAGCCCTGAAAAACTGCCTGACAGTGAAGGCAGCAAACAGAGTCACACAGCAAAGGTGTAGAGAAACAGTGACTGGCACAGAGAAACACAAAATAATTAGTCTTTGTGTGGCACTTCTTGGCCGTGAGTGACATGTAGAAAATCTATTTTCAGTGCCTTTGCCCTCTCAGTGACTGACAAAAGGAGGTGGCCCAGATTAGTCTTGCCTAATTTTAGATAATCTTAATAAAGGCACCTAAATAAAAGGTCTGCTTGCCCTTATCTTCCTTCACAGTCTGTGGGGAAAGATAAATACTTGGAGAAGGTAACTCAGCTCACCTGAGATTTGGGTCATCCTTGGTAGTGCTTAACTGGAATGTGGCTCCCATGAACTGCCCCAGCTCAGATTGAACTGATTTCTGCCATTTCTGCCTTCTGAAGGTCTTGACCCAGTCCTATCCCATCTGTATAACGCTGTTTTCAAGCTGAGGTCCTGCATTTGCTGGAGAATAATTCCTGGAGTCTTTCCAGGTTCGTTTTGGGCAGACACTGGTGGCTGGGTGGTGTTTAAACAGACACTACTGAATTATTACCCAAAGAAAGGCTGGGAGGCAATTTGTTACCAGAATAGTAGGAAGGACGACTGGCTATGAGACAGCTTTGTCATAAAGAAGTTAAATATTTAAATGAAATTGAGAAAAAACTGTTGGCCTTGAAGCTTCTTTGCCTGTCCCCAGCACGAGCCCTGCACCGCTGACATCAAAGGCAATGTCAGTGGGATGTAAGGGGTGTGAGCTCCTGTCATTTCTTGGTTTCAGCTGATGTGGGCCAACTGTAGCAAGAGTCAGGGTTAAGTAGTGCTTCTGCATGTGTTCTTAATATTATCTCAGAGGAGGCTGTAAATAAAAATATTGCCTCACAGTGCTGGGGTTGTCTCCAAGGAGCGCCGGGGCCTCCTCTGTTTGCAGCTCTGCGTTGCTGTGCATGTGAATTAATCACTGCACCCCTTCCTGCCACGGTTCCAGCTGGGAGCCTTTCAGTTCAAAGCCCCCAGCTGCTCTCAGGCTGCACACCAGGAGAAAATTTGCTGTCTTTAAAAGTTTAATACTGCTTTGAAACCCTCCAGTGCTTAAGCATCCCATGACCCACTTAGGGGAAGATGAGCTCACTACTTACACGCCTGGAGTGACAGTTTACTCCAGAAACCTCTCAGGGCTGCTTTCAAAGCACGAGGGGTTGTGTTGGAAAGGAGAGGGAGTTGTAAAACTGTTGTTCATTAGCATTTCTTTCAGGTATCTCCAAAACCAACAAAGATACTTCTGAAGATGAAAAACGTTGCAGGACCTTGTTCCTCTCCTGGCAAAAAGCTGAATAAACTGGTGGGTAAAGGCAGTTGTAAGCCTCTAGTTTAAGCTTAGTCCTTGAAATAGGAAGCCCTCCAAATAGACTAAGTTTCCATCTCTGATAAGAGACCAGGAGATAAAAATGGCAAACCTTAAAGGATTCCCTCTAGCAAGAACTAAAATAATCTTTTGCTCATTGCCTTCTGCTTCTATCAAAATAAAAAAAAAGGAAACCATCTTCAGTTATTTGTAACAGCTAAAAAAGGGAACCAGCAGGTTAACTGTCAGACGAAAGCTTTGATCTTAAAATTCAAGTTTATTTTTCTCTGTGTCTTATCAACATCACGTTTTATCCCATCCAGCTGTGCTAAAGAGCTGCTTTGGGGGATGCAGCTCTAGAAGAGCGAGGGAAAGAATTTAGCAGGATGGGCCACTTGGGAGGTATCACTCTCCTGCTGCAGATGAGCTGAGCAAACATCTGGAGCTGACTGATGGCTTTCAGGATCTGCTTCCGGAACTGCTGCAGCCCAAGTGGTGTTGTTTGAAGGGCTGTGTGTGGGTTTGGGTGTTCTCCATCCTGTTTTGGCTCTGTTTTACTCAGCATTTATGTCCTGAGGAAGCATTCCTCACCCAGAGACCTTAATTTGATCGTGAGCAAACTGAGTCTTAGTCTGTATCTCATCACTGGAATTAGTTCAGTAGTAGTTCAGTGAAAACTTTTATTCCTCGTGGTGGAGGTTTAACAAAAATATGTGATTTGTAAGGAATCTGTCTTTTAAATACAGCAGCTCTGTAATTTTCAAATAGAATGGTTGTTTGTTTGTTTATTTTTTGTTATTTGGCTTTATCCTCAATTTAAGTGTATTCCAGAATCCAAAATCTACATCATCAGCTGAATTTTGTCTGAAAATAGTTTTCCATTATTTTTCTATTTTTGGATATTGGGGGGAAAAAAAGCACACAGGTGTCTCTTTTGTTGTGAAATGCTTCAACATCACCAAATCCAGGCTACAAAATTTTTTTGACATTGAAAATATGAGGTTTCAAAGAATATAACACGGTGGATTCTGGGATTTATCTTTTGAAGTTTGAGCCTTTGGCCAGTTAAAATTTTCAGAGTTCAGAAAGGCGGGGAAGTTTGTTAACGAGCACTGAAATTCTCATTTGTACCTCATCTGTATCCCACAAAATCATTTCTGCAGTATCCTGAGAGCTTTGCGTCCTTGGCCTGTTTGGGGCATTTTCTTTCTCTGTTGATTTTTTCTGGAAGTTGGAGTAATGTCTCATCCCATAAGAAATCCCCCGGGGTGTATTTAAGTGTCTAGACTCTGCTGTTCAGGAGAAAGTATGTACTGTCTAAATCCTGCAGTGCCTTCTGCAGTTTCCTTCTGCAAAGGCTGACAGTTTGCTTTATGTAACAAAGGAAGCTGGATGACAAAACACCAGGAATTTTGGAAAGCTGCAGACTGGTCATGAAGCACGAGGCGGGATTTAGCTCAGCCTTATTTGGAGTGTGACTGAGTTTGTTCAGGTATTCCCTGCAGCTCGCGATGACAACGCTTTGCTGAACGGTCAGAACCGTTCCCTTTGGTCACCACACCCTGCTGCAGATGGGTTTCATTGCTGGGGCTGCCTCGGCCAAAGGAACAAAGCCAGGGTTTAAACACACGGTGCCAAGTGGCAAAGAACCACTGGGCTGCTCCTCGAGTCCATCACGTGGCTCCTGGAGGTTACAGCGTTCCACTGACGGACATGCAAAGCAAAATGTACTTAAACTTTTCAAGTAGCTGCTCCTCAAGGGCTCTCTGTGTGTAATGACCACCAGCCAAAGGTGGGAAACATCCCACCGGGGGAAAACGTGGAACCCTGGTAAGCCTTGTGTTAGGCACGATCAGCCCCAGGGCTGTGGGCATTAGGAAGGGACTAACTCCGTTATGGGACATTCCTTTAAAATATTCCTGGCAGAACTAGAGGTGAATATTCCAAATTTATGCTTTTAAGACAGTTGCTGGGTCAAACCCTGCTTTTTGTCTGCTCAGTACACTGAGCTCAGACTTGCTATCCCATGAGGGTGGGATAAAACCACTTTGTTACTGATACTTGCTGCCCTGTCCTCCTGGTTCCCTGCTGGCAATTTTACCCACAGTGTAATTGTTTTCTCTGAGGGTTTCGTTGGGACAGCGAGGCTGGAGTTGTGGTCAAGGTGTGAGTGTCTTTTGCACCTTTCTGTCAGGGGCAGGATGACAGAGCTGCCCCTGCAGGGCTGACGAGGAAGGGGCAATATTGCAGACAAGACAAGGAGGGAAGGACCAAACTTTGTGTCAGGGAAGATTTTCCACACGAGCAGCAGAAAGCAAACATCTGTGGTTGCAAGTACTGGGATACGTAAATGCAGATGAGAGGAATTAAGAAATGAGCTCTAATACAGTAATAAACTAATCTTTTCCCTGAATCACTTCCTCCCCACAACTCTGAGGCTACAAGGATTCACAACTGCCTTGTTGAAGGTTACTAACCCCTTGTATCTTCCAGCAGGACCCTTTGCATGTTCCTTAACTCACTGGTTTGAAATACTCCCACTAAACACTGAACTGGAGACTCTTGGGTGTTAATTTTGTTCACAGAGTGATTTTTGGCTACCTCTATTCATTGCCATGCAGCAAGCAAAATCCATTCACATATGTTTAGTCTGACTTTTATCCTGCATTAATAATGTACTAGCTAATATTTGGATGGGTTTCATAGTCATAAAACCATTTGAATGTCCATTTGGAGTTAAGTGTGTTCCCTTTCCAGATTTAGCACTATCTCCTACACTACTCAAGCCCTCCTAAGAGAGCACTTGTTTGCCTGAAAATGGTGTAACAGCTGAATTATGCCCTCACAAAGGATTATTCTGATCCAATTTGTGCTGGATGTTGTGGTGTCTGTAACCAACAAGGATGGAATAAACACGAGGAAGTCATAAAGCAACATGAGGATGTGCTCAGCATCAGCTTCTCTGCCCTTGGAGAGCCTTTGGCCAAGCTTCTGAGACAGGGAGCTGGAAATCAAGAGTGCTTTTGTCTCTCATTTTTCCTGAGTTGTTTCTCTTTAGAACATCCCAGCACACCTGCACTCCCAAACCCCGCAGCCCAAATGCTGTGCAGCAGTTTGTGCTTCGCTGGGGGGTTCATCCCCACTGAGGGGGGCACACAGAGCAGAGGGGCCCTCTGAGAGGCCACAGCAGAGAGTCCTGGGGTGCAGCATTTGGGTTCCATCCCGTGCTCCCTGACCACATCCAGACGAAAAGCAAACAACCCAACAAAACAAACGTGCCACTGAGACGGCCCATCTGCCCCGGCTGGGCCAGCAGCAGGAATGAGGCATTTCTGTGGCTCGCCTCAAGTGACACGTGGAGAAACACTGCCTGCTTCTGTTGGAGCCCAGCAGCCTTCCTTCACTGCCTTTTATTATCTAGTAAAATGCTCTCTAGGTTTTTAACTGCCTTCCCCCCCCCCCCCCCAAGATGATTTACAGTCCTAGATCTGGGGTAAATGCATGGATTCAGTGGGAACTGCTGAATGACAGGAGTGGAGAATCTGGCCTCTCTGTTCCCAGTTTTCACTGTGCAGCCTGAGTTAATGAAAGGTCCACTTGTGAGCCAATAAATATGACTGTTTTCCTTGTTTGTAAAGTTCCAGATTCGAAAATTAACTGTCGGGATACAGATGGGCAAAGCTCTGCTTGCCCAGCAGAGAGGAGAAAGCAAATTTTATCTGTTCTCTGCTGGTTTTCCACAAAGGCACTGCAAAATACAGACCCTCTAATTTGCAGACCTACGAATAGTGATTCAGCAAGATGATTTTCTCCTTTTTTGGGATAATTGTTTTGGGTATTGGACATGTAGAGTTAGATTTATATTATCAAGAGGCATGTATGGGACACATATAAGAGCACTCCTCATTCGTGATGCAGGGTGAAAGGTTTTGTGGTGCTTATTTAGTAGAAAACTGGCTCCCTTTTGAGTCAAATGTGACTGTCCTTCTTGGTTGTACATCTTATTTAGAGTCAGCAGTTACAGAATTTGATTTTCAGGAGAGTTTAGAGTTGCCTGACTTTATTATAGTTCTGCCCCTGAAACAGCAACAGTTTGGGTAAATCAAGACTCTTCCAAAAAAACTTTTCTGGTGATTTTATCAATTCTGGTTTTTATGATTTTGAAAAACATAGAAAACTTTTTAGTCTTTCACGGCTGACCATAAACTTCAATTTCCTTTCTTCCCACATAAACACTTGTTATCTGAATTATCCTGTCAATGTGCTTACTCTCAGCCCAAACCTGTAACATGACCTGGGATAAACCTGACTTGCATAAGGAGATATAATCCAGTGTTTGCCTCTAGGTAACATCAGGCACGTGGACAGCTGATACAGCTCAAGTGACATGTGGTATCTTGTTAACAATCATGTTCATTTTTGTTCATGTTATGTGACAGCCACTGGAGTAATCTCCATCTCTGCAACGATATTTTCACCACAGGAAAGGGTTTGGAGTGAAGAAATGACTCTGAAAAGCATTGGTTTGGATGGTGGTGAAGGTCAACTTCCATTTCAACTCGTCTGGTCTGATCCAATAACTTGCCTGAGTTTTTACATGCTGATCACAGAAGGGCAAAAAAATGTATGTGCTAATCATTCAATGATAATAATAATCCTTTTGGAAACTGGAAATTGGAAATTCACTTCCTGATCGAAACAAAGTTGCTTTTCCAGAGCCAGTCTCAGTCCATAACCTGGAGTGCCCAGTTGTAAGAAAAGGGAAGCTGCAGATTTATTTATGGCCTCACTGGGTTAAGAAGAATCTGATTGGGAGATTTTTTTCCCCCTAAAACCCTCAGGCCACCCTGTCCCCCCAGAGTTTCAGATATCTGGATATACCCATCCACCAGGGACTGTTCAAGTCAGACATTCTCCCTTTCCCTGTCAGCCAGGCGCAGATTGTGAAGGTGGCACTGTCACCTCAGGTCTGCTCTAACACATAATTGCTGATGGTTGTCAGTAAACAACAGTAACACATATTAAATACTCAAGACTTGCTTATTTTACACCTGGAGTCCATTTTCCAAGTGTATCCTTTGGAAGTTGTCCTAAATGACTGGCTCCATGTGAAGAAAAAGTCATAAAACCAAAACACACCGAAAGTCTTAAACACTGCAAACCATGTTCCAGATCCAGCTGTGGAGTTCAGAGCTGGTTATAAAGCAGAGGTAGGATCTTGCAAGCAGCAAATACTCATTTTTTTTTTGTCTGACTGGTAGGGTTTCATCTGGACTCCTTCTCTCAGAGTTGAGAGAAGATATGCTTAAAAATTCCCCAAAAGCCTGGAGATGAAACACCTTTTTCACCTGTACTTCTGGTATCTTAGAAACTGCTTAAGGCAATTCTATAAAATAGTGGTGGCTTTGGCTCATTTCTAATGGCTTTAAACTTTGGTACATTTAATATTGGTGCTTTTTAAGGCTAAGGTAGCTGTCCTTAAACAATTCCTAGAATTTCCCACCTAGAAAAAAAAAATTTTCCTAGAAAAAAAAAAACTTTGTGTGAGTTTAGATTTTCTGTGAAATTCTGAAGCACAGCTCCAAACTTTCAGCCTCCTATTCTGACACACAGAACAACATTAGAAGTCTCAAGTTCAACACCCAGACAGGCTGTATATTGATATAGCCCCATTCTTTCCAGCAGAATGATAGTGATTATTATCAGGCCAAGAGCAGCTCAGTTTTTTGTTTTCAGTTTGGGTCCCCAAATCCAAGTCTGCTTTGGAAGACTAATGGGCTGAGTTTCACATTGTTGTATTTAGAGCACTGGTACTGGGAATGTGTTCCATGGCAATACTACACAGAAAGACTGAATTTCAAAATGATATTCCTGGAATCAAGTACTGGTCAGGGTAATTCTGATTTACTGTTAATAAATCAGACTCTTCCCCTTCAGCTGTAAAAAAAAAAAAAAAAAAAAGTCTTTTTTACCTAAAAGCGTGTCTTTTTTTATAAGATTCAAAATTAATCTTTTCTAAGTAGGTACATAACACTTTCACTTTTTAAATACATCTCAGGTAATAACTCTCCCTGGTTTAGTTTGTATATACAGCTCATGGCTAAGTCAGGCTTAGCAAAGCCCCGTGTAAGGCTCAAATTAAGTGGCTGTAATGTCTTCAAGCTCCTGAGAGTTAAACTCCTGCATGGAAATATTTATAAATTACTTTGGTGGAATTGCAGCACCTAAATGTCAGTGGAATCAATTGCTTGCATCCTGCACTGAGGATGTCACTGAGGCCATTTCCAAGGGCTGGGGTTGTGGTGCCTTCCCTGCCTGCCTGGACCTTCTCCCTCCCTTGCACACACACACAGAAAATCCTTCCCTAACAGAGCCCATCTGGAAACCTCTGCTCTGTGTTCCCTGCCAGATCACAGCTGTAGCTTGAGAATTCCGGGGGAAGTTTTCCAAGCAGGACAGAGCAGCTCCATAACCCGGGAGCGAGCGCAGGCACTGCCGGAGTGCAGGAAACGGCTGGAAATGATTGGAACCAAAGTCTGTCCTTACCTTCCTCAGCGAGTGCCGCCAAGGGCACGCTCCCCAGGACGAGGATGAAGAATGGAACTTTCATAAACATCTTGGATCTGCTTGGAGAGTCGCTGTTCCTAACCCTGAGACCGGATGGATCCACACTGGGATTAATTTTTTTTTTAGAGGCAGTGGAGAATGGAGATCCCGAAAAGAAATCACTGCGAAGAAAAGACTTTGGTATTCCAAATATTCCTCTTGCCGCTGTATTGCGGAGGGGGAAGGCTTTCCCAGCTGATAACTGTACAGTTAGAGAAAACTGAGTGGAGCTGGAGTTATTTTCTTTAGCCAAGGGGTGGGAGCAGCCCAAGGTGGTCGAGCAGCCAGGCCCGCCCTCCGCACGCTGTTTGGTCAGCACCAAAATTATGATCTCAGCCCAGGTTTAAAGTTACAGGAGCTGTGGTGGCTTTCACAAGACTTTTATTTAGCAAAGGGGGGGAAAGGGAATTTAGGCAGAGTGAGGTGCTCCCTCCCTTCTGCAAACTGCCTTTAAAAAGTACTTAAGGAACAACACTAAGGACATTTTTCTTGTTATTTCCAGCGGTGAACTGATGGTTTTTTCATTTCAACGTGAGCCCCCGTGTTTGTCTAAGCAAATGTGGTACTGAATGTGCATTTAGGGATACTGAAATAGTTTTAAGACAGGCTATTTAATTCTGCAGTAAATAGTGTCTGAATTTTCCTGTGTGTCTGGGGCTCTGAGCTTGTGTCCTCAAGTGACATCCTGGCTGTGCCCACAGGCTTGCTGGTCTCAGAGTGCTGATACCACCCTTCAGAGAGAGGATTCTTCCTTTTAATATGTATTATTATTAGCAGTACAGCCCTACACTGAGTCTGTGCAAGACTCACTGGTTTTTCCTTGCCGGTGTTTCTGGGAATCAGCCTTGCAGGGCGGGTGTGCAAGGCTGGATGGCACCAACATCTGTCAGACAGCCCTTTGCTCACCAACAACGGTTGTTAGGCAGGAACTGGGGCTGAACTTGGAGAGAAACTATTTATATTAGCCCTATTCTGAATCTTCCCTCATCTTGGGCAAGTAATAATCTCCTGATTTACATCTATTTATATGTATCTGGAGCACTTCCAGAAAAGAGCAACGAGGCTGGGGAAGGGACTGGAACACAAGTCATGTAAGGAGCAGCTGAGGGAGCTGGGGGACCTCAGCCTGGAGAGGAGGAGGCTCAGGGGAGACCTCATTGCTCTCTACAGCTCCCTGACAGGAGCGGGTGGCCAGGTGGGGTCGGGCTCTTCTCCCAGACAACCGGCAGTAGGACAAGAGGGCTCAATTTAAGCTGTGCCAGGGGAGGTTTAGGTTGGACATTAAGAAGAAATTCTTTACAGAGTGAGTGTTCAGACACTGGAATGGGCTGCTCAGGGAGGTGGTGGAGTCACCATCCCTGGAGGCGTTCAAGGAGAGACTGGATGTGGCATTTGGACAGTGTTGGGTCAAAGGTCGGACTTGATGATCTCAGAGGTGTTTTCCAACCCAGCTGACTCTATGATTTGTACATGGCTCAGGGGAGCTCCCACACCCATCATTTCCCACTGGTAATTAACATTTTCCAGGGCCTTTCTGCCCATCATGAACAGGAGCCTGGGGAGCGCTGCCTGCACAATTGTTCTGCCCTGGTGAAGTGCTGAGCCCTGAACAACAGGCCCTGATGAACCTTCCAACCTAATGTTATATTTAGCCAAAATTCTGTATAATCCTTAGTAAAATACGTAAGATTACACCTGTGCAAACGTTTATGCTTGTTAGTAAGAGATATTGGTAGTTGTTTATTAGTGAAGATTTGTATCTGTTCATTAATGAGATATTAATGTATCTATCTTTCTGTATTTAGAGAGTGGTCAAGGCCGTGGAAATAGATAGCTGGCCTTGTTCGCCAGTCCAAATTGACTCCCTTGATTTTCCTCTGAGCCCTGGCCAGGATCTGGGTGAAAATCAAGGAGAGAAGAGAGTCAGATATTCTCCGCACCGAGTCAGTGATGGAAGCGTGTTTGTTTAACAACATAAAAGCTGGACCCTCTCACAGCAAAGCTGTAGACCTCACCTGGGGGTGAGGATTTCCCAGTTCCCGGGAGTGGATCTCCCTTTCCCTGGGATCAGGGCCTCTCCAGTTGACACGCGGGTCTGGACGATGGTAATGTATCAAAGAGAGAATAACTGGTGATGCATCTTTCTGAATCCCTATAGACACCCTACGTAATATTGATCAGGTGCATTGCTAAACCTATCCTTTTATAATTCTCTGCTGCTTCTGCAGTTCTTTGCTGTTCTGCACTATGGTAAATTTACACGCTTAATTCTTTAAAGTTGTTGTCTGTGTTTCTTCTGCGCTGGCTGACCCTCGTCCCCCGGCAGAACACCCGGGGGTTCTTTACAAGAGAAGGGAGGCCGCGCCAGCGCCGGGAGCGACGCTCAGGGTGGGGCGTGAGGGGCCCTGAGGGGTTGTGAGGGGTCGGGAGGGGCTGGGGGGGCTCGGGAGGAGTCATGATGGGGCGGGAGGGGTCATGAGGGGCCGGAGGGGTTGTGAGGGGCTGGGGGGGCTCGGGAGGGAGCGCG
>JAYRBT010000056.1:2923654-2941329 GCA_036023395.1 Myiotriccus ornatus | reverse complement strand
AGGGCTCAATTTAAGCTGTGCCAGGGGAGGTTTAGGTTGGACATTAAGAAGAAATTCTTTACAGAGAGAGTGCTCAGACACTGGAATGGGCTGCTCAGGGAGGTGGTGGAGTCACCATCCCTGGAGGTGTTTCAGGTGAGACTGGATGTGGTATCAGTGCCACGGGCTGGGAACCACGGCGGGGTTGGATCAAGGGTTGGACTGGATGATCTCGGCGGTCTTTTCCAACCCAGTTGATTCTGTGATTCTGTGACTGTTTAGGAGTGTGGTGAGTTTTAATCAGTGCTCACCAGTGTGTCACAGAGTGAGTGAGGAAGAGCAGCACCTTCTCCCTCAGCTTCTGCACCTCCAAGTCCTGCAGTGCCACGACCTCAAGCTCACAAAGCAGCAGCAGCAGCGTGGATTTATCTCCTTCCTGCTGACAGCTGAGGAGGAGGGAACCTCTGCTAGAGGAGACTTGTGGCAGGGGTTTTATCATTTCTTAAATACACACACAAAAAAACCCCACCCAACCAACCAAACAAACGAAAAAAAAGAACCCCCTAAACCGTGGCTGGGTTGTTTTGCTCAGGGAATGAGTCAGAGCTGCCATTAAGACCCCACAACACTTGGTGCTACAAAGGACCAAGACAAGGCTGAATGTAAGACATGACGTAAAAGGGGCTGCAGATGGGAAATGCTGCACCTTCCACTGGGATTTTCTCTCCCTCTCAAAGTGATGGGTGCCAAAGGAATTCCTTAGCTATAAATTATGGTGCTCTAATTTTGTTCTTCGTGATGAAGGGGAGGGTAGGATGACAACAGTTGGTGCCAATGCCAAGAATCAACAGGCAATACTGGCTTATTGTCTCCAGAAAAAACAGTAAAATAAATATTGCCTTGTACTATCTTTCAGCATTTGAAAAGCTGGGATTAATTATTCTCAAGAAAGCAGTTCCAAATTTATTTAGGAGAATGTTTATTTATTGGGGAAATGCCCCTTCCATGAAACTGAATCTTGCTAGGGGAGTATGTCAGTTTTAATGGAATTCATCTTGGAAGAAACATTTTTTTACCTTATCAGAATGGAATGTTTGGAATTCTGTATGTATTTTTAGGAAAAAAAAAAAAAAAAAGAATGTAGTACACCATGAAAGACAAACTGGTGCAAACAGTGACTTTTTAATGTTAACAAATTTTCAACAGGAGCAAAAAGGAGGTATTTTTAGGATTTCATTCAGTTTTCTTCAAAGGCACTCTGGAGACCTTTTATGATTATTCATATAAACAAACTTATCTCAAGTTTAGGAATAAGCCTTTCTAAAGGAAGAGCTATTTGCTGGCTTAAATAAATTCTTCCTTTAAGCTGTACTGTCTTCTGGGTGTAGAGGTGGGGTTCTCGAGCTTTCAGGAGTTGGAGATGTCCAAATTCCAGTGGCTATTCCAACACTTTTCAATGCTTTTATTATTCTTCCCAGTAAGGAACAGTTCCTCCTATACCAGCCTGTTCCTCAAAGGAAAACTCCTTAGCTAAATTTACTGCACTGTGAAGAATTTGATAACATCAGCTTCTATCATGGCACCAAAGTTCACCAAAGGGCATAAGAAATGTGCCTACAGATGCAAAACCAGCTGGTGAAAAAGCTTCTCCCCCACTGTCACCTTGGGCTGGGATTGCTCCTGAAGGACAACTGTGACAGGAACTTGCCTTCCAGTGGGGACAGTTGCTGTGTCAGGAGATTAATGCTGGGAGACACTGCTGAGCCCTCTGATTTAAAACAGCAACAGAATTCTTTCAGGACAGCCAGCGTGCCCCTGGGAGAGGGGACGGAGCCAGGGGGCTGAGGGAGCAGTTTTCCTCTGAACTTTTCCAATTTCCCGAATTAAGGGCGTTTAATGAAACTACAGTTCAGTGTTCTGTCATTCCCTCAAGCCAATAGGTTTTGTGGCAACAAAGGAGTTGTTCAGAGGTGCTGATTTAACAATTCATGTGCATTTAAAGCAGCCCTTATTTCTGTGTCTGTCTGAGAGCAGAAGGTGAGCACACACCACGCGTGTGCCTGGCAGTGGATGTGCACGTGTGCCCCGGTGCTGTCAGGAGATGAGTGTTAGAGACGTAATTCGGTCTGGGTGTGTTATGACAATTCCCACAAATTGCCAGGATATGAGTGCATGGGTGACTGTCTTTTTTTCCCCTGCCAGGCAGGTCTGTGTTTTCAGTCCCAGTGATTGAGGGGAGGACGTGGAAAGGGGCTCCAGTCCACGCAGCCCTTGGGTTTGCATTTCATAATCGGTTCCTTCCGTCTCATCATATCAGTGGTTTGCAGACTCCTGGGAGAGGTTTGGGCTGTGTCTGGTTCAGTGAGAGCAAGGAATGAACCAGATCTGGGGGAGTAGAGAAGTGGTGACTGTATCCTGCAAACAGTTCCGCCTCAGGGGCGAAGACGTGTGGGATGATGTTTTCCCCTGGATCAGTCATGAACCCGGGGGCACTGAAGCCAATCCAAGGTTCCCCCTGATCACAAATGGGCTTTGACTTCATGTAAATAACCTGTAAAATGGGAGCATAACCATCCCCACTGTTTAAAGTCCACCAGAGAGACCAGAGCAGTGCATATACAGCCAGGGGTGACTCTCTCTACTCACATCTAAAAAGGCCACACAAATATCTCACAGAGGAATATTCAAGTTACCCCTCTGCAGTCCCACAAGTTCTCAGAGGTTGTAGCATGGGGACACATTTGAATGTTCTGACTTAGCCTGACTTACTGTAGAATTTTCCATGAAAGTACAGCTCCAATGCTCCAAGATTTGTCTCTCCACAGAACCATCTCATCCATTATCTCCAACACAAGGGAAATCTTAGCTTACAACATCTCCAGCCCATACAGAGCAAACCCATATTTCCCCTTTCTACCCTTTCACTAAAAACCCTCAAAAAGTGTAAATTAGGCATTCCATTTGATGCCTCTGCAAATCTCCCCTGCAACTCAAAGGACACTGTCTCTTTCTGTTGCCAAATTTCCTGTTTCTGGACCCTGGGGGCAGCTGTGGGCCCTGCAATATTTGGTCAGAAGCACAAAAGCTGTTTTCTGCAAGCTTTATTAATTTTCAAGCCATTTCCTGTTTTCCCTTTGCAGCCAAACCCACCCTTTTTGGCAGGTAGTGAAATATAAAAACACATGATCCAGCCTGAGGAAAAGTTCAATTACTTGACAGAGGAGGAGACCCCAAATGATAACTCTGATTTTTCTTATCTGCTTTCCACAAGGCAACTTTGCTTTATTGTGAGGTAACATTCCAGCAGATTATGTGTGGAATTGCAGAAGGGCTTTGCAGAACTACAGATCCTTGCCCTCAGGAGTGGCTTTTACCTTCCCCTGTTCCCAAATTGTTGAAGTTCAAGTCCATCATATCTTGCCACTGGTTTGCACAGGCCTCAAATAGGTGTCACTTTGTCGTAGCTTTGGGGTTTGAGTCACTGAGGTTTTAGTTTCCCGTAGTAAGAGATTGGTCTCAGTATTGACAAACTCAAATATTCGTATTGTGCAGCTTTTTTAGGATAAGCAGCTATAAATCAAATCCTGTTCCTTGACCATCTGTGCTCCTGGCAGTGTAATATATGCACAGAGCTGTGAGCAGCCCAAGCTGTCAGATGTGGATTATGAATGAGCAAATTGCAGCAATGCTTGAAGTTGGAGTTCTTGAGCTCCAAAAGGAACGATCTTCGTCAGTCAGGTTTAGAGGTGGGGCCGGATTTGCTGCTGGTGTAACTCCCCGTTTCACCAAAATCAATAAGACTCTCAAAATAAACATACTAAAGGGGAAAGAAGAAAGTATCTACACTTCAGATAGTTTCCTTCGAGATTTATGGGCAGTTGTTCCTTGTACAGGTCACTTTTCTCCCCGATGCCATTCGAGTCAGGGATGAAAAGTTGATTAAGATGTGCTGGGAGAGGGAAAGGGCACAGAGGGCTGCACAGGAGTTTTACATTGAGTGAGTTCATCTGTGTAAAATGTCAAGACTTTTCTAGGATATTTCAAAGTCTGTCATTTGATGTTGAAGCTCCAAAGTTGAAACTGATACTGTTCACATTTTAAGGTTCTTCATTAGAAGCAGATGAATTCGGGCCGTTGAACAGGAAAGCCTGAATTATGTTCTTTACTCAAGAGTAACACCACTGCCTCCCAGGAACAAAACACTGCTGTGGAGGGACAGGAGACATTTGGTAGATGGTCTGCAGTGCCTTTCCTGGGAGGATATGAGTGTTGGTTGTTTATAGAGACCCTGGAGCAGAACTTCTCAGCTGCTTCCTCAATAAGGCTTTCCCAGAGACAGCAAAATTCTCCAGGGACTCAGTCCTAAAAATTTCATGGAATGCAACAGGTTACATGGGGCTTAAGAACTGACTGTAGGGAGCATGCACGATCCTGAGGACACCCTGGAGCTGGGATTTCTGTCAGGGGGTGCTTCATCCCCACAAACTCTCCCCAGCTCTGCAGTTGTCTCTACGTGACACACAATGGAGTGACTCAGAGTTAAATATGGAAGGCCCACTCTTTCCTACTTTTAAACCTGTGACTGACCACTATGTGTTTAACAAAAAATTATAAGGTTGACGTAGGTTTTCTTAGGTCAGGAGTGTTTTTTAACTAGAACAGTTATATAAAGAAAGCAAGACAGCAATGGAGCCAGAGGGGGGAAAAACACACCTACTGTGTACTCAGTCTCATTCACTGCTGAATGGTTCTGGAAGTTTTTCTCAATACTTTCAAAGGCTTTCACTGCTTTGATTATGAGTTTATACAGATAAAGCAAATGTCTGTCAGTAAGAATTTCCATGTCCTAATTTTTTTTTAAAGACACTTTGTCTCGGTGTGCTGGAAATTCAGCAAGAAATGTTGTAACCCTGACTGAGATCACACCTGCTTGGAATCTGAGCAGAACCCAGGACTGTTTGAGGCCATGCTGTGTCCTGACAGCAGCCAGGAGCTGTCTGGGCATCTTCAAGGTGGGGCAGGACTTGCCTGGGTTTACAGGGAGAGGGACTAAGGAACACACAGAGCATATGGGCACAGCCAGTTCTTTGTAAATGATTAACTGTCTCTGGGAATAAACTTGGGTGTCTTTGAGAATGAAATGCACACGGATGAACAAATGAGAAATACTACCCCCATGAAGTTCCAGGGGGAAAGTCCCGTTTCAACTCTGATTTTAGGGAGGAATCACATATAAAATAATGTGGTTTCTTTCCCTTTCTGTGCACTGTGTTCCTAAAAATAAGCAGGTGCGTGGAGGAAATGCACAGATGAACAAAAGCTGGTGGAATGAGTAGTTGTGTCAAGTGGGAGAGGGCAGGGAGGGACAGAAAAGCAGACTGATGTGGGGATGGACACTTGGGAATGTGTGCAGAGTGGAGTTCTCCGTGGCCTTTCCTGACTGTAAATGGGATTTATCTGCACATAATGTAAGTGAATAACCCAAAAGAGCCCGTCTCCACAGTACCCTGTGGCCACGAGAGGGAGCGAGATGTTCACAGGTCCTGCCTGGTTTGAAACACGCTCAGTGCAGGGCTGGATCCCACCACTTCCCTAATCCCAGGGAGCAATCTGAGCCAAGGAACACGTTCCACACAGGGAAGGGTTTGAGCTGCGATTTTTCTGCCCCAGTTTCAAGCAGCAGCATGTTTTTCCACCCCGGCTCCACGTCCAAGCGGGGATGAAAACGCGAGGTTTTGGCGAGAGAAAAAGGGCAGGGTGGTCTCTGAGCAGCACAAACCACGGCTTGTCTTGCAGTGACAGTCGCTGTGGTGACCCCAGCTCACCTCCTGCCTGCCAACCACATCCACAGGCAGCAGCAACCCCAGGAATTTTACTAAGGAGCAAAGCACACCTCAAAGCAAAATGAATCCAAGCATTGAAATCGGGGCAGAGATCGGGGAGGTTTCAGCTATTTGGCAAAATCTGGATTTGTTCACATGTTATTCCACTGACGTGTGGCTGAATCATGTACTGCAATCTCTTCAGATGAAACACTATACCAGGGACTTTAACAAAGGGTCTCAGCTGCCACTGCTGTTGCTGTGTCTAGGAGAAATACTAGACTAAGACTTTACGAATATTTCTGCTAAATGTTTATCATTTGGATCCTTTTCTTGAAAAATAAAGTGAATAAGTATCATAGTAAGGGGAGCGAGAGCAACAGAGGACACCAAGAAGTCAAACAAATCAAATGAATCTTCATCATAGTTAAAACAATGATTAGATTAGGGATTTAATTGTTCTCTGGACTGCACTGTAAATCATCTGGAAATGATGACTTGAGAGTGTGTGGAGGGCTGGAGTGGCAGTCTGAGGGTAGAAGGTGGGCTGAGAGGAATGGGATTAACTGGAATTCCCAAAGACAGAGCTTATCTTTGCAGTACTCAAAGCACTGCATGGCATCACTTTGGTGACAGCAGCCTGTCAGTAGGAACTCCAGGAGGACAAGGCAGTTCAAATGCAGGATTTTCCTATCTGTGGGGTAAGTTAATTCATGCTTTAAATTCGGGAATGAATGTTTTATGCTTTGCTCTGTGTTTGCAAGACCTGTCTTGCATAAACCAGTCCTGGGACACAAAGAAGGAGGGAGCTGCTCTCCTGGAGGCCTCCTCAGCACTTTAATAGCCCCAAGCCATTTACGTGTGCCTTCAGATCAAGGCACTATTGTGTTGTAAAAAAATAAATATTTAAAAGCCTCTGCCTTTTAACATGGAAATGCCGAAAGCTTTTGCAGTGAATATCATTCCACTTTAAAGCTCCAGCCTGTTGGTGCTTCTGGTTGTTTCCATATGAAATGGGGGAGAAACTGAGGTGCTGAGCACTCTGCTTACACAGATCAGGAGGGGAAATAAGTACTGGAGCCTCCCTCTGCAGTGCCAGCACTGTCTCTATCATATAAATCAATTCAGGAAACATAAGTAGTGAATTAAGAGGATTTTTCTTTATTGGAATGTTAATAATATCTTGGTTTCACTGCAGGAAAACTGAATTAGAGGACCGTGATTCATGGATTTGTAGGCGTAGGCAGCTGTCCACCAAGTACAAAGAATATTAACAATTTTAATTGCCTGCAAGCACTACTGAGAATTCAGCATCTTTCATAGCAAAGCAGATTACTCCTAAAATAAGTGATTTAGATCTAGATATCTCATCCTATAGCCCATGAGTCTAACAGCAGTTTTATCCCTTCCCCCGTTCAAAAAAGGCCCTGAGGTGTTACACTGTGAGTGTGAATTCAACTCCAGCACTGACTTTGGGATGGATATTTTTTTTACCTCAGGAGGTGCACCCAGGGAGTTTGACCTGTACTTTATCCGTGTACAGAACATTTATGTTGCCCAAAGCTGCGTGCACATCAATCCTCCCGAAAGCTCAGCAGGAACTGTGGAGCTCAGCAGTTGTGGCCCTGCATCCTCCTGCTTTGGGCCCCCTGTCACTTCAGGTACCAACGATGAGCCACAGGCAGCAGAAAGGACCAGACAGGCCTTTTAAAAGTGACAATAAAGTGCCTGCCCTGAGTGATGCCCAGCGACCACATTCTCAGTGACAATACTGCAGTAAACTGGATTTTCTGAGAAGCAACAAGTCTGAAAACAAACTGAAAAACCATTAGAGCTTTCCTGAACGTTTGCATTAACTAATGTTTTATTGGATTTTTTTACCATCTAAAGTACCTCTAAACTGATTCATGCTGCTCAAAAAATAGTCATTAAAACACTTCCCAGTGGTGCAATTTGTAACACTCTTGCTTTGGCCACCCCTGGCTGGAGCAGCAGCCAGAGGAGAGAAGCTCTTCAGGGTAACATGTGACTTCCTATGTCATTTTAGTGCAAGGAAAGGTTCCACTTTTAGGGATCCAAGAATAGCAGTACAACAAAAAGTAATTTTCAATTTTCTTTTCTTTCTTTTTTTTTTTTTTTTTACTGACAGTGTTACGTGAGACATTTTTGGCTTCTCTATTTTTTGTCTGCAGCCATCACACAATCCCTAAAAATATCTTTTTGCTTGCAGCACAGCCTGAGAAAATGGAGAGTATAGTACACTCCACGGGTTACCACATGGACAATGTTTTTACCATGTTCACTTTTTGTGCCATTAACTTCCTGAAAAATTTAAAAGAGCCTGGAGCAAACACACTTTTTCTTTTAGGTTCCCTTCGAATTTGAGATTTAAGAGACTTCACTTGTGACGTTTTTGTGAGATGGATTTCTTTTGGATCCTGCTAAAGAAAAAGTAGATGCAGAACCATCTCAGGTTGTGATGCCTCACAGCACTGTGCCCTTTAACATCACTAACAGTGTGAGTGGTTTCCCTTTATTCTGGTGATGTTACCCAGCTTTAATATCTTCGAAATGAGGCAGACCCAAACCTGTAGAAGCCAGGATGAGCAGATGAGTGAAGATGTTCACCCAGGCATTAATTATTCCCATAAAACAGATCTGTCCCTACGAAGGGCAGGCACTGAGTTACCCCCCCTTAACACCAGGTAGTAGTGTGGGACAACCCCTGGGTGCTGAGGCACCTCCACCTCCCCGTCCTGAGGGCCCTACTGAAGTTCTAGTGTTTAAAAACCCTCTGCACCACTGCACTATCAACATGTAGGATGAGAAATGTTGTGTTAGGCCAGCCTGCACCGTGCCAAGCGGGGCTGTAATAAATTCGGGGGGTTATTTTTTATATCCCCCCCTCAGTTTGCTGCCAGTGAGGTGACTGATTTCTGAAGCAATTATGAAACTACTCATGGTAATAATTAGCCCTGGTTCTCAACATGCTTGTGGAAAGCAGGTCCAGAGGCAGCATTGCGGGGCTCCCCCCTCTCCCCTGGGGGAATTGCTGCACTGGCTGATGTGATTCCACCTGACATCTCACCCAGCTTATTAACAGGGCGAGGGACACGTCACAAGGCATTAAGTCAAAGTCTGCTGCCTTCCCTAAGGGACACTCAACTTCTGGCTGGCCAGGGAAAGTTTTGAAGAGGATGGAAAGATCACGTCAGAGGGAAGTCAAGTGAACAAGCAGGATCCTCTCCCATGAAGGGGGCTGTGGCTGCTTCAGTTATACCGAGAGATTCATAACTGCAGTGAGTTCTTGTCTTCTTGAAGACTTTTTCTTTGCATTCAGTAAAGTGTACAGGCCTTTTCAACGTTTCTACTTGAAAGGCAAAACCAACCCCTTTGCATCAGGGGGTTTCACCCCGTTGGTTCCAGGATCCCTGTCACCATTTTGCTGGGGTTTGTTCTTCACGGGGGTGTAAAAGAACCTGGGATTTCTTGACTTCAGAACAGGAATATGATTTATTTGACGTAGGGTTAAAAAGATCTGTCCAGAGAAAGAGCTCCAAAGTGCAAGTGGAAGGGCCTGTGACCGCACAAACACACACTTGCACACCCTCATTTCGTCAATTTGCTTCCATTTGAAGATCTCACGTTCCTTGTCTTGCCCCAAATCCTAATCCATTGTTGGTTGTCCCTTTGTGTTCCTGAGTGCTGTGGCTCCAGTGCAGAGGGGGATGCATTTTTGTGCAGCAATTATGTTGCAGGAAGCCAGCTGTCCAGAATCAACCTGTAAAATGTGGATTTGCACACAATTTAATGAGGGTGAGATTCCCTTCAAAGAACAGTTTGCGAGTCCTATTTTGAAATTACAGCCTGATCTTAAGCACTTAATTACATCTTCCATGAATTATTTTTATGGTAAAAGGCAACAGGGAGGGGTGTAATAATTATTTCCATTATTTCCACCGCTCAGCTCGTGCATGGAATTCCCACTGACACAAACATGCTCCCTGCACGTTTAAATCCATGGAGTGTGGGCAGCACGAGTCAATAAGGGAAGGGGAAAGGAAGCACTAATGACTGTCTGGGAGTTGTTTTCCTCCTGTTGTGAAGAGCTTGTATCACATCAAGTCAGTTAAAGAAATACAGCCACAGAAGGTGACTTGAATGTCTTTGTTAAATCCCCTTATCAAAGCAGACTCGGGAGTCACTAAAAGACTTGGACCTCCAATTAAATCGGTGCCTTTGTAAATGGAACTTTTCTTGCTGGGTGTTTGGTGTTAATTGGCTTGAAAGCTTCCCAAGAGCACCATCCTCTTTGGTCTGGGGAAGACATTTAACCCGTCAGTGCTACAATGTTAATAGAAAAATGAATTCAAGCCCTTTGTTTGTTTGTTTTGGAGTTCCTTTGTTTGTTGAGGGGTTTGTTTGGGGTTTTCTTTTTGTTTTTATGTTTTTTTTAAACTCCCTGGTGTACCATGCACACATAATGGTCTGGAGGAGCTTTATCCTCAAAGAATGCTTAGGTGGTGTTTTTAGAAACATTAGGTGTCAACTGGTTTTATCTCTGTAAATCCATTTGCTGTTCCTTACAACAAAGAGAACTCTCCAAAGCTTTTTCAAGGAGGACAAATTACAGCATTATACTTCCTCCCGAGGGAATACAAACTTGCTCTGCAGATACCTCAGGATAATTTCTGGTTTTCCTTCCTTTGCAGGAGCATTTTGCCCTGGAACATTCACCATTTGTCGTGGTCTCCTCCTTTTTCAGCCCAACTGCACGTTCAGCTCCCAGAGCTCTGGGAAGGGCTCAGCAGTTGTTCTCTCCAGAAGGGCTGGAGGGAGCGATCAGGGCAGTGCATGATTTGGAGGAAAGCAATTCCCAAGAGTTCCCCGTCCTTTAAAGCAAAGAAACCATGTTTATCATGGCAACCATGGGTTAAAAAAATTCAACCTCTCGAGCTTTGCATCAGGGCTGGATTAAGTTCTGTGGTATCTCGGGGCGTTGAGAATTTGCTCTTCTCTCTTCAGCTTCACTGCTTGAAACTCAGGTGCAGGTTGAAACAAGTTTCAGATATCCAAGTTGTGTTCAGCTCCAGCTGCTGCTTTAAAGGCACTGACTTTCCTAAATTTTCCTCAACAAACCCTGCGTTGGACTTGCCCCATAATTTTTATTTAGAAATTCCCGAGCTTTTAGAAAATCTTGGATCTCTGATTTCCACGAGGTTTTTCAGATCTTGACAGACCCCTTGGTCAGTCTGAGCAAATAACTAGTGTTTAGGGAGAACCCCGAGACCAGCTTTAATTGTGACTTCGTTGGAGCAGCAGTGGATATATGTGAGCATGTCTCCATCAGCAGCTTAGGAGGGCTTTTTATTTAATTGCCTTTAATTTGCTTTAAAGCTGTGGTGATTCTGGACCAGTCCATAAACTATGCAGAGGGCAAGCAGACTACACTGTAGCACTGGGCACAGACTCCTTCCTGAGAGGAAAAGGGAAATAAAATTCACACTGGTTGTCTCTCATGGCTGCTTTCAGTGACTGAAAGCGGTTTGCAATAAGGTAGTGACCACATGTCTGAGTAAGCCAGATGATGGAAGTCTTTTGATGGGTTTAGGCTGGTCTCATTTGGCTGCTGAACTGCAGTGTCTGAAGTTTTCAGATTCAATCATTGCTGCTGCCACGCTGATTAATTCTGATGCATTTTCCCTCCCAGTGGCAGAGCAGCAGCAGAGAAGGACTGAGCAGGTGTAAGACAAGCTTCAGTTCACAGCTTCTGTCGGCTCGTAAATTCTGAGACAGGAATAGACCATTTCCCCCTTTTGGTTTTTCAGTCCTTTTTTAGGTGTAATATCAGAGAGAAAACTACCCAGAGGTGCCCCCTTGGCTGCATTCCTAAAAACTAAAGCCAAAATGGGGAAGACCTGAATAAAACTGGGACTGGGGCTGGTCGTGAATGTCTGATCATGAGCAGGAAAACCCTTCGCAATCCTTCGGTGCACCTGGTGCTGCAGCCTCGGCCACGACATGTGCCTCAACTCAGCGAAGCATAAGCCTGGAATAATGACCTCCTTCATGGAAAAATATGCTCAATTAGCTGCTAAAATAAAAAAAAAAAATTTAAAAAAATTAAAAAGTGAATGAGGGCAGACAGTTTTCAGTCTGAATCTCTTGCAAGGGAGGATTTACTGGCTGAGGTCCCAATCCTTCACGTGTGTCTGCACAATGATTGCTCTTTCTTTTTTTTCTTCCATTACTCAAGTGATTTGGGGAAGTTTTGAGCACTTTTATGCAGAGTGGTGGAATTTTCCATGGAAATGTGAAAACTCTGTCAGAAGTGAATGTTTTTCCTCTTCTTTTCCTACTGCTTGGCATGATATAGTACAGATAGTACACTAAAGATCCAGGACCAGTGTGGTTTGTCACTTGCTTTTATTTTCAAGGTTTCTCTTAGTAGTATCCTGAACAGAAAATTAAAAGAATGTAAAGCCAGATCATTGTTTTTAGTCCAAAGCCTGCCTTCTGTTGTGTTTATTCAACTCCTGCTACTGGAAACTATGGAGAGAAATTGGTTTTCTACCTTCTTTGCTCTCCTTCTCTGTAGTTCTTTGATTATGGAATAGTTACCAACCATGTTTTCCAAACCCATCCAGTCCCTTTAGGGGAGCCTGGAAGCCAGGATCATAGATAAATGGGCTGGCAATTGGAATTTGATCAGTGTGGGATCCCAGCTCTATGGAAAGAAGAATATTTGGGGGGGTTTTTTGTTTGGCATCAACTTCTAATCAAGAAGTTGCTTTTTCAAGCCTGTATGTACTAAAATTTACTGCTGGGAGTATTTTGGGGTAACAGGTGATAAAGCTGTGGGGCTTTGCTTGGGAGCACTGAAGAAGCACAGACTATAAACAAACCTCCATTTCTGAGACCACTCACTGCAGCAATTTGGTGTTTTACCAGAGAGCCAGTTGAAGCATGTGAGAACACTATCTGGATTATATCTTTTATTTTCTTTAATGGGAAGGGAGAAAAGGGAACCTGAGAGCGCAGCTAAACTGTAGGAGTGTGTAAAACACGCTGACACTTCACCAGAAGGGACCAGAGCAGCTGTGGGTGACCAGTGTCTGAGGGCACCAGAGGGTGCTGTGCGCTCAGCAGATCACACCCCCGATTTTAGGAGCATCACTGCCTGATGCAAACGAGGTTTTAGATAGTAAAGCTTTAATATAAAGAGCTTTTGCAGAGCCTCCTCCCTGCTAGTCAAAACTGCACGGAACGGTTGGCGAGCGAGCGAAGCTTCAGAAAGGTTCCCGAGAATTTCTGTGCCGGGAGGGAAACAGCTGAGGGACAGAAATTAGCCAAAAAAAAGCTGCACAGACAAAATGAAGCAGGAAACGTTGTACAGGGAAAGATGGGTCAGGAGGAAAGGCTCTGAAATGAAAGTCAGCAGGGAGGGGTGTCAGACCATGGCAGGCACTACAGATGGGTTTGTGTAGCAGATCTGAGCTGTCACACCTTGGCAGCGAAACCCTCTTGGCCTGGATGCTGTGGGAGCAGGGCTGGGGCTTGACAGACCTCCGGGATACCTGTCCCAAAATATCCAGAGCCTGGGAGTGATCCCTCATCTCCTGCCAACCCCTTCACAGACAGGAAAGCTCGACGGATTCTGTGCAGAATCTGCAGATCTGAGCGTGCAGGTGGTGTTGCTTACAGGGGGTAACAGGTAAAGAATCCAGGGGAGCAGCTGAGCAAAAGGTTCCTGGCAGAAAGGAGTGGTAGTTTTAGCAAGGGCTGGTGGAATTCTTAGAGAAGCTGAATCCTCTTCCCAGCCCTGCCACTCACATGTTCTTGGATCTTTCACAAATTGTGCCTTATTGTCTGTATCTCCCATCTGTGAAGCAGCATAATAACACTGAGGCATCTTGGAGATGGAAATGTCACTGCCTGGTTCTGTACATTTGATACAAAAAGGGGGGGATCTGCAGAGGAGGAGCCACAGGGACCCTTCAGTCCTGTGCACAGATAACTTCTCTTAAAAGAGAGCTGGAACTCTCCACATAAAGTTACCTTGCTGAAGACATCAAATCAGCTCTGCTGTACCGTGTTAGAAACACTTTCCTCTCTGACCTAAAGCCTTAGTTGAATTAGGGGCAGAAAAACAGGAGATTACAGAAGGAGCAATTGTTGTTAAAAGCATCAGTTTTGCACGAGAAATACCAGTTGCAGTTGCTTGTTGGTGCTGATTCACTGAATCCTGACCGCAGGAGTTATTTTGCATGTTTGGGTTTTTTCAGTTGGAGGTAGCCTGTCAAACTTCCACTGCCTCTGTAATTTAAAGGTAAATATTTTAAATAATCATCTCAGGAATTTATTTGGGCTTTGCCCTGGTGATTTATGGAGGCAGCTATGCCCACGTCTCTCTGGGTGGTGTTTTAGAAGTAATTCCAGACTCCTGGAGCAGGATATGTCTTTATGGGAGGGATGTAGAGGCTGCTTCAAGGTGCTTTAGCCCAAAGACCTATGAGTTCGAAACAAAGTGTGCTGCAAAATGTGGGAGAGGTGTTCAAAGGTATAAACCTTCCTGGCATCTTCATTTCCTGACAGCAGAGCAGAGAAGTGCTGAGGTTGGAAGGGACCTCTGGAATCAGCTCATCCAGTCCCCTCCTCAAGCAGAGTCGGAGCGAGTTCACCCAGTGCTGTCCCCACTCGGGTTTTGTGGGGATATTCAACCTCTCTGACCACCCTCAGAGTAAGAGAAATGTTTCCTTGTGTTCAGATGGGTTTTAATCTGTACCCATCTCCTCTTTTTCTGTCAGTGGTGCTTTGAGAACAGCCTGGCTCCCTCTTCATTCCCTCCCAGAGGGTCAGTGTTTCTCTGGGCATGCTGAAGGAGAGGTGGCTGATGCTGCTTTCATTATCTGGGACCAGGTACAGGTATCTTGGAGAATAGTCTCTCTTAAAAGGAAATTTTCGTGCCCTGTCCTGGATGAAAGGTACTCCGAATTCAGTTATGAAATCTGACCTTGAATTGTGATTATTGGCCTCTCTTTGGCCTAAGAATGAGCTTCCCAAAGAGTCTGTGCTCTATTCCTCAGGACACACCCCCAAATACCAGCTGTCCCCAGAAAAATCATCCACGGGTGTGACCCCAGCACTCCAGTCCCGTTTGTCTGCTTACACACCGAGCATGAGGAGTGAGGGATGGAGTTAAAAATTACGTGTGCAGCTGGCTGAGGACTTGCCTTTCTGGGTGTGGGTTTGGGGGATGTCAGGAAAACACAGATGCCTTGTTGCCAAATCATCTCTGCTGTCCCATGGGAGACAGGCAGATCGACTGTCAAATATTTCAGCCCCCTGAAAATGAAGAAAATCTGTTCAATTTTAACCACCTGAAGATTTGATCCATGATTTGCACTTTTATGTGGCCCAACAGACATTACTGGGGCTGTAGTAGAAAGCAGCTCTTTGGGGTCATTAAAACAGGAAGGAAAATGCCCCTCACTTTGGAGACCCTATTCTTGTGTAGCTGCAGTCAGTTATTCTTCTTGGTTAAAAGACACCGAGTCATATTTAGATAATGTGAATTGCTCTGAGAGCTGAGAAGGCATCCAGAAACAGCACAAAGCCAGCGCTCCCTGTCTTTGGGCTCTCCCCCTTGCTACTCCTCTGCTCCCTGTTTTACAAATGAAAGGGGAAAACAGTCCTTTGCAGGCATCCAGGATGCTGCCTGACTTTTGTCTGGATTTCCACAGGAATTGGTCACCTTGGTGCAGGCTCCTGCCAAGAAGCACAGTAAGTGATCTCATCGGAGCTCTTAACCTGAAGGGCTTTTTGAGCATAAGCTGTTGCTGTCAGAGTCACAGGATCAGGTGTGATTTCCAGTTTGCTGGAATATACAGCAAATGTGCAAACAGGCTCTGGGCTTTTTTTAGCTCACAAAAGCAAGGGAGTCCTTTGAAAGCTCCTCCGTGTACCCAATCATCGCTTTCCTCACCCTGCACAGCATCATAATATTCTGACAGTGTAAATCCTCACATTTGCCTCCCTCCCTCCCTCTCTCCTCCAGCCACTCTCCCTCCCCCTCCCAGCCTGCTGCTATCGGATCTGTGATGATATGTGATCTCCTGGATACAATCACACACACACACAAGTACCAGGCACTCCTGCTCAGCTGAGCAAAATGTCTTTCTCCTAGAAGTGGTGCTCATCCCAGCGCTCAGATCCTTGACGATGTTGCCATGCTTTCCTTCCTGCCTCCTGCCTTTTGCTGCCTTTGCCTGCCTGCTTTTCCTGCCCGGGGGTCATCTCTGCCCTGCTGCCTGTAGCTGCATGGACTACCACACCATAGACTGCCGGGATCAAGGACTCCCAAGTGTTCCTAATCCCTTTCCATTGGATGTACGGAAACTTCTTATAGCTGATAACAACATTCAGGCAATACCTGCTGATTTCTTTATATTTTATGGAGATCTAGTCTATTTGGACTTCAGGAATAACTCCCTCACCTCCTTAGAGGAGGGCACTTTTAGCAGCTCTACCAAACTGGTGTATTTAGACTTGAGCTACAATAATTTAACACAGCTCGACGCTGGGACGTTCAAATCAGCAGAGAAGCTGATAAAGCTGAGCCTCGGCAACAATAACCTGGTGGATGTGGATGAGGCTGCTTTTGAGAACCTGGAACAGCTCCAAGTGTTAGAACTGAATGACAATAACTTACAGAGCCTAAACGTGGCAGCCCTGGAAGCGCTGCCCTCCCTGCGGACTATTCGCCTGGAGGGCAACCCCTGGGTGTGTGACTGTGACTTTGCCAACCTCTTCAGCTGGATACAGGACAATGCGTCCAAGCTGCAGAAAGGTAAAGCTGGGTGGCTCTCGGTGCAGTCCGTGTGTGTCCGTGTGCGTGGGAGGGCAGAGGGTTCCCGAGCAGACTGTCTGTGTGCTGCCTGCAGTTTGCTCGGCCTGGAATTGCTTGCTTTCAGCAGAGCAGCCCGTTAAAAGGACGGTGGCTTCTTTTCAGCAGCAGGTCCTCCTCCCGGTTAAGAAATAAAAATTTTTAAATTAAGCCCTAATAATTTTGATTTATGGACTAAGGGAGTGAAAGAGCCTTTTCAAATCCATCCAGCCCAGAGCTGGTTCTCTTCCAGACTTCATTTTCTCTCTGGTGAATATATTTTCTACAATAAGCCCTTTGAGCAGCTACACATCCTGTGCCAGCTCCTTAGGAAAAGCGATTTTTCTCTCATTTTACTGATCAGCTATAAAGCTGCTACAAAAGAGTTAAATTCCCATTTTATGCATCTGTGATTGTCAGCCCTTTCCTGGAAGTATTTTCACAGAATCCCAGAATATGCCCAGTTGGAAGGGACTCACAAGGATCACTGAGTTCAACTCCTGTCCCTGCACAGGAGGACCATCTTTGCTGTGATACTCTGTGTTTGAAACTCTTCAGTAGCTAGATTTTGGCTCTTTTCATTACAACAGCACTGCTTCCAATATTAGAAATAAATTGAAATGGCTCTGGAATCCCCCCAAATGCAGGATACATCACCGGTATTTGAGCCAGTAATTTTTAGAAAAGCGTAGAGGGAAAAATAAAAGTATTAAAAGTGGTATGTCTGGGGAATCCAGATTCTTGCTCCACCTGTCCCACCAGACCCCAAAGCCTCCTTTAATCCAGCTTTAGCAGGAGATCATCTCACAGTTCATGTCTCCCAACAAGCACCAGGGAATAAACTCCTGCCACTGAGCGGTGCCCGAGGGCAGCTCCCCCTGGGAGCAGGGAAACCTCGGGAGGGCTACAGAGGGGACACCTTCCCCTAGCCCAGGTTGCTCCAAGCCCCGTCCAACCTGGCCTTGGACACTTCCAGGGATGGGGCAGCC
>JAYRBT010000056.1:2889031-2905396 GCA_036023395.1 Myiotriccus ornatus | reverse complement strand
TGTCTTGCTTTGCTCAAAATAATTCAGTTGCCTTCTGTTTGTATTATTTAAAAATCACAACAAACCCACATCAGAATTAACAAACAAATTAAACAAATTAAAAACTCCAACCAATCCCCCTAAGTAGTTTCACTGGTTTCTTCCTATGGCAAGTCCTTAATGTTACTGTATTTACTGACCTCAGGATTTGGCAAGAGGTGACAGGGGAGTGTTCTAGAAATACATTTCAGATATTTCTTCCTTTCTATTATTTATTTCAGGCACTTATTTCCAACTTGAGGTTGGAAATTCTTGAAATCCAATTGTACATTCTGTTTCCAAGAGTGGTATCATGGTGCGAGTGCAAAGTTAGATAAACTGTCCACATCTTTAAGAAAAAAAACAACAAACAAAAAACTCTTGAAAACAAAAATTGGAAGAAAAAGCTGCTTTAGGGATTTTTCAGTCCAGACTGGCTTTTTTTAAAGAATCCAATTAAAATAAACCCTGCCATGTCAGGTTTTAAACGAAAGCAGAAAGCGCTCAAGCCATAAATTCACGACTGTTACACTGTATGGCAGGAAAGTGACTACAGACTTAATATTTAATTTATATTATTCCTTGAGGGAACAGAAATCACCAGGCTGAGGAGCTGGTGGTGTTTCCAGGGAAAGTATTCCGTGCAGGCTGATTCCTTCCGCGTTGGTGCCTGGGATGCAGATCATCCACCACGGAGCAGTGTGGGGTTTGTGAGGCCGTGAGGGCAGCAAAGTATTGCTTTGTGCTTCACCTCGAGTGTGGTGTGGCAAAAGGAACCACAGCTGGCTTCAACTGTGATTTATTTCCCTGCTAAGGGGTTTTGGACCCAATGACCTGGTGAAGGTTGGTACAACCCCATCCCCTCCCTGCTGTGGTACTCTGAGTTGCTGGTGAAGATGCTGCCCGGGCAGTGGGAACTCTGCAGTTGTGTTTATTCTCTATAATCTCATACAGAAAGAAAGAAGATAACTCCATGTGGGCCCTTTGTGGTGCTGGTCTGAGTTTACCTGAGTTTGTGGTTTCTGCACTGGGGGTGAACCCTAATTTTATTCAGGGTGATATGTGGCTTTATTGGGAGATGGCTGACATTCTGTGCAGAGGCCACAGAGCTTTTCCAGATGTGTTCTGGAGCCAGTGCCCTAGAAAAGGATCTGACCCTCCTTCCCAAAACTCCACTGCAGCCCTGTGTTGCTCAGGCAAGGCAGGAACTGTCATTGTCTGGTAATCACTGAACATCTCTGGCCTAGTTTGGTGATGGATTTATAATGAACATCTTTAACCTCAGCCTAGCCCAGCCATCTGCTCTGGGAAGAAAGCTGGCACTTCAAAGCCATTTTCTGCTTCAAGGTGTCTCCTTGTAGCCTTACAGAACAAACAGTGAGTCATCTCCTCCCACCAGGAGAGAGCAGGATTGAGGCCAGCTCGGTGTGAGGAAAGTCCCTGGTACTCCCGGCTCCAGAGCTGGGTGTGACTGAGCACAGGCACCAACTGCAGCATCCTTGCTCCCCAGCTGAACCGTGGAGGGATGACACACTAACCTCTTGAGGGATGTGGCGGGTATGGGAGTGTTTAACATCTGTGGAGTGTGAAGGGAGGGGTTTTCTTGATGATCTGATGAAAACAAAATTCGAGATAATTGCTTTGTCTGGACTAGGCTGTTGGAGAATGCCATGCTGGTTTAATTTCTTACTTCTCCAAGTGTTACATCAAGTGACAGGAGTTTGCTTGGGTTTTTTTGGGGGGTTAGATCAGCTTTGATTTAACAGATATACGTGGGAAAGGTTTTAAGATGTGGGGTTGTTACTGCCAGCTCATTTCAGCCCTGCAGCCTCGCTGGGAGGAGTCCACGCTCAGCACTCAGGTGAGGTGCTGGGCTTTGGCACAGTGCTGCATATATACTGTATTTTCACCAGATTACATGCACAGACACTGGGACTTAGCTTGGTTTCTCTGTAAAAGCCGTGCTCACACAGGAAATGGGTTCCAAAGCTCGGTTGCAGCAGAAGCGAATGGATTTCAAACTTACTTATTATTGTACCTTTTGGATCTGTGAGAAGCTGATCTAAACCCCACTGGGACTGAAGAAAATGTTCCCCACTGACCCCTCACAGGCTTTTATCAAGCAAAATGTCTTTGGATTCTTCCAAGGGCGTGTGGTCTCTGTGTTTATTTAAAGTTTGCCATTCAGTGAGTTGCTTGTTGGGCCATCCTGAACTCCATCTGTTCATTTCTTAGATGCAGGAATTGATTTCCCTGTCAGCAACTTGCACTGTTCCTGCAGCCTCCACCACACACCCCTTGTGCAGTGAAAACTCTGTCCCACATCTATGGACAACAGTACTTATCCAATGTTTATCCAACCTCCCCTTAGCAGTTTCTGATGGAATTCTTGTCTGCTTTGTATCCACATCACCATAAATTCCTGAGGCTTTTTTCTTAAACTTCCATGGCAACTGTCCATTTTTCTATTTAACAGGATGGCTCAGAAAGGGGAAGTGTCAGTGAGGGCACTCCCTTCATTAATGGAAATCATTTTTGGGTGATGAAATTGCTCTCCACCTGCCTACTGTTAGCCAAAATGAACCTCTGCCAAGCCTGCAGGATTTTGGTCTCTTTCCTATCGCAGCTCTAGAAAATTAGGGACATCCAATCTTAAATAGAAAAGTATAAGAAGCTTTGTCTCCTAAAAATGAAGTCTAAGACTTGTCTGCCTTTTTTTTTCCATGTTCTTTACTAGATGATCCCCCCTGCTGCCACCTTCAAACGAAGCGATTTAGGGTGGATCGGATATTAAAGCTTTAAGACAGGGGTTTAAAATAAATGAAATGCTATCAGGACTGTAATGGCAACAGCTGCTGTGTCTGCCAGCTGGGAGGCAGACTTAATCACCCCTCAAATCCCACTTCCCACAGGCCTGTGCTTGTTTTCTCTCCCTTCTGCCCTTTCACCAAACCCACAGCATTAACCCAGCCCAGGGATGCTCCCCGTGGGTCCCAGCAGGCTCTACCGGAGCTGTGGGGGGAGGAATCTCTTCCTCTGAGTTGTCAGCACAGTGGGCACTGAGCTGGGCTTGCCTTGCTTTCCAAAGCCATAGAATCACAGAATCACAAAACCATAGAATCATAAAATCGTAGAATCATAGAATCGAAGAATCAGCCGGGCTGGAAAGGACCTCTGAGATCATCAGGTCCAACCCTCGATCCAACACCGCTCCCAAATCAGGAAGGAACCTTAATCCTCTGTGCATGCTTTTGCCTCCAGACCTGCAGACACAGATAGGGAGGTGCTGTCCAGGGCTTTAACACTTAAGACAATGTATAAGGAAAAGAGAGAGAAAGAAAGGATGAAATAGGAAGTTATACAGTCACCCCCCGCTGGATGCAGCGATGGAATTTGGGAGTTGCAAAGTGATGGGCTTGGTCTGTCAGAGGGTGGGGGAAGTGCACAAAACTCAAAAGATTTCCTGAGTTATATACACTCAGGTTCAGGTGGGAATGCTCAAGATCTGCACTTGCTGCCCAGCAGGGCCTTCTGGAGTCTGGTTTTGAAGATATTGGAAAGGCAGCTCCAAAGGCACAAGTCCTGAGCCTGGTGCTCATAAAACTATTATCCAGAAACAAGGAACTTCTGTACCACTGTGGACTGAGTATTAACTCTGTCAAATATGGTTCATGGGTGCTGTCACCTTGAAGAGAGAACCTGTCCCTGCTGACTTTTAGCCAGGCCTGTGGTTCGAAGCAGTTCCAGGTACCAGCCAGTCGATCTGTCAAAGCTCACTGGGGAAACAAATTATTCCCAACTGAGTCATCTCACAAAACAACTTGTGGTTTCAAAATGTCAGATTTCCCCTTGACCTGAGCTTTGTACAAAGTTTAGCAAGAGAGTTCAGTAGGATTGTATTTGAGACAAAACTGAATTTTTTGGCTGGCAGAAATGAAATGTTTCGTTGTGTCCCATTTGGCTAAAAGAGCCCTTGGAAGAAAACTTTTTAAGTGAAACTGGAGAGACCATTTCTCTGATTTGTGCAGAAGGTGCCAAATCAACAGATTGATTATTTATTCAGGTCTGGCTTCTCACTCCCAGCAGTGCAGGTAACACAGTGAGCAGCCACAGACACGGCAGTTAACCTTTCTATTGTGTGTTTAACCATCTGTAAAATGGATATGATACTACTTACCTGCCTGACACAGCTGGGCAGAGGCTTAATTTTTAATCAAGTTCTGTTGAAACACTTTGAGCTCTTTGTGTAAAAGATGCAGCAAAAGGCAGAATGGTTTTATTAGGGTACTATTGCTTTTATATCTTATATTACATTCCAAGAGTATTGTACAGTGAACTATATCAGTGTTCTAGAAACAACATAATAAAGGAAAGAAAGTATGAAGAAGCAAAAGAGATGTACTGGGATGGAGAACAGACTTTGTGGCAGTCTAGGGTTCCTTCATCCCTATTAATTATACATGTGGAGCAACTTGTTAATGCATTTCTAAAGACATGTTGACACAGGCCCAGCCCTCTCTCCTGGCCACAGGCTTTTGAATTAATTGAACCCTGGGATCAGAAGAACTGGACAACGCCACTGGAGGCATTTCTGTAACAACCAAAGTAGAGCAGTAGGAGCACAGCAGATTTCCTGGGTCCAGGAGAGAGAGGCAGTAATGGAACACCTGCATGGGGAGCTCGTTATGAATAATTTCTGGAGAAGGCCCTGGCGTTACATTTCAGGCTGATTGTCCGTGGAATATGGCCAGGTATTATTCTCCATGTTATTTCTGTACCTCCTATGCCCTCCACCACCTCCAAAAATAGTGATAAAAATACTTAATTTTACTGAGAAACTCCTTGAGTCCTTCAGGAGTTACATTTATAGGGTAAAACATAACTGCTTATCTTTAACAGCCAACAGAAATGGAAGCCAACATTCAATTATAGTTCAACCCATTGTCTAATATATGCTACAGTGTTAAAATCTTACATCATATTTTTCAGCAAATTTGAGACTCTGTGTGCTTTCCAGGCACAACCCCCCCAAAAAACCCCTCCAATTGCTGTTAATTCCCACAGTGGTGGAGGTGCAGGGTCTGACCTGCAGGTCTGCTCTGGGAAGTGACTGCAGATGGAGTTTGGGGAGGTTTCTTTATCACAGAATCCCAGAACGGTTTGGGTTGGAAGGGACCTTAAAGATCAGCTCGTTCCACCCCCTGCCATGGGCAGGGACACCTTCCACCAGCCCAGGTTGCTCCAAGCCCCGTCCAACCTGGCCTTGGACACTTCCAGGGATGGGGCAATGGGATGATTTCCTCCCTGTGCCATCTCAGAATCTCAAACCACACCTGTGCTCTTCACAAAAGAATGGAGAGCAGCCTGGAACTTCCAGGGACCGACCTGGAGCAATTTCTTCAGTCTGTAGGTGAATAAGGTAATAAACCCCACCCACCTCAATGTGATATGAAGCTATTCCAGGAGATGCAATCATTAGCCCACGAGATTTTTATTTTCCCTTTTTCAGAGTCACTTAGAAAATTAGGACTTTCCAGATAAAAACTTGGAGTGGGTTTAAATGAAACAAAAAGCCTTGCTGGACGAGACATCCACCCTGAGTGTCAGAATTATGGCATTAGTCTGATTATTTTGCATTGCTGATTCATTCACAGGGAAGTCCCCCCCAAAGCACCAACCACTGAGGGTGTCTTAGAGCAATTTATAAAATCAGTTCTTAAAGCAACAAAATTATTAAATCAGGCACTTTTTAAAGTAACAACAGATTCTGAGTGTGCAGCTTGAGGTATCCTGAGGAATGTGACCTTAATATGAGCACCTGCTGCCTGGAAAATGCTAAAAATCCGAGCCATCCAAATAACGTTTTTGAAAAAGCAGAAAAGGGTGGAAATATATTTTTAAAACCTGAATAAGCCATCAAGTCAGCCTGTGGGCATTGGGAAAATGTCTTTCTCGTGGTGTTGGAAATTATTAGTTGCCACACTCTGCAGAATGAGAGACAAGGGGAGCAGGTTGTTCAGAGATTTCAGGTGAACTGGAAAAAAAAGCAACACTTTACCCAGTCAACATGACTTTTAAAGAGATGCCCACACCACAGACAGCAGCTCTGCAGCCTCCCCCTTCACCCAGAGGCCATACTGGACTTTAAGGAGTTAAAGTTTTCTTCCTCTTGCCTTTTTTTTTCCCCTTTCTCTCTCCCTGACTGGCTCCAGCCCTGGCTCTCATCTGAAGGGCACAGCACACTGAGTGATGTTCACATGATACCAATGACAGCAGCATGATAAGCCTATTTCTGACAGTGTGGCAAATTACTATTATGAAATCCCAGGACATTTGATTGCAGAGTGACTTTGAGAGGGGATCACACGCAGCAAGGTTATGAAGGGCTCGGTGTTTACTGCAGTAATGCTGACTTACTGGAAAAGAATATCAAGAGCTCTTTAAATAAAAAAGCTTGGGAGATTCCCAGTTCGGAAAACATTTGGCTGGGTATATCCAACCAAGCATTATGCTTCTCTAAAATGAAAGGGGAAAAATAATCAGCAGAAATCCTTAGGCTTTTTCCCCCCCACCATTTGATGACTCAGTGAAATGTGTTTGTTAGAGATTCACTCAGAAGGGATCAGGAACTTGAGGATGTCCTTCCCCCCTGGCATCACTCACTGCAGGAGGTCACAGGGGCTCTGTCTCCCTGTTCCAGCCTAAGGTCAGGATCTCCTCAGCCTGTGCAGTGCCCAAGTTCAAAGGAGAACAAGATTCAAATCAAAAAATCAGCAGAAATTGGAAGAGAAATAGGCAGTTCACGGCCTCAGACAACATGGAATTTACCAATAAAAGAAACACATCTGCAAAATACAAAATAGCAGTGACCCACCTGCTGAATTATCCCAGGGGGGTGTTGCAACATGGAGATAAATTGTCACTGTTCCAAATACCTTCCTTTTAAATGTATTTAATCAAATTTATCACTCAGCAAAATCAAAGAGAGGCATAAAGGGCTCAGGTTTACAGCAGGGTTTTTATCACACCTGTGGGCAGCCAAGTATTTTCATTGTGAAATAAGTTTTTACTCCACTATCTACTAAATAAATAGCATTATTGCCTTGTTTTTTCTAGACTTTGATGATAAAGTTTTTAGTTAGGATAACTCAGGTGAAGGTCTAATTGGTTTTCTTGCCTTTGTTAATTATAATACCAGCCTTTGCTCAGGCAAACACTGTTGTCCTGGCAGGTAAAATTAAGTGTGTGGCAAATTCAGATTTCTCTCTTTCTCTTTTTCCCTCCTTCCCTCATCCCTGACTGAGAACTACTTCAGTGCTGGCTGAAATCCATCTGCTCTCTGTGAGTGTGGATACAAAATGTAAAAACCCCTGAAGTTTCAGCAGAACCCCCTTGGGTTTGTGTGAGGTTTTTGAACAGCAAAGGAGTAAAATTTGCCTTCAAAAGCTCCCAAACACCTGTAATTTCCTCATTTTAGCACATTTTAAGTGAATTAATAGATCAATATACCAAGGTTCCTTTTCCTAATCATCTCAGTTTTCTTGGCCAAGCAGAGCATTCCCATATTTATTTTGGGATACACACACACAACACAATCTCATTTGTCTGCTGACTGGAAGGTTGATATTCCAGTCTCCTTTGATTACTTTTCCCAGATGAATTAGGGGATTGATCCCTGAGTTTAATAAGTGGGGACTTGCAGGTTTTCCTGTTTTTCTGCCTCCTCTGGGACATGGGTATATTTAGCTGATGATGGAACAAGAAGGGAACAGAGCGTGTCCGGGATTGAAGGCGAGTGTCCAAACGTCTCGGGGTAAGATGTGCAGCATCCACAGCTGCCTTTTTGGAAGGTTTTGTGGGTTTTTTTTAAGGCACGTGCTCTTGGAATTTATTTCCTGGGTGGCACGTTGTGCCGTGGAGAGGCCAGGTGTTCAAATAACCTCTGCAAATGTGGGGTTTGCACTTTGCTGCAAGGCCTGGAGGTGATTGTCTCTGAAACCAAACTCCTGGTGGAAAAAGTGCTTTTCAGTGAGAGAGGGGTTATCTGTAAAAGGGGAAGAAACGACAAGTGGGGGTCTTTTTTCTTGTCCAACAGACTTGGATAAATGAGACTTTTACTTCACTGGGGCCAGGATGTCACCTATCAGTTTTTGGAGAGAGAAGTGCTGATGCTGAAGTCGTTAATGCCACACTCCTGGGAGGGTGAGCACTATTCCTGTTTCCAGGGCTCAGACATACCAGCGCTGTGAGAGCTGTTAACGAGCTGGGGGGCAAAGAAACTCTCTAATTGCAGCTGCCCAGCACGTGGCAAACTGCCACAGACAAAGCCAACCAAAAAAAAAAACACCCACCCAAAACCTCATGACTTCATGCAATGATTCGACAAATACTGGAATTTTCCACCATCTTCTGCCATTTGTTTCTTACTCTAAAATTCCACGTGTTCTCCCCATTAAATTCTGCAATGTTTGGTTCACAGAGGATATGCTACACAAATAATGTTCACCCTCCAACTTGGGGTTTAGTGACTTGCTTGATTTCAGGAACTTCAGGAACATAAAGTGAATTAAAACCTGTGAGACTGCAACGCAAATAACGTGCTGGGAAAGCACATGGCATATTCTCAGCCACCAAAGTGGCTGAGCTCTGTGCTCTACAGCAGGGAACTGATCCCTTGGCTCAGTAAGTGAAGACTTGCAGGGGGTTTTTTTGGTAAAAAATTTATTGGTTGCTACATAAAAGTCACTTTTGTTCCTGATCCTGAGCTTGGCACCTTTAGCTAAAACCTCTTGTGGTTCTTTAGGGGAAGTCCTGATGCTGTGGGAGGAGAAGAGGGCACAGGGAGCACCCAACTTTCACCAGGGGCTCTCCCTCTGAAGCCAAAGGTGGTGTTACCCAGAGAGCTGCCCCCAAACCTCATCACGGCAGTGCTCGGTGTCGAGGTTGAGACTGGAAAACTGGACAGGGTGGGGCTTAATCTATATAGAAAAATCTATTAACAAAGTGGGGCAATGGGGGAGGATGCCCCCCAAAACTCTGAAGCACAAGTGGACAAGTGGATGCAAGAGAAAAGGGACTTCCTGGGAATCATTACGGTCTAAAAATGGAATTATTTTTATCCCCCAGAGTTCCAGTTCTAAGAGCTGTGTAGTAACAGCCTGACCATAAGTCTTTCACAGCCAGTTGGAAATCTTTCCACTGTTTTCAATTTACTTTGGACCATATTGTGTGCAATTCATCTCATGCTGTAGAATTCCTAATTTTCCCCTGGAAATACAGTCTGGGGCCCTGCTGTGTTATATATATTACGATGCCATTTCCAGCAGAGTCCGAAGACAATGACAAATGCTGCTTTCACAGGAAATCTTTGCTCAGGTATTTCAGCTTGGTCATACAGTGGCTGATCCTCCAGTAAATCTGAATATCAATGTTTATCTTGTACAGGCAATCTGCGGTACTCCTGACACGGGAATTCCGAAGGACATGTGAAAATAAGGACATAACCTCTGCAGAATTCTAAAAAAAAAAAAAAAAGACAATAATTATCAACAGTGGGTCCCCTTAAAATAGGCCTGGAAGGTTTGCTGTGACTCAATGTGTTTTAAGGAAAGGAAAATGTTATTTTAACAGCGCAGCTGCCAAATTGCACCGTTTGGATTCCACGGCAGCAATGGCTGTGAAACCCATGATTTAAAAGCTGCTATTTCTCGCTGTCTGAAGCTAAACACACTTTTTTATTCTAACAAATCTGAATAAAATTAGAGCACTCTGCATAAATTCCCCCTGCCTCTGCGCCTGCTGTCTTAGCTCGAGGCAGAAGCAGATTCCTGTGATTTCCAAGGCTGCCAAACCGGCCCCAAAAGCCAAAGTTACGTTCACCTTAAAAACCCACAAAATTTATCCCAGCTTGGTAACAAGCTGGTCCATTACTTTGCGTTTTTGGTGCCAGTGTTCGGTTTTTAAAAGGCCATCTGAAACCTCACAGGCATTTTTGACATTTCCCCATTAACAGGGGCTGATATTTGGGGGGTTGAGAGTGCTTTGTTTGTGTTCAGATTTAAACTTCTAACACCTCAGATCCATCACCAGTTCCCTGGATGATGCTATTTTGATTTTCTTCATTAGCAGCTCTGGAAAAAAAAAAATGGAAAAAAAAAAAAAAGAAAAAAAAAGCACATTGCTCATTTAATATTAATTGGAACATATTTTTCCCCGTAGCAGTTTGCTGATAATGAATTTCAATGCCACAGAGGTGGCTTTGCAAACAGTGCCTATAAATAGAAAATAAGTGTTTTCTGTGGCATGCCCAGCCAGAGAAAAGGCTCGTTAATCAGGGACCAGGTACAGCCCAAGAGCCCAGGCTGACTCTGCTCATGGAAACACAGGCTGACAGAGCTGTCTGAACGATCAACCACAACAGTTCTGTCTCTGCACAGGGAGAAAGTTTAGTCAAGTGTTTAAAATATGGAGATCAGAGTGAAAATGCGTTGTTTCCTCAGCTCTCCTGCGGGCACATCACCTCCCTGGCATTTAATCACTCACAAAGGGCCTCCTTCCACCTCAAAACTGGGAGCCACGTCTCTTGGATGCAGCAGTTACATCGTGTGGAGTGTGGAAGGTGAACGTGTGTAAACCACAGGGACTCTGTGTGGCAACTGAACTGTTCCTGTAAAAGCCCCGCAGGTCATTTTGGGCTGGCTGCACCAAAGGTTTGCGTGGCCCCTGTAGGGAGGGCATTGACTACAGCCAGAAAAACAATTATCCATGAGGGAGGGTGAGCCCTTGGTCAGCCAGGTACCAGTTCACAAGCACCTTGTGCTGGTTGGCATCAAACCAAGCACAGTTTACCTTCGACCCTGCTTTGACCTCGTTTCTGCTCCTTCAGAAATAAGAGTAGTGACAATGGCACCTTTCATCCCTGGGGATTTCAAAGCCTTGGAAAAGCTGCATCCTCTGAGCAGAGATGTTTGAAGGAATGTGCAGAAATTCCTTCTCCGTGAGGAAGAGGGGGGACTCTTTTCCCTGGCATTCCCCTCTGGGTCATTGGGGACCACCCGGGACCTTTGCAGACCCTGCCCTGCCCACCGGGCAGAGGTCGGGAGGCAGCTCCCCATCAGCACTGGCGGATTCCAGAGATTCCCAAGGGCCGCGGTGCAGTTTCCAGGAGCACTAAACCAGATCCAATCCTGCCACCTGCTGCTCCCTCCACGCCTACAGCCCTTATGGTCACTGCGGGCTTGAGCCTTGGGCTGCTCCAGCCCGGCTGAGATGTTACTGAGCTTGTGTTTACCGGCTGGGATTGTTGTGTTGGAGCCTGAAAAACACCTGAGAGGCTCAGTTAGCTGCTTTGCTTTCGGTATGTATCTAAACAGCAGGAATGCAGACTGTCCCTGCAGCATGTAGTGATAAATGTGGTGAAGAGCATCCACACCTGCTTTACAAGAACAAACACTCGGATTGTGCTGAGTACATATTTAAAAGGAAAATTACTGATAACACGAAGTATCAGGAATATTGAAGGAGACTGGGCTGTTCAGTGAGAGCAATGACATAACCAAAGGTGCTTTCAAAGCTCAAGTGTTCGAGGGAACAGAGGGAAAATGCAGGTTTGCCTGTACAAACCAGTGGGGGTTGAGAGCATCCCTCCAGATATCTCCAAGTGAGGAGTTTAAATTAGAAAGCTGACTCTGTGGGCAGTTATCAGCAACCAGCATGTGCAGAGCCACAGCTTCTGTATCACTGTAGGAATTCAAGATTGCTTTGTTTTTAATTTTAAATATCCAAGGTTTTCTCTTTAGGGGCTGCCAGGCTGAGACACCCAAGCAGCTTAGGCAGTGCCTGGCCTCTAAGGCTCTTCTCCATGAGCACTTTCCTGTCAGGTTTGAGTGTTCCCCACCTTGAGGTGAACTGGGAGGAAAAGGCTCTAAGCTTCCACGAGCTGATATAAAGGATGCCCTGGTTGCCACAGCAGAATGTGGTTGTTTGCAACTTCAGGGAGCAGCAGCACGTTCCTCCACGGATCCTTAACTACCTCTCAGGCCAACCACTGTCAAGGACAAGGGCTACCATCAGGTCAATGATCACTTTATTTATAGTGCTAACTAAATTTAGTGTTAAATCTGCTGCAAAAATTTACAGCTTGTAATATTTACCTGCCAGGAGCCCAGACCCTCCTGACCAAATACCCAGTTCCTTAAATTAGACGCAGAATATGTCATGGGACAGCAGCCTAAATTACATATTTACAGCACTGAAGCAGGTAAGTACATATTTACACAGCCAGCCCTGGGTTCTTATTTTGAAGAAGGGGACTGGCTTGTGCAGTGTATTTTTTAAGCACTCAGAGGTTTGGGAGCTCTGTGCCAGGGGCTCTCTGTGCACTGTGTGTTTACAGGGAGGCTCCTTAGGGGTTGTTGCAGTTGAAAGAATAAAAGTATATGACAATAAAGAGCAACTGCCTCTAAAATGTCTGTGCCTTGAGATTTTTCCCTTCTTAGCAAACGTTATTGCTCCCAAACAACTGGTAGAGTATTTATGCATTTATGTAACAATTTCCTTATGGGTCATTGTTGAATAGAACTTGGGTCCTTCTATACCCAGAGAAAATGTTCCCAGCACTGCAACTACAAATTAAGTGCTTTATACACTGTCAGGGCAGTTCTTCTCTACACCAGCAAGCTTAGGAGTTACCTCACAATTACATACAGAGAAACAGAATTCCATTCTTCAGTACTTCTACAATATCCCCAACTTATGCATTTGTGAAGTAACTCCCACAAATAGCCTTTGGAGCCTGTGTAGCTTTTAAATCATAAGAAAACAAGGAAAAGGGAAAGAACCGAGGGACTGTCTTGATCAGAGTCAGCTCACAGCACAAAGCAGGTTCAGGATGTGCTGCTGCATTTTTGTTGCTTACAGCTCCTCTCGGAGATAAGTGGCCCCTTTGAAAGGTGAAGTATAAATTAGTAAGGTGTTTCTGCAAAGGATGTGTCACATTTTGTGATGTTTATGCAGTCTGTGATTAAGCAGAGCCTTACCCTGCTGACTGGTTACTTGGTCTGAGTGGAATCAGTGGCTCTCGGTGCCCCTGTCCAGAGCTGGGTGACACAGCTCCTGTTGCAGCAATTTGCTTTGTTTGATGAAAATCCTGATGGGAGCTGCAGTTCCTGCTGATGGGTAATGATATTCCTGTCAGAAAAACCACCCTGTCGAGAATAGAGGGACCAAATATGAATTCCTTTGAGAAGCCAGTAAATTGATTTTTTTCCTGAAGTGTGACAACCCCACATGACACTGAGATTATCATCACAGGTGTGTTGCAAGTGAGATCTGCTTGGACTTGCAGAGAAAAAAAGGAGCATCAATGGCATGGCTTTAAGATGATGCCTTTTAAGAGCTGAGCAGCTCAGAGCAACAAAGAGTACAAAGATTTAAAGAAGCAAAAGCCTCGTTAGTAATGGCAATTTGATGTTTCATCACTAATGTGAAAAATAAGTGTTTAAATACACACCAAGCTTTGTGAGGAACGTGTGCCTCGTGTCACTGCCAGCAGAGAAAGCTTTTTCGTATTCTTATGGCAGAAGGATGAGTCTGAAGCCCAGTCCCAGGAGCTAAACAGGCTTAAAGATGCTGTTCCAGGGAATCAGAGCAGTGGGATGTGCAGATTTGGAGCACAGGACTTGGCAGCCATTGTGGCCCCGTTAGGCAGTGCTCAAACTCAGACCAGTGAGGCTGTTTTATCACTTAACCGGCCTGGATAGCTCGTTGTAAGCACCTTCCAAGGAATATTTCGAACTCCAAAAGAGGCCTCCTGACCGCGGGAACAACTTCTTGTCAACAGCCCCTTTCCCTCCTCCCTGGCACGCTGCTGTTTTGTCTCTGTAACCACCCTCACTCCTCCACTGGCCCCCTCAGCCCCCAATTCCTGCAGCACTTGCCAGCCACAATCAGTGTCCCTGTGGCAGCCCCAGCCCTGGCTGAGCCCCTCAGTCCGAGGAATCTGTCGTCTTGTTCCCGCAGCTCATCCAGGCTGACACGTGTCTCCTTCAGGCGCTGCCCTCGAGACGTGTGCATCAGTTCTAACCACGGTTTAGCCTCTTCAGTGTCACAAAAACTTCAAACACAAGGCTGATTTCACGGAATCGAGGCTGTCTGGAACGTTTTCGTCACGGGGAGTTGTATCAAAACGTCTGTTTGCTCCGTGAGAAATTGAAGAGCCTGGTGAGCTCCTGCTTTTCAGTCACAAGTGACCACAAGGCCCAGAAATTAAAAAAAAATAAAAAAATCTCAAAAAAAAAAAGCTTGGGAAAATCTGGCACATCCGCAAAATGTCATCCTTTGTATATTTTAATGATTCCCAGGAGCCTCAGAGTGCTTGGGATTTGTCCTTACCACATCAGAGTGGAGCAGAACAAACATTACCTATTTACTTGTCTGATACAAACATACTTAAATGGCAAACTTGATCCATATTCCAAAGGCCTCCAAGTTCAAGAGGTTTTATCTCCAGGTCTATATGTCAAGTTGAGCTCTTTTCTTTATAAGGTCATGCTATTTTCACCATTAATATCCCCTTTTCCTGAAAAGTGGACATTTTACAGTGTAACCCAGCTTTTCTGTTGCACATTTCCATGACTTGGCTGCATTTTCTACTTACTAGTCAATGGATTTCTGACTTACTGCAGATTTGTAATGATGGCATTTAGGATTTTCTCACCTCTTTTCCGTGAGCTGTGAGCATCTTAATTCTTTCCATGACAGCTGTGAACATCTTAATTCCTTCAGTTTTTACATATTCTTGAAGCACAGGCAAAATAACCTCTGTTTCAGTGGGTTTATCGTCAGTAAAAGCCCCTGTAATTTCTGAAGATTGGAGTGAGCTGGGCAAGGGGATGATTTTTTAATTTTCATATTTATTATTATTACTATCATAATCATAATTATTATTATACTTTATAAAATTTATTTATAACAAGTAAAATATTATTGTTGTTGTTATTATTATACTGTAACTGATTAAACAGCACCATTTGCCTCAGCATGAATTAGTGTCTCTAAACTGGGGCTGCAGGAATCCTCCAGTTTTATCTGCCATTCCTACTTCTGCCAGATGACTTGGGAGCAACCGTGTCTGTGCTCCCTGTGGGCAGCAATCCAGGAGTGCAGGATCAGAACCTGGAGCGTGAGCCACTCACAGTGGTCAGGAAGGAAATCTAAATGAGATATTTTTGGTGCAGCCACTTCCAGCAGTGGCTCAACTTCATGGGTTTGGCGGGGGGGGGGGTTGTCTGGAATAATTTAGGTCAGTTGAGTTTTGCAGGGGGGAAAAAAAAAAGGGGGAAACCTTGATTATCAGTGCTGTTCTGTCTGCAGTTTGGTCTTGTGGAATATTTGAGATCAAGATGTTGCTGGCTGGTTGGTGTTGGGGTTCCACCACCGAGCTCAGGCCGAGAGAAGCCTGGGCTGGTCCTGCCCTGAGCTCAGCTGGAGTCACCACAAAGCTGGGGATGTGTGAGGCAGGTTTCTGTGGCCCAGGTGAGAACAGCTCATCAGTTAAACAGCTCAAAGGGGATATTTTGCTACCAGGTGTCACTAATCCCACCTGACAGCTCTGCATTTTCCTGTTTAAGGAGCTCCCTACCCAGAATTAATTTCATTTCGTTTCCTTGGGCTCCTTTGGGTGTTGTGGTTGTATATTTAATTGTAAATGGCTCAATAAAACCTGTGCTTGGGGAGCCCTGCCCAGGCAGCTTTCGGATTTAGAATTAATGTTTTCATACAAATTTCATAGGTGGCTCTTGTGCCTCTCAGTAATTCCCTGTACATCAAGCCAGTCATTTCTTCCCATACATGAGCTTTGCTTTTAGAAGCACAGTAGATGATAACCATAAATGTTTCATTGGTTATAAATATTTAACAATTATGAATGATTGATGAGCAGATTTTTAAGCAAACTGATCAGAGCTGTATGAAATTAGGGATACCTTTGTATTATTTTCTAAGCTGCATTCTAGGTATTAACCGGGCTCTGCTGTGCTATAAAGGTGCCTGATTGGTACTGTCATTAAAAATATTAGCAGATGGGAACAGAGAAATACACTTTTAATAGATTGGCAATAAAATTAATATGGAGGACTTCCTTGTGGGTCCAAGCATTTCTGTATCCACCAGTTTTCATTCCGTTGTAATCCGTCCTTTATGGATTATTTTAGAGGTGTTTTTCCAGGAGAATGCCTTTAATAGCACAGCACTAATAGCTGGCTGTGATTCAGTGACTTTCACCTATTTTGCTTTCAATTTTTTTCTAATTGCCTTTGATGTCCCCGAGGCTTTGAAACCTAAAAAAAA
>JAYRBT010000056.1:2819682-2877695 GCA_036023395.1 Myiotriccus ornatus | reverse complement strand
AACCCCACCGGGGATGCCCGGGGCAGCATCCTCGAGTGGGGATGCCCGGGGCAGAACCCCACCGGGGATGCCCGGGGCAGCATCCTCAAGAGGGCTGCTCGGGGCAGCATCCTCGAGTGGGGATGCTCGGGGCAGCATCCTCGAGTGGGGATGCCCGGGGCAGAACCCGCTGGGACGTGCGTGGGGGCAGAACCCGCCCGGGGGTGCTCTGGGCAGAACCCAACGCGGGGTGGCCGGGGCAGAACCCGCCCGGGGGATGCTCCCCGCAGCACCACCCCGCGATGCGGCGCCTGCAGCATCCCACGGAGCGGGCGGGTCCCGATCCAGGCTCTCCACGTTTAGTGCAACCGCCGCACCCCCTCCAACCCCCAGCCACCCACCGCCTCGGGGGTGCCCCCCAAACCGCTCCCCGCACCCTGCGAACCGCGACTCACCAGGGCGGCGGTGCCCAGCAGGACGGTGAGCACCAGGCGCAGCTTGGCTGGCTGGTTCACCCCGGGCGGGATGTCGTAGCTGGGCAGGCCGAGCAGCAGCAGGGCGGCCGCCGCCAGCGCCGCCAGGGGCAGGAGCAGCAGCAGCAGCGCGGGCAGCAGCGCCATGGCCCGGCCGCGGCCCCGCGGGGCTCGCCCGGCTGCGCCGCCCGCCCCGCTCGGCAGAGCCGCGGCCCCGTCACGGGCCGAGTGCGGGCGCTCCGCAAAGCCGCCGCCGGGGTCATGGTGCGGCCGCGGCCGGGGGGGAGCCGCGCGGAGCGGCCGGAGGCGCCGGCCGGGTAATCTCGGTTCAGGGAGGGCCCGGCGTGACCCGCGCGAGGTGCCGGCGAACGGCAGCGCCCCGCCGGCCGGGACACCGCGGGGACACCGCGGGGACACCGCGGGGACACCGCCGGCACACCGCGGGGACACCGCCGGGACACCGCGGGGACACCGCCGGGACACCGCGGGGACACCGCCGGGACACCGCCGGCACACCGCCGGCACACCGCCGGGACACCGCCGGGACACCGCCGGCACACCGCCGGCACACCGCCGGGACACCGCCGGCACACCGCCCCCCGTGCCCGCGCCGCAGCTCCGGCCGAGGGATGATGCCGAAGTGAAGGGGGGGCGGCCTTGCTCGGGGAAGGGCTGCCCCTGGCGCGGGGAAACACAAAGGGAAGGCAGCGCTTGGGAGCTGCTCGTGGAAAGTTCTGATTTCCTCGGTCCTGTGGGATTTTTGTTTGTTTGTTTTGTTGTGGTTTTGGGGGTTTTTTTTTGTCCCTCTTAGGACAAGGAGCGATGGCCGTAAGCCAAAACGCAAGAAGTTTCGCCTCCACGGGAGGAAGAACTTCTGCACCTTGCGGGTGGCAGAGCAGTGGAACAGCTGCCCAGGGAGGGTGTGGAGTCTCCCCCTCTGGAGACATTCCAAACCCACCTGCGCCAGGTGACCCTGCCTTGGCAGGGGGCTTGGACTGAATGATCTCCAGAGGGCCCTTCCAACCCTAACCATTTTGGGATTCTGTGATTTTCACGTCCTCAGTCTGGCTGTTATGAGTGTGCTCCCTGCTGTTCATCAGCAGGGTGTAATGAAGCATCATGTCAAGGAATACACTGCCTTGTCAAGCCGTGGAGAAAGCACAGATTCACAAGTTCAGGCACACAATCACAGCAGAGATTCTAGAAAACAATAATACTGGGGAACACCATCTGGAAGAACATGAAAACATTTTGGCTCGTGTTTTGTCTCTCTTTAAGCTGAACCTTTCAGTACACACAGATCAGGAGCCCAGGTCACTCATCGGTTCTGTCTTTCTAAAACCCGCTGTCAGCATTTCATCTCAACAGTATTTCCTGCCCTAAGTGGGCGTAGTGGAGACATCCCAGCATTAAATAGGGGTTTGTAGGGCTACAATTATTTCAAAGTTAGGGTAGTCCTTACTTGCCTCCACCAAGGTGTCCCCAGTCAACTATGGCCTCACACTGCTACTCTTGCAGCCATGGAATACATTAATCTCCTCACTGAGACCTTGATCTCTGCCTGTTTATCCACAGTTTGCCTCTAACTCTTCCCCTCCAGCTCACTATCTACTTAGCTTTGTACTTCTTAGTTAAATGAAGTCATGCTTCGGAGCTTATCAAATGGACATCACAAAGATCCTGATCCACTGTAATTTACAGGTTTTAATCCATATAATTCCACATAGATTATTTATATGGAAGTATAATAATTAGGGAATTAAAGACAATGAGTCAATCAGATGCCAATTCCAAAGAAAACACAGCAAATGAAAGGTATTCAACCCTTAAAGACTGAACTGTCAGGAGTCTTATGAGGAAAAGACCAGTGGTAATTTGCAGTTCATGGATATCAGAATTAGTATTTTACACATCAAAGAGTGCCACATTTTTGCTGACAACCACTACCTGAGGTTTGGGAGCCTAAACAGAGATGTTAATGGGAGAAACATAAAGAAGAAGAGTTGCTTTCCCAGGCCTTTTATGAATGCAACAGTTCTGTCCAACACCCTTTTTCCAGATGAAAATGACAATCAGTCACTATCAAATGAGTTTATGATTCCATTAAATCCATCCTCAAGGTGGTACCAGGTCACCCAACCACTACTGTCCTCCAGCCTCTTCTTGTACAACATAATAGGGTGATTACATCTAATTAAACAGGTCACTGAATCACCACTTTCCAAGTCGGTTTATTAGTCAGTTCTCAACACACCGAAACACTCTTTAGGAAAGCATTCCTTCGTTTTGTGTGGTGCCAGCATGGAGACACATGGACCTTACTGTGGGCTGTGTCTGCACTGTTATATGATGAGGGAGCGGGAAAAATGAAGATAGTCCACTTGAAATTCTGTCTGGCCACCCTGGCTCCTGTGGGATGAGTGGGGTGGGGAGAGAGAGACCCCATGCCTGCCACCCCAATGGGCAGAGAGCCCTGAGGAGCAGATAACGAGGGGCAGCTGGTGAGGAGCAGATAACGAGGGGCAGCTGGTGAGGAGCAGATAACGAGGGGCAACTGGTGAGGAGCAGATAATGAGGGGCAGCTGGTGAGGGGCAGATAATGAGGGGCAACTGGTGAGGAGCAGATAATGAGGGGCAACTGGTGAGGAGCAGATAATGAGGGGCAGCTGGTGAGGGGCAGATAATGAGGGGCAACTGGTGAGGAGCAGATAATGAGGGGCAGCTGGTGAGGGGCAGATAATGAGGGGCAGCTGGTGAGAGGGCAGCTGGTGAGGGGCACCAGGGTGTCATGCATGTTGGTGGGGCTCCCCCTGCTTTGCCAGAGTGAGTCCCCTCCAGAAGGCAGCGGAGGAGATGGAGCCATGGGGTGCCCGGTGAGCAGGTAGGCTCAGCGTCCCACTCCCTCCGTCAGGCAAAATGTCGCAGGGAGTTTCCATCTCCATCTCATCATCGTCTCATCTCTGACATCATCTCTGTCCCTCTCCCTGTTGGGAGAGGGAGGAGAGCTGGGCAAAGCAGGGAGGGAAAACCCTGTGCCTGCTACCCCTGGGTGCAAGAGAGCCCTGAGGGGGCACGAGGGCATCACGTTTACAGGGCTCTCCCTGTTCCACCAGGGTTGTTCTCCACCAGAGGGGAACCGGAGAGGATGGATATGTGAGCAGGTGCCCCGGAGCAGGTAGTTCCTCATGTCCCACTCCCTCTGTCAGGCAAAATGTCTCAGGGCAGGGAAAAGGAGTTTCCATCTCTGCCTCATCACGTCCGACAGCTTCACCCCAGTGGTACAGCCCGGGTGTCTCTCATCCCTCTAAGGCTTCCTCTTTTCATCTCCTTGAAAAGCACCCAGCCTTCCATTACTGGTACTTCCATTACCCAGCCATCCTTGTTGCTGGAAAGCCCCAAGAATGGCCTAAAAACATCATGTGTGCTCAGCTAAAGTGGAAATCAAAGTAATCTCACTTTGTATAAATATTTAATTTTAAATTTAATTGAGGAAGCTCAGCTGATAAAGCTTGGGTGCTTATGGTTGAATTAATCCCTATGTATTAGGGAAAAGTCTGGCTGAAACTCAGTTTCAGGTCTAACAGAAATGATTTTACAAAAAATTGTCCTCTCAAGTAAGCCCCCCAAAAATAAAAGTCATCAGTTGAGCCTTGATGCAGCCAGCAGGACTCAGGTGTTTACACATACAACTTTACGAAAATATCACCTAACCAACATTTCTGGCAGAAATCGTGGCAGTTACTCACCAGAGTAGTTATAACAATCATAGAAGCGAGTAGAAATCGAAGTTGTCCAGGAAGGCACACTCCAGGAGGGATGCTGTGATGGGCATAGTGAGTTTGAATTGTTCTCCTGATTGCTAATATGAATGAAGCAACAATTATCACCAGCAGTATCACTGGCAGTAGATTCAAAAACGCCATTTCATGATATAAATATTACATGTCTTCATGCCTTTCTTTGGTTTGGCTTTCTCAGGTAACACAAAGCCCTCAAGCTGTCCCAGTTCCAAGAGATCTGGCAGGTGTCACACACTTTAAAGTCCTTGGAGATGTTGTGCAATGGGCCAGCACTCACACTGGCAAAGAGTCAATGTGTTCAATATCCTGTTTATCTTTATGGTAATTATAGGACTGATAAAGGGCCTGGTATCCTATGGAGAATCCTTGGAGTGTGGATCATAAGAGTGAGTGTTCAGAGGCAGCAGCTGAGTTCTGCATGGGGTTCTAGTTTATGACGTGTATTTACAAGCAGAGCCAGTGAATGTGGAGGTTGAATTCTCTCGTGCCGCTGATCTGCAGGCACAACACAGTGCTTCCTGAATCGTGGGCATGCTTTAAGTGGTTTGGAATATATAGTTTTAACGAGGATATTTAGAAAAGAGAATGGGGACACAACATCTAACTAATGTGCTCTGCAAAAGTAGATGCATCAGTCTTATTTTGTTGTTAGAGTATTTGGGGCTTTGAGCAACCTGGTCTAGTGGAAGGTGGCTTGGAATGAGATGAGCTTTTATGTTCCTGCCAACCCAAACCATTCCCTGATTCTAGGGTTCTATTCAAGCGCAAGTTTTTCAGCATAATCATATGTTTGATAAACATAGGAAAACACAGCATTTCCTCCATTGTAATTTAAACAAAGCTGGTGATAGAGTATCTCTGTTGGGGACAGTTGCAGCTGTAACTTCATTTATTTTTTAGTTTAAAATACCAGTTACCCACCCACAGACATCTTCTGCAGGTTGGTGACTGGGAATCTCAGGTGCTCCATGTAGTGCAGAGCACAGGCTCTGCATTACAGCCCTGGAGTGTCAGTGCCTTTCCCCTTTGCCAAAACACACCCTTCTAGGAATAATGGAACCATCAGTTACAACTGAATAAAATAGGTCGGACCAGATGTTGAATGAAAATTTTATTGCATCTTTTATATTTACTGAGAGAGTAGCAAGTGTCTAGTCCAAACAGATCATTGAACTAGGCAGACTGTGCATGGAATACTTCAAACAGCACTAAAAGAAACTTTCATAGTACTCTTGAAATAGCTTTTACATTGTTCACACTGGCATAATCGCTTTTTAACGAATTGTCCTATCTGAACTTCTCACATGGAATTCAGAAGCATAAAAGACCACAGGAATTTGGTAATTCTTACAGGAACGAATTAAAATGTCGCTATAAGCTTTTCAGAAAGTTTATTACATTGTCGAGACCCCTTTTTCCGGCCGGAAATGACAACCAGTCGCTGTGAAGCGAGTTTATGATTCCATGGAACCCATCCTCGAGGTGGCACCAGGTGACCCGGACACCGTTGTCCTCCAGCCTCTTCTTGTACAACAAGCCGTCGTCCCGCAGCACGTCGTACTCGCAGGTCAGGATGAAAGATTCCGGCAGCTGCTGAATTATTGAGTCTTCAGCCAGCAGAGGGCACAGGTTGGGCTCACAGAATCTCTTCACCGTCTCAAAAACTTCAGTGGTACAGTCAAGTAGCACGCGTGGTTTGTAGCCTCTGAGCTTAAATTTCGCAGGGATGTTGTCCGGACTCACCCACTTTTGATAGTTTAATTTAATGTCTATAGGAATATGGGAACCTTCCAAGACCTCTTCCAGATTTGTGGCGTTCCCGTTTAGGTACTGTAACACATAGAAAGCGGCACGTTCTCGGAATAACAAAGGGACTCCCCGATTCTGTTGGTAAGAGGGTAAATTGAAGTCCAGGGCCTGAAGGCCTGGGTACAGCAGGATCTGAGCACGCAGTCTGGGGAAGTCTGACCTGCCTGCAAGGGTCTGGCTCACAGCAGCTGCCAGGTTGCCCCCAGCACTGTCCCCACACACCGTGACACGGGCAGGGTCCACGCCGTAGCGCTCCAGGTGGTGCAGGAAGTGCTGGGTGGCGTTCAGACAGTCGTCGTACGCAGCGGGGTATTTGTGTTCAGGGGCCAGACGGTACCTGGGACACACAGAGGGACAGCAAATTAACAGAAGGAAATACCAGTTTAAAGTGTTCCTGCAACCAGCAATACCCTGATCACCTCAGAATGTTCATTGTCTCCACGGGCTGATCATCAATAAACTGTGCCTGGGTGGTGCAGATTATTTTGTTATGATATCATCTGTTCATGATATCTCTCAGGTCCTTAACAACACAGGAGTACTCAGCTGCCAACTATATGCAAGTTTTACTGACAATCATTTAGTTATTTTCTGCTTTAGCTTTCCATGGGTCAGGAGCAAGTGGCAATACTTCTGGTTTATGTCTTTGTTAGGCAAAGTTATGCAACTATATCCTCATAATTCAAATCATTATGCCAGTATTTTGATGATGTATTAGCTTGTCATTCATGTCATGCTTCTGTAAACATCAGGGTCTGTTTCACTGAATAAGGAGTAAGGAGATCATATGGCTTACTATCTGTTTACAATCAATTTTGAGTTTGGAAGTTGAAAACATCGATCCAAAGCTTCATTTTTCCAGCTAGATATCCCAGAGCATTATTTGTGGTGGAGTCAGACAGTGAAAACAGCCCAAGTCAATCTTCAGTGGCTCCAAAGAAGAGCAGAGTGAATTTGTAAATCACACCCCCGACATTTCTCCGAGGAAGGTTGTTGCTGTGACTGGGGGACACAGAAGGTGATATCTGCACTGTGGGAAATAATCTCTCCAAACCAGCAGGAGCAGAGACTCACCCCACAGACACAACCACAGAGTCACTTTCTCTGGCGATAGAGCGACACAGCTTCTCGTGGGTCTCTGAAAGAAGCAGAGTTGAGTGGCCTTCCCCGGAGTCAAAGAATTGCAAGAAGAAAATACTCTCTACTTTTCTCTTCCCCTTCCTACACAGCTCCTCAGATCTTCTGTACCCCCTCACTCATTATTTTTCCCCCTTGTATAATTGTCCTTGTCTGTAAGGAAAGCTCCATGAAGCATGGCAGATGCTTTCTTCTGGCAGCAAGAATTAGGAGATTGCACTTGTGGTTATAAAGTTTGTAACTGCTACAGATCAAGTAACAACCAGCTTTACTATTTATTTATGTATTTCTTTTAGACATTCTGTTTTTCTTTTAGATATCTTACCAATACTTCCAAATACCCATCCTCCTCCATGGAAAAACATAACTCCTCTCCTTCGGCTGGCAGATGGAGCCTTAGGCTGGTAAATCCTTACAGGCACTTTCTCAAACCACAGATCTTTGATGAAGAGCTTTGGGTCCACTCCCAGGGTCTTTCTGCCTTGCATGTACCGGACAAAGCTCACCTGGGTGCAGATGCCAATGTTTTCCAAAATCCTTCCCTGTTCAAAGGCAAAGAGAACAGGGAGTTCACTCAAAAGATTCTGTATTTTCCAAAGTAAAGGAACTCTGTGGACAGTAAACTCAGGGTATCTCAGTCACGAATTTTAGGGCAGTAATAAATTAACAGAGTTTTTGTACAGGTAAAGTACAACTGAACAAGTAACAGCAGCATCAGGGGAGGTTGTGAGACAGTTACATGGACCAAAGACCAGAACCCCAGACAAAGCAGCGTTAACAGACTGGTGAGACAGATCTCTCTGCTTTCTCAGTGGGTCCTTTACCTAACATTGAAAGGGAGATTGGTTTTCATGAGTTACTCTATCCTTGCCCCCCAGAAGATGTGAAACCAGAGCAAAAGTGATCATTCTGGTGCTGATTTTTATGATACAGACACTTGCCAAAGAAGAACTGATTAAGTTAAGAATATATTTGATAATTGCTTTTTGATTCATCTCAGAAGTCTCACTGGTGTATGCACTGTACTGACAAGAAGACCCTGAGATATTTAGTAGGAATTAACTTCTTCTGCCACGGGGATATTCATGCCAGGCATGAGGAGATGAAAAGAATACAAACCAAATATGGTCCAACGTAACTTTGCATAAATAAACAAAAAGGCACAGGCTCTGTTTTGAAATACTTTCTGTAGCCATGCCAAACCAATACTTTGCTCCCGAGGAAGATTTGGATCAAGTTCATAATATTCAATATTCTATTACAAATATTTCTTACTACACATCCACGTTTGCATGGATTGTCAGAACAGTGTCACGACTCCATATATTTTCCTATGAAAGGTCTTTTCTTCAGTGACTCCAGCTATTTATAATGTTCTCCATGCCTGATCTCACTCTCACACTCTTCTTGCTTGTTTTCTTTCACCCTCTGTTGTTTATATTGCAGCATATAATGCTGGTTTAGGGTACAAGTGGGCAGTGGATTGATGATCAAAAGAGAACTGGCTTTTCCAGCTGCTTGGGTGAAGTAATCTCTTTCTAATTACAATCTCTGGGTTGCCAAAGCATGAGAATATATGTCTAGAATTGTTTCCTATGGTCCACTATGATCTAGAATATTTCTGAGACAGAATGGGTTTTTTTTCTTTTTTTTCTTGTTTAAATTTTAAGTAGTTTGTCCCTCTTGGAGGTGTCTAATTAAATTAATTAAATTAAATATATGCTATAGCCTCTGCTGTCTCATATCTAACAGCACCTGTCACAAGAGCACTTGTGCATCTGTCAGTAGGTGGAAATACCTGTGATTCAGAGAGCTCCTCTATCAGCAGAGATCACCAGATGTTCAGGGCAGCTTTTGGGGACTGATTACCTACCCAGGCTGGTTCACCTGGAGGAGCTGGGCTGGCCAGAGCCCCTCATTTCCCATCAGCCAATCCTCCTTAGTTGCTGCAGGAGTTACATAAATGTATTTAGGGCAGACAGAATTCCTTCAGCTCCTCTTGGGCAACGTTACCTCCTTTTTGTCACTTGTGCAACCAGAACTCCCCCTTCACAAAACCGATTTTGAACTGTTTGGTTTCTCATTTTATGTTCAGAATAAACACATAACTCCTCATCAAACATCCTTGGTCAAATCAAATCATGGCTGGGTTGGCCCCAGTCGTGGCAGAAGCACAGTCAGACTTTCACACACTTGTGTTAGGCAGCATTTCGGAGAGCTGGGCAGGACTGGACTAGAGCAGAGCAGTGTCAAAAGTCTCCTAAAAGTGTCTTTAGCAAAACTGAGCTCAATACAACATGCAGCACAACAGCAGTGCCCTGCTCTCCTCTCTGGAAATTAGTTCCAGGTAGGCTTCTAGCACTGCATTTAGTTTCAAATCTACAGGTTCACTGTTCTTCCCCCAGAAATCACACCAGGTTCACTTACCACCACAGCTGTGCTTATTAAAATTATGTGAATGATTCGGAGCTTTGCAGGTTGGTTCACTCCAGGAGGAATTTCTGAGTTGGAAAAATCAAAATTAATCGCCCCCATGACCAACAATATAAATCCAGCAACAAAACCTGCTAAGAATAACACCAGCACTGTGAGTACCACTGCCATTCTGCTGAACAGCAGTGATCTGAGATGTCTTTGATTTGACTTTCCAAGGTATATTTGGCTTGGAACTTCCGGATTCTTTGTTTGCTCTGGTTAAAAACCCCTCTCCTCCCCTTTACAAATACATTAGCAGGTATCTTTCCCTCTCCCACTTTCTTTCTCCCTCGCTCCCCTTATCTCACGAAAGATAAGCTGGTGGAAGTTGTAGATTCATTAACAGATCTATGCCAACATCATTTTGGAATTTTTGCAAGAAACCAGTCCCTAGATGGGAGATGAACTGCACTGATATTAAATTAGTTGGAGGTGGACAATGCACACAGGGCATTTGTGTGCTTTGAGTTTGTGACACCGTAAAACACCCACCTGAAGGAGAGTTTTCACAGAGCTGGGAACCTGCCTGTGATGATTGTCACTCCAAAGGGCCAAGTGCATCCACCCCAGTGCTCTTTTGGAAAGGTGCACTTAGAAAATGATGTCATTTCCCCAGTATCAGTTCTTCTTAGTGTTTGTGGTTTTTTTCAGCAGAAGACTATGGTTAAAAACAAGCCACAGGAACTTCAGATCCATGACTGGGTGACCTTGTAGCAGGTAACCTTCAGTAACTCACTGTGCTACAGGTGCAGCAAAAAATGAAGATAACAGTGATTAAAGAGTTTCAAATCAAACTATTTTATCTTGTTCTTGCTGAGGAATGGGATTGTGCTAATGTAGAGATGGTATACTTTAAATGATGCTTGAGAATTAATTAATTAATTAATTGTGAATCTAAGTGTGCAGCTCTTCAAACAACTAGGATGTCAGTGCACTGAAATTGCAGATTCCCAGGGAAAGGAAAACATAAGAATCTAAGTTTAGTATGCAGCAATGGATTTGTTGTTGTTGTTACTGTTGTTTTAAATTTAAACTGTAAGTGATGGGGGGAAAGTACTATGTAATTTTAGTTACAAATCTTTATAAAAAATTAATTTCATATTTTTTCGCAGTGGGAAGTTGAGTGTTTTTAGTAAGGCACGTGGTCATAATAGAATATTCTGAAGGTGAGGGTGATATTTTGTTTAAACCCAGCAAAAGTTCATTAAAAAAATAATAGTCCACCCAGCAGTGTTCCTGGACTTTCAGTTTGTGTTATGTTCTCTCAGTTATGTGATCACATCCAGTCGTCTCATAAGCCAATTACTGTGCCCAGATGTGACCAGGTGGAATCTGCAAGCTTGTGGTCTCTGCCTGCCCCTGTTTTGTGGTTCCTTTCACCACAAGGCTCTGTCAGGTTTATCAGTCAGTATGTGTTTAGCAAATGTAACTCTTACTCTTGTAACACAAATGTTTGCAGTGCTAGCTTTTATTTTTGGTTGTGGAAAGCATCAGCATTACAGTGATAATATAGGTAATATAAAGTCATGCTTTTCTATCTTCTTACACGATCTTCAGAACTTTTTCAACAAACAGCATAACAGGTAGCCTTGAGCACAAGATAATCCTGAAAGAAAAACACGGGAAAGAAAAATCTCAGCTCTGCACTTCCCTAGAACACTCACTGAAGTTCAGGGCTTCCAGTTTAAGAACCAAGTTCCAAAATAAAACATTATTTCTCAGATTCCAGACAAAATCAAACTTACTCTAGTTCCAGTTTGACTTCTGCTCCAGACAGGAGCCTTCCTTTTGACTACCCTTTTTCTAGAGCACTCTTTGTGCAGATTAACCCTAGAAATTAAATTAAATTCACGGCTGCAATTCCACTGTCTGCTGTAAGACTTCATAGAACCTGAGTTCTCCATGTGATACCATGAACACCTCCTGTCTCCCCAGGGCCAGAGCAGACCTCAGCTGTCTTCAGCATTTCTGGGCAGTTGAAGACTCCCCAGGAAGATTCCTGTCACTTCCCTTCAGCGAGTGGCAGCCACGCAAAGATACTGGAATTGTCAGAGTTTTAGTGGAACAGGATAGGCCACGTGCCTCACCTTTGCATCTCGGTCTCACTGGTGTGTTTTCTAGAATGGTGGTGCTTTAAATAATCTTAACATTTGTTTGAGAGTCACTGCAGAAGCAGAAATTAGGAAGTAAAAAATGCAGTCAAAATCCAAACCGTAAATCAATAGCGTTTACATTCTTTGCCAAGTATAAATTCATCAAGGATAAAGCCAGACTCGCATCCTTCTTCTGAAAAATACTTCTATAAACTGTTTATATAATTCACCACACTATCCACTATCTTTTTTCCAGATACAAAGGAAAAAATCCCATAGCCAAAAAAGGCTACAATTCCATGGAAACCACTCTCCGAATGATACCAGGTCACTTGAACACCATTGTCCTCTAGTCGCTTCTTGTATAACAGGCCATCGTCCCTCAGCACATCAAACTCACAGGTCACAATGTAGGCCTCAGGGAGCTGGCAAATAACAGAATCTTCAGCTAAAAGTGGGGAAAATGTCAGTGCTAAAATTTCCTTGACAGCTTCGTGGACTTCGGGTTTATACGGCGCGGGCGTCGGGGGTACGTAGCCTCTAACCTTAAATTCATCAGGAATGAGGTCAGCACTCACCCACTTTCTATACTTGCACCTCGTACTCTCACAAACGTGACAGCTGCGCAGGACATCTTTCAGAACTGTGGGCTCTTTGTTAAGGTAACGAAAACAGAAGTAGAGAACCAGCTTGCGGAACAACACGGGCACCCACGCGTTCTGCTGGTAGGAGGGCAGCTGAAAATCCAGCCCCTGCAGTCCCGGGTACAGCAAGACCTGAGCACGTACTTTCGGCAGATCCCGGCTGTTCAGCAGGATCTGGCAAACAACAGTAGCAAAATTAGCTCCACAGCTGTCCCCACTGAGGACGATGAGGGCAGGGTCCACGTGGTACTCCTCTAAATTCCTCATGAAGTATAAGGTGGCGTTGAGACAGTCGAAATACTGCCCTGGGTATGGGTGTTCCGGGGCCAAACGGTACCTGAAATGGCAAAGATGTTGTGGTTATTGTCGACAGAGTTATAAACATGGAATTTGTGGTGTTTGTGATTGCTGTGAGAGTTATGTAAGCCTTTTTTTTCTTAATTTTAAAGATTATAGTTTTTTAGCTAGTGTAGATTGGAAAGCCAAACTAATGGTGTTACAGCTATTTTGCCTATAAGCACGTTTCTAAATTAAATAAATTCTAAATTAAGTGAAAAATAGGGAGCATGATCTAAAATAGTAAATATTTTTAGCATATTTTTCAGAACTATTTCGACTGAGAGCTGTATTCCCATAAATACTTCTATGGAAAAGTAACACTTACCCAACAGACACAACCACTGAGTTGCATTTTTTGGCCATATAGCGGCATATTCTTTCAAAGGCTCCTAAAGAGAAAGTTTATCAGAAATGATGATTTGAAAATCAAATATCCTTTTGAAATGTAAATATAGACCAGTGAGGAACTTCTGCTCTGCAGTGTGGTCTTTACATGTTAACATGTGCTCTGGTTGTTGGTCTGTGGCTGTCGGGGCATCACAAGAGCAGGTGAGGATGGTGATACTGGGGAATACCAGAAATCTGTCTGGGCTGGTCTCACTTCTCACCTGGTGGGCAACAAAAGGTGTCTGAGGAGAGCATAAGCTGAGGACAAATATAAAGTAATAAGGAGCACACAGGAATTTAAGACTCAGGGGACTCCTTTGAGACAGAAACTGTCTTTACACCTAATGCCCTTGATTAACAGTTCTGCTCTGAATTACCCAAACCACTTCTTGACCCCGTGATTTTAACATTGACAGCTTTGTGGCGTTCCCTCCCTTGCTCCCAAAGGTGTGAAGAGCCATTTCTATTTGCTCCTTTTGAACCTGGCATTCACTGCTTCCATTTGGGGACATTAACTCTGAAACTGTGGCTGCCCCATCCCTGGAAGTGTCCAAGGCCAGGTTGGACGGGGCTTGGAGCAACCTGGGCTGGTGGAAGGTGTCCCTGCCCATGGCAGGGGGTGGCACTGGATGAGCTTTAAGGTCCCTTCCAACCCAAACCATTCTGGGATTCTATGATTTGTGCATGAAGCATGACTTCCATTTGTCTGGATTTTGAGGAATAAGCCATATTTATCCGTCCACTGAGTCTGTTCCTCATTGTGGCTTCTGCTAATTTGCTGGTTGCAGACTTCAAGCCTCCTAGGCTGGAGATTCCCCAAGTTCTTTTGAAAGCTTGTCATCATGTTGGTGGCTTTCCTGTTATCGAGTTCCAACGGGAATTGATGCCAAAGGTCAGATCCCACACTCAGGGGATGGGGATGGCTCCTGCATTCACCAAGGCATGTGAACAACAACTCACTATGCAACTTGTGGTGTGGGTTTTTTTTCTGCCAGTGAAAGGAATTCACCTTTCACTCAGATCACAGGGGCTCAGCTCTTGAGTCCTCACTGCCACCCAAACTAGCTCCAGACAAAGAGCCTGACACGCCACCCAGCCTCACGTGCTCTGCAGTGAACCAGGGGAGATTATTTCTGCCCAGTGCAGAGTGGAACCTGAGGCACTGGGAGTTCCTGCAGGGTGCTGAAGGAACCAGGAACCTGAAGTCTGCCCAATACACTGCTACTGCAGACCTGCCCTTTGAAACAGTAAAAGACTTAAACCCTACAAAATGTCCCGTCTGGAATGAAATCCAGATTTTCATATTAGGGGCCTTGGTTTCCAGACAAAGCACTCATAGCCTTGGTTGCTCAGAAGGGGATCCAGAGCAGTCAGGAGCTGAGCTCCCAGCTACTGAGACAACAAGGATTGTCTGGAAAAATGTCAAGGATCATGTGTCACCACAAGAATCAAACTTCCCCAAACTGCTCATTCATTATTTGTATTTCCCTTCCTTTGGATTCCATACTTGCACGAATGGGAATATATTTACTGATTCTTTTTTTTTTAAATGTATTTTCTAAATTCTTCCTTGGACCCGTGTTATATATTTTATGTAGGATAAGAGTAGCCTGAGCAGAGCAGAGTCCCTCTGCTGACAGCTGAGTGAGGGGCTCTGGGATCTGTAGCCCAAAGGAAGCAGAGATGTGACTCCCCTTAACATGAGACTATTCATTGCACAAGCACTTTCCAGCTGGCACTGAGACTGCAGAGACAGGTGTCATTGGGAAGGACAGGGCACACCTTGACTGACACGTCTGAAGGCAAAAATGTAGAGGTTTGGATTCAATTTGAAAAATAAAACTTGCCCATTTCTTACTAATGCTCCCAAACGTGCCAGCGCCTCCGTGAAAATACAGAATTCCTCTTCTTTTGCCAGTGGGTGGGCTTTTGGGCTGATAAATCCTCAGGGGTACCTCATCTACTTTGAGATCTTTGATAAGCAGTTTGGAGTCTCTCCATGGGGGTATTCCATCGAGCAGTATTCGCAATACAGTTAAATCATTGCAGATCCCCAGCTTCTGCAAAACCTTTCCCTGTTGGAAAGAAAGAATTTGGAAGAAGAGGAGTAATGTTGGCTTGCTCCTGAGCAGCCAGGAATATTATATGTACATGCCCTTCAATAGGTGCAGGATACATCTAAATCTGTGCTTTAAATTGTCATATGAAACAGTTTTCCAGCAAAAAGTGGCTGCAGTTTGACTGGAAGAAGCTTTTAGGGTTAGTCATATCAGTTTTATGAGTTAATTTAACATGTTTTGGTTCATATATCAGTGCTTACTGGCTTCAGGGGGCTAAATTGCTGCTTTTTTTTTTCTTTTTTTTTTTTTTTAAAGCCATTATCTTCCAGCTCCCAACTGTCCTTCCCAAAGCAAAGTGAAATCCCAGTTTGAAGGAAGTTGACTTACCGCGATCATGGCTGAAATCATCAAGGAATGGAAAAAACGGAGCTTTAGAGGTTGGTCAATCCCAGGTGGCAGTTCTGAATTGAAAAGATCATATAATACCCCCATCAAAAACAGTGCTGGTATCAGAACAGGAGAAATATAAATCATTCCTATAATTGCTAAAGTTGTATAAACAGATGCCATTTTCACTTCAGTGGAAGTGAACACCAAAAAGTCTCTGCTGTGTTAAGCCCCGTTTCCAAGTGTGTCTGAGGTGCCTTCACAGGAGACTAAGAGCTCAGGTCATATGCAGGAATAAAAAGTTTATTAATGTTGCAATACAATGCAATGCAATTTTCTCCACCCTTCTTTTGCTAATGATATTATTGGCAACACTCCCTGACACTGAGGAGAGGGCAGGGGGAAGTTTGAACCCTTTACAAAAGGTGGGATTTAAAGCATATGGAACTGACTGATACCATGAGCTCTTCACTAACAAGGAGAAATTATTATTCAGAGGGCCCTGATTTGAAGATTGTTTGGTTTGCTGTGGATTTGGTTCGTTGGTTTCATTATGGATGGATGTTCCTGTCGCAGTGTTAAATTTTAGTGACATGGGGCTACTTGCACTTCTCATCAAGGTGTATATATACTTCTCTGAGAATAAAAATATTCAAATCCACATTTTTTAATAAATTGTTTCATAGGGGAATGCACAGACACAGTCATGCTTTAATTCTGGTTTATATAAAAGTACATTTGCTCAGTGTATAAAATCAGTGCAAGCCTTAACATACAGGAAGGTCTCTCCAGACACGCTGTTATTTCTGGTAAAAGCTTTTCATTACCTACACCCTCAGAGTTTTATGTTCACTGTAATTCTTGTTTGTAGTGCAATGTAGAGGCATTATGAATACAGGTGTATTGGTGAGGGATGATTACAGCTGGTGGCAGTTGTTTGCTGAAATAATTTTTCTGGTTTGTGTTCTTCTTACTAGAATTCCATTTTCCACACTACTTAAAATTTACAGCTCAAAAACCCTTTTAGTGTCCTGGCTTTTAAAGTAGGATTCCAGTCTGAAAACTGAATGAGTTCTTAGTTTTGTCAGCTAAATCAAAGTATTGATTTAGATCAAAGCAGTACTGACAGCTGATTTGCACAGCACTGGCTTGTGAAGATCACAATGTGTGGGATAAGGATGTGTGTGAGATATTGGGAAATAGGCAGGTCATCAGCTGCTCACAGTAAGGGCCTTTTCTGTGCTGAGAGTGGCTGATTTGGGGCCTTTCCCTTACACAAATTCAGGATATGGGTAATTATGTTGAGTACCGAAACCAAGCTCAGGTCCCTGTGGCCAGGGCTGGGTCTGTCCTAAACTTCTCACTGCTCTGCACAGGCTCTGCAGCACAGCTGGGGCAGCCCAGGGATGCTGGTGGTTATTAGTTCTAGAAATGGTTTCTATGTATTGTGATATTACAGCCCAGCCAGCGGGTTTCTGTTGTTTGTTTTCCCATATATTCCTGTCAGAACAGCCCCAGATCTTACAAAGTGCTTCTTGTTGATGTCTGTGCCATCAACCCAAATACCCTGAAATAAATTCCCACATGGAGGTCACCTTTGAATACTGTGTTTCAGCCTTCTTGATGATTTCTTATATTTGAATCCTCAGAGGAGGCAGCTTTTGTGCTTTCAAAAGCACCTCTGATCAAGAATAATCAATTCCCCAAGGCACTTAGTACTTCAGTGGCAGTAAATGAAACTTTTAAAGGCAACCAAAGCCAGTTAAACTCCTGATATTTGGAGGGATCAGCTCCCATTATGAAAGCTCCATATCAAAAGCACAGGTCTGTCTGCTGGGGCTCCATGAGCTCTTGCTGACACCATGCTGGCAACAAGACTTTTCTTCACCTTCTCAGTGAGTCAATAGTTAATCACCTTTAATCAAAACCAAAACACCTCACGGACACCATCTCTGTTTTGAAACCTTAATGGATCTGACACAGTGGAAGCAATATTGCTTGACTGTCTTTTTTTATTTCAAATTAAATTTACAAAGGGACCGTTTGGTTTTGTTTGTTTGCTTTTTGATGCCATGCCCCGGCAGTTGTCATCAGTAGGAATCTGTTGTGTAGTCGTGGCAATCTGAACAAAAATCTTTCAGCTCTGCCTTACAGCCTTTCTGTTGCTAAAGAAACAGTGGTGAAGTAATGGTGCAGAATAATATCTTCGTGTTTTAATCTCTTAATGTGTTACTCTTAGAGGATATTCAGAGCATGCTCAGTTAGAACATGTTGTACCTCTGTGCTGTTTGCACCTCAGCTCTCCCTGCCCTGTTACTACAATGTCCATGTTTGTCCAGAATCAAACAAATCCCATGATCTGAGAGCTACTTGGTCCTTCTGGGGATGCTCATATTGACAATTATGTCATGACATTGGTGCCTTATATTCCAGATATTTCAGCTATTTCCAGTCTGGTCAGCCATGCCTGTACCTGCAGATGGATGGGTAGGAATATCTGTGACCACTGTCAGTCTCTCACGTTGTTATAAAACAGTCATTGAGGTTCTGGTGGGGTTTTTTCTCCCAGTTGTTTTTGAGGTGTTAAATTATAAAAACAAATATTTTATTGCCTTTCAATCCACTCCATGAAATGAGTACCTTAAACCTTTCCAAACAGAAAAGCTTCTTCTCTTTCTGGCAGTAGAGAGATATTCTAAAATTCCTTCTCTTAGTAATTTTTCAGCATATTTCTGATGATCACAGTAACGATGGGAAGGTAAAGCACAGTAACAACACCTATCTAAAGAAATACCATATTTGCTGGTTTTCCCCAGGCTCAACCCACGGGATTTTCAAAGGCTCCTGTAGCTGTGGAATCACACCCAGCTTTGTAGGCTGAGAATGTGTAAAACTCATCAACTTTCCCCTCAGCAGCAGAGGCAGCAGCTGCCAAAGCCAACACCGAGGAAGGCAGAGCTGGTGCTGGTGAGTCCTGGGACTGTCATGTGTTTCCTTGTCAAGTTTTTGTCCAGAACATAGTGAAACATTCCACCTCTGATTGCAGGCTGTTCCTATCAGTGACCCTGTAGTCAGGTGACTGTTGCAGAGCTCTCTGTGTAACACAGGAAATCCTGCAGTGAGTAACTAAAGCACAGTCAAGGAGTCACTGTGATGACTGGGCTAGCGATTCCATCAGGTACAGCCAGGCTTAATAACTGGAAGGAAACAGGAAAAAATAATGTATTAAAAAAAAAATAAACCCAGCAATACTAGCTTCCGATACAGTCGTTTTTATTTTCTTTCTTTTTAAATGTTCATTTCAAAACAAAACACTCTGGTAAATGTAATTTGTTTGGCTTTTAAAATTATTATTTTCTCTAGGTAATTCAGTAGGACAATTAGACCCTGTAGAGTAATTTAACTGACTTTGGTTTTACCAAGTAGAGCATGTGAGGAACTTGCCACCCTTCAGTACACATTTCTTTTCTTGGTTTTATGTAAACAAATCACTGAAGGCATCTCAGACCTCTCCATACATGTAAGCCTGAGTCTTCTGATCTGTGAGTTGGATTTAATATGCCCTTTACAGTGACAATAAGAAGCTTTAAGAAATTACAGCTTATTACCTGCTCTGCCATACTGTTGTTTAAAGGTTCTATGCATTTGCTTCATCCATGTCCTTCATTTACTCTGCCTCCCACCTCCTTTTCGGTGTCCTCCCTTTTTCTTATCTCCATCTCCCCACCCAAATTAGTAGTTACTCCCTGTGTGTTTTGCTCCTACTCATGACTGAAAGCCATCTTTCACTTAGTCTGCCACAAATCTTGATTTTAGCCTTCCTCTCTCCCTCTGGAGTTATTCTTTGAAGTCTGTCCCTTCCAAATGACTCACAGGCTAAACAGCTGCCAACAAATTCTGCAGTAAAAAGGTACACTGTATTAAAAAAAATAAAAATATGACATATATCCTGTATTAGCATTCAGCTAATCCACAAATGGATTCCAGATATGCTGCCCTGGAACATCCACCTGGGATTCAGTGGCAGGTCACCACACCAGAATGTGTTTTTTTTAAGTCATAGGTAATTTGAATGTAAATGTAACAACTGCAACTGCCCTTGTTTTGCCATGGCCAGGTTTGTGTGAGTCTCAGAGCTCCGGATACTCAGTTTGGCAGTGTCAGCACAGTGAATCACTGGGGTAGTGGGCAGAGAAAGAAGACTGACAGCAATAAAAGTAGCCACAGTTTACAAGATTATGCCTATTTATTTCAGGAGCAGTACAGTCAATGTGCATCATAGGCAGAAAGTAGTGTTAAATGCTTTCAAGTAAATAATATTATTTATAAATAATATAGCTAATTAATTCAGAATGTTTGCCTCTTCATTTTAAAAATGCTTTCTGTGGTACGTGACTTTTAACCAGAGTGGTACAAAGAGGTGATGTGAAGACAGCAAAGCAGAGGATAATTGCAGGTGTAGACTTCTTAATAAACCACTCTAAAGTTGATTGGTTTGAAACAGGCAATCTTAAATTGTTATGGCTTAAAATGTGCTCTGCTTTTAAACAGACAGCTTCAGGCTATGGAGACACAACAAGAGGTTCAGTAAAATATTTAAATCCAAGCCACAGACTGGCCTTTGGTGATGCCTTTCAGGTCCTCACCCTGTGTGCCCAGGGCTCAAGGAGCTTTGCCAGGTAACTGCAAACCCAGGTGTGTGCTGACATCTGCTGATGGAACGATGCAGGGCCGCTCACTTTCCCTTCCCTTGTTTCCATCAACATCTTCCTGTAACACAGAGCTGCACAAAGAGCAGCAAGACCTCCCAGTTGCACTGAGCCTTCCAGCATTTCACTTGTTTACAGCTCTTGGCAGTGTCTTAATCTGTTCCTGGACCCTCTTATTTGTGATATAGTGCCTTTAGGGCCTAAGCCTGGAGACCAGATAAGGAATGTGGCTCATGTCCATGTGGTTTGGGGTTAATACCTCTGGATGGACCAGCCTTGTCCACACCCAGTCCTGCCTGGAGAGCAGCATGCCCTGGGCTGTCTCTTCACTCAGGGTGCAAACTCCAGAGGGAATCATCACCTGGGGCACCTCACCTTCCCTTGTGGAAGGAACTAGTTGTTTCTGTCAAGATGGGAAGTAATTGTGCCATCGAAGAAAACTTATTTCTCGAGGTCATATTTTCCTAAGCAATTCATAGGCAAAGACTCCTCAATAACCCAGCAGTTCTCTGGGGTAAAAAAAGTAATAAATCTGTATTATCTTCAGCATGTCGTCTTTGGGTTGTAATACCCGTGAGAGATTTGAGAGTTGTCAGCCTTTGCCTTAGCCTGACTGGATCTGTGTTTTAGTGTCAGGAATGTACTGGTCTATCCCTTCCTGGACAAAGTGCCACTGATGTCCCCTAAGCATTAGTGGCACAGGTTGCCCACATGAAAACCAGGCAGAATTCAACAGTGTCAGTGGAGATGTGTGCCTAGAAACCAGGAAAAGACTGGAAAGATTTTCTGGGTCTTTTCCTTAGTCACATTGTATTCACTCAGAGAGGCCATGTGGAAGATCCCTGTAAAATTTCCTTTTTCCCTGACTGTTCTGTGTAACTAAATGTCACTCATATTTTCTGCAAGGCTTTATTTGCTCATATGCAGAATATAAATCCCAGCCATGCAGAGCATTGCAGAAGGTCCTTCCCTTGGTTGTGGGGTGTCTTGTGTCAGAACATCTGCCTCACAAAACTGTCTGCAGCACTTTGCTTTTGGTTACAGTTTAAATAAGCCAGAGGGGGGCAGGAAATATATACAATAATATCAGGTACAGAGGATATTATTTGTAAATGATAGAACTGGGAATTTCCCTGAGAAGAGTGACAGTAATTTCAGTGTGGGGAGTGTCCCAGGTGTTAATTTAAGCAAAGACAGTCAGAAGTTTTGACTGTAAGTAAAATTGCATCCTCACCTTGCTTCCATTTTTGCATCATGCCTCCAAGTGTAACTCACTGAAGAATTTAGGACAATACAGTCTAGTGTATAATTCAGGATATAAGACTATAATAGAAACTGAAACAATTACACTCTTGTACTGTTATAAATTCACCTCAGAACAGCGTCATTCAAACATTTACCAACATTTATTGACAACGTTGAGTACATTTCTAAGAAAACACCTTACAGTTTTGTTATGCCATTTCATTTTGTATTGTTTGACTTATCATCCATCTCTTCTTGTAAACAGCTTAAGATTGTCATGAACTTTGATTTTTTTTTCCTTTCTCCTTCATTGTCCTTCCTCTGCGATGGCACTTCACGTGTCCCTCTATGGGAAAGTCCTCCCTGCACCAGGCAGTGCAGCCCTGAGCAAAGCAAGCTCTTTGCAAAGGAACTGAGATTGCTTTATATTCCCACATATCTTTTATCTATATATAAAATATATATGCATTATTTTTTCAGTAGATGTTGTTTTCCTTAACCAATACTTCTTATAACATCTGTACTTCCAGGCCTAACCCTTTTTGTCTCCTTTCCTTCCCCTTCCCTTTCTTTCATTTATGTCCATGTTCACATTTTTTCCTCCTGTATTCTCAGCAGAGAACTCTTTAAGCTTGTCTCAAATTCACCAGGTACAGGCTTTCCTAAACCATTTACCACCCTCATTATACACTGACCCTGTAGATTGCATGCCCTGGTACCTGCCCCAGCTTGTCCCCAAACGTGGTTTGAGTTTTAATATTACCAGAACTCCGTCAAACCAAACTGCATTGCAAACCCCTTGCTATGTGAATTGGATCTTTAATGGCTACAAGAGAAAAATGAAGAGGTGGAAGAGGAAGGAAATGTAAGTTCACCTGATTTTGCCTCTCCTGGAAGAAAATTAAGCAAAAGCCATCGCGAAATCAGCTTATCGGATAAAAAGAAGACAGATGCAATGCAGAAATCTAAGGTGATGACTTAAGAAAAGGAAAATTGATTTTTTTTAAAAAAAATCTTTGTAAGCAATAAGATAGGAAAGGAAAGCAAGAAATTGAATTTTACATCAATCTTAAAAAATTTACTATCTTTTCCAGGCCTTTAATCCCAGATTTGAACGCTACTGCCCAACCCAAAGTAGCTGAGAACACTGTTCCGTGGAATCCCTCTTGCAGGTGGCACCAGGTCACTTTTATCCCATGATCCTCTAATCGTTTCTTGTACAGCAGACCATCATCTCTGAGCACATCAAATTCACAGGTCACAAGGAAAGTCTCAGGGACCTGAGCAACAACACTGTCTTCAGCCAGGAGTGGTGAAAAAACAGGGTCAAAAATAGCCTTGATATATGCATAGAGTTCTTCTGAGGGTGGATACGTTGGACTTGGTTTGTAACCTCTTGTTTTAAACTCTTGAGGGATGTAGTCAGGACTCACCCATTTCTGATACTTCAGTCTCAGATCTTCTGGAACGTGGCGACCTTTAAACAGTTCTGGGATGACAGACAAGTCTTTATTCACGTACTTCAAGCCCAGAATCAAGGTCCGTTCCTTTAACAAAATGGGGACTTTCTCATTCTGCTGATAAGAAGGCAAATTGAAGTCCACACTCTGGAGGAAAGGATAGATCAGGATTTGTGCTCTCAGCTTTGGGACATCCCTTCTGTTCGCCAGTGCTTGGGCCACCGCAGCAGTGAGTGTCCCCCCACTGCTGTCCCCACAGATGACAACACGGGAGGGGTCGACTCCGTGGTCCTGTGCAGTCCTCAGGAAGTGGATGGTGGCAGTGACACAGTCCTCAAACTGGGCTGGGAAGGGGTGCTCGGGAGCCAGACGGTACCTAAAGAGGAGTGAAAGTGTTTTAGCAGAGTCACAACCAGCGAATGGGCCCCTTGGCATCTTGTCATTCATCTGTTTCTATCTGAAGACGGGAAAGTGTCCTGAGATCATAATTACAGCAATGGAATTGATCCCAATTAGTGCTGTTGATGTATTATTTGCTACTGTACATGTTTGGGAGAGTCAGAACACTGTTCTACCTTTACAAAATACTTCTCTGTCTATCTTTTGGGTGACTGAAGGCACATGCAGAGTTATTTTGGAATTAGCTGGCAGGGCAGGTGTGTCTGAATCAGTTACAGCAATTCCAGTTAGAAATTGGAGTGAACATTTCCCAGCACATGTGAGCACAGAAAATTGATAATGACCATCTGAAAGGTTTACAGTGGTGTTCTGTAAGGGGAATTCTTTAAACAGAATCAATGAGGGATTGGTTCTTCAAGTATTTTAGCTTGCAAATAGCATTTAGTGCAATTGTAATCAGTTTTCCAAGACATCAACTCTTTTCCTGAACTTTTATAAACTGGTTCTCTTAAAAAGGCATTACAAATCATTGGGAAAATACTCTTAATGTCCATCTCAGGTTGGTTTTAAGTTAAATGTGGATATCCCCTCAGTTTTTCTCAGCTACTAAAATGAGTATTTGGTGGCCTGGGCAACTGTGCTTGTAACAAAACCAGTCAGACTTCAGGCTTTCAGCTGAAGGTGGTTTGCATATGGCTCTTTAAAACAAAAACATCCTCAGCTCTTCCTGGTGGCTACAAATTAAAAAATTACTGTAATGGATTTCATTTGCAAATAAACAAGTGGTGATTAGTTGACTAATTCTTCTCAGGAGAAATTAGTGCTGGTGAAACGAATGGGATCATTAAAGGCAGGTACTTTACAAGGAGCTTGGCTAAATGTTTACAAACCCAGGAGGAGGCACAGAATGTGTGTCTGGCTCCACTCACCCAACAGACACCACCACTGAATTGCTCTTCCTGGCCAAATAGCGGCACGTTCTTTCGTAGGCCCCTGGAAAACAAAACGTTGCCATGGGATTGGGACTTGCTTTAAAAACAGCTTGATCTTCTGAAATTCTGATCTCTGTTGTGTGACTGATGTCACGCTGTGATTCTCGTGGCATGGCGTGGTCTAACCTGGGCATTGCTCACCATTTTCCTACATCTGCGGGAATCCTCTTGCCAGTAAAAAAACTGGAATTTACACCAATGCATTGGTTTGGTCCCCTCTTTGAAAAGTCAGTTAATGGACAGCACCACTGCTCCCACTTCTAAAGTGGTTTTGAAGGTGAGAAGTTGTTTTAGAAAAAACAAATAAATACAAAAACTCCTGCTAAATCCAGCACAGGAATTTTTCCTGTGCATGAGGCACCATCTCATCTCTCAGGCATTTCCATTTCAAACACCAAAATGTGTCTTGTTCTTGCTTGGCCACTATAAAGACCCACAGCAGGATACACACACAGAGAAGCTTGCACACACACGTGTACAAAAAAGGGGTGCTTTAAAATAAGAAATAAAGTTCTAATGAGATTTTCAACTTTCCTCACAAGCATGAGGAAGATGGGAAAAAATGATCAGAGAATATTGCAGAGACACAAGAAAGACAATTTGACACGATGCCTACTGCATGGAAATAAAATTATTCTGCCTATGAAATTAATTTTAATGAATTAATTAATGACACTAATTTTGTTATTTATAAGGCTTAACCTACTAACTCTTCTTGTAATTTATGAAATACCATATCAGATCAGAAACTCCATGATGGGGTGGGTGTGGAGTCTCCTTCCCTGGAGACATTCCAGACCTGTCAGGACACAATCCTGTGCCGTGTGGGATGCTCTGGGATGACGCTGCTGGAGCAGAGAGGTGGGATCACTGTGGTCCCTTCCAGCCTCCCCCATTCCGTGACTCCCAGCACAGTTACAGCTCATGTTATTTGTGCTACTTACGGATGCTTCCTAACCATCCAACTCCTCCATGGAAATAAAGCACTCCTCTTCTTTGGCTAGTGTTTGATGTCTTTGACTGGTAAATTCTTACTTTAACCCTTCCAAATCTTAAGTCTTTGATAAGAAGATGTTTATCTTTCAGTGGTGGTATATTCTCCATTACAACCCTGAGGAAATGAACCTCTGAGACGATACCTACTTTGTCCAAAAACTTTGCCTGTTAATAGAAGAAACCACAAATTAGTGCAAATTTCCACCTAACCTGGAGATTGGGCATTAAAAAATTAAAACTCCATGGTCAATTCAGTAGGAAAAAAAAGCAGCTATTAACAGTAAATAGAAGAAGGTGTCAAATACCTCACTTTGTCAGGTGGCTCAGAGCAAAACAAGGAGAGAGTAGTTACAACATTTTATCTGTGGATGAAGAAACCTGGACACTATTTCATTTCCCAAGCTCGCACTACTTTTAAACTTGCAGAAGAAAAAAATTCCATAGCATTTACCACAGCTGTCCTCCTGCCCAAGAATAGCTGTGAAGCCTGGCTTGATCTTCTCACAGCTCGCTGATTCTTAATTAAACACTCGGGCTAAGGTTCTTATGGCACTCTGAGCTTGTCGACTTCATCGCATCCCCACGGCTTTAAGCTGTTCCACTTGTAGGCTGCTCTAGTCTATTCCTGCTCAACGTGAAAAGGATGAGGCAGTATCCCAGTGTCCCCACTAGACTGGATTCCATTTTGCACTCCTTCCACAGCAGACATCTCTAACGAGCACCTGAATTAGTTGTGCTGCCGTTATTCGTGCGTGCGCCTTTCAGAGAGGGTTGCACTCGCAAAGGTCTGCGTGGATCCTAAAAAAAACCACCCTTGAGGCTTTCACCTCACGTTTCACAGACCTCATGCAGCTCAGCAATGTGCTCCTGTTAAATTTGATGTAGGTATCCCTATTTTAGGCCGTCTGAGGAGCTGATCCCACATGCAGGAAGGATCATCTTATGGCAAAGTTTTAGTCTCATACTGATTCCTTCTGCAGAACTCCTGGTTTGTGTCTGTGGGAAAACAGTTTTATTTTTTTAATCTTCCATTTCCCTCTGGTATTTTCCTTTCCTTACACTAATACTTTTGTAACAGCAAAGGTTAAACCTATTTGTATAGAATATGGAGATCTTCTTTGTCTTTGAAATACTGAAAAAATAGGAGTCCTAGGAGTCCTTCTCACTTCTCTCTCCACTGTGCTTAGAGTTGGCTTTTGTCCCAGCTGAAGACTGGATATACTAGTAAACTTTAATTTTCCATGCGGTTTTGACGTCATGGATTATCAGCCCTTGAAAGGATTTGGCTACTTTGGCATAAGGAATTTGCCCAACAGCAAAAGCGAGGGTTGCTACACGACTTGAACTTGCATTTAAATTCTGGTTTAACTATATATCAATATCCTTGTCTTTCTCCTCCTTTGACTTGCTTGTGACTGGCCAGCAGAAAGGATACAAAATTGTAAGTTCAGAAGTTAAAAACTACATCAACCAGCAGTAGATTTCTAAATTCTGCAGTTTAACAAATTAATTACACAAAGGCAATGGATAAAGGGTAATCATACAGCTTTTACCAAATCTGGAAGTTCACACATTGTATAACACTTGCAAGGAAATTAAATTTGACTTGAATTACTATCCTATTTTATTGCATTGCTATTGTAGCAGCGTTGGGGCCTGGGTGGGGCAGGTCTCCAGAGACTCTGTGAGTCACCTCCTTGGGAGCTCCCTGGCTGGCTGCAAACAAAACTTCATAAGCAACAAAGCAGAAAAAGGAAGGAAAAATTAATAACGTTAGAGCACAGAACTGAAGTGAAATGTAATGCACAAGCCAACGAGAAAACTAAAAGGAAAGAAGCTTGGTTTAGGTATCACAGCAGAAGTGTTTTTAAGATGACAGAGGCAACAATTAATTCAGGACAGGATGATTGATGAAACAGAACGACAAGTGCAAGTCCCGTACGAGTTTTGAAGAGAAACGAGGATTTAAAGCAAGGGAGGATCAAAAAATGTGCCGAAAACAGTGACACTTAAAGTCAGTTTATACATCATGTGTACTGTCTCAAAAGAGAAAGTCGTTTAGGCTCTTTGGAAGGCAAAAGACCGTGAATGTGGCAGCTCTCTCAGGCGGCCCAGGAGGAGAGTGCCAGGGCTGTAGAAGAGGTCACAGACATCATCTGATTGCTCCCTCTGTAAGTCAGCACGGGGCGATACAGAGCAGAAATTCCACATACCCCGTGCAGTTCCCTTCCGAGCCTTCCAGCACCGTCTTGAGGCAACAGGAACAACAAGCTAAAACACAGGCTCTCAGAAAAAAATGGAAATTACACAGAATTTCATTTTCCATATTTCCTTTGGTGCTGGATAGCACCATCTGCTCACATCACCCAATTAGTCCAGCTGATTAGATTTGAACATTTATTCTAACCATTACCCCTCTAACAGAAATTAAATTAAAAACTCCAGCTTTAATCAAGTTTTACTTACCAGACCAAACCCAAAGTTCATCAAGTAATGAAGGACATAAAGCTTTCTGCGCTCACTGAATTCATGAGGAATTTCTGCCTTGGAATGTTCGTAATAGAATGCCATTACCACAAAAACAGTCAAAGCAGAGAGAAGAATGGCCAGGAGGAGTTCCATCTCTGTGCTGGTAGGAGCCCAGGGAGGAACCAGCTGTGGGCTCCCTCCCCTTTTTCAGGCTTTTGGATTCCTGAAGGTAAAGGCATGGGATTAGCAGTTCCCTTCACAGCTCATAATCCAGCTCTTAAAAATGCCAATAGGAAGATGAAAACATGTGGCAACCCAACCACACAATTAAACAGACAGCAGCAATTAGTCATGGGAGAGACTTGCACAAGCAGTTTTTCATATTCACAGCTACACAGGGCTGTGTTTTGAGGCCATGCCCATCACAGCAGCACCACCACTGGATGGATCAGTGTAAGTTTAGAAGACAAAAGCTTGTTCTGTCTCTCCCTTTTCCTGCTTACAGGCAGATCTGTATTACCTGCGTCCCCAGCCTCTCTTGGTAATCACCGCCAGAGCCACTCTGTTGTTTTATTGTGCCTGCATGCCTTACTTCTTCAGACTTTCACTGAAATCAAGGTTCAGTGTTGCAAACACGTTTCATCACCTGTGATGACAGATTTTGGATGCTGCTGTGCCATTGGATCTCCGAGTCCAGCAGAGCCAGTGGCAGCTGCAGCCTGCTGTGAGGGCTGTGTCTTGCCTCACCCTTGAAGGCTCCTCTCCTGCACCAACTCTTGTGTTTACTTGGCTTGTGTTTGGTTTTTTAGCAGCCTCTTTGCTGAGCCTCGCAGCGCTGCAGTCTCTGTCTGCCCTGGGATGTGTTACATACAGGTGTCATTGCAGGTAGAAATACGATTCCAGCTGATGGAAACTACACTTGGACTTCAGGGTTTCAGGGCTACTGGCACTGAGTGGACATCGGGAGCCCCCCCTTTCTGTGGAGAGCTTTAGGATCTGTGCCTTCCTCTGGAACTAACGTATTTTTTCCATACACAAATAATTAGTGGTAAGATTTAACCTGAAACAAAAAGGTCTGTAAAGCAAAGGTTATCAGCTCATGTGATGTCACCTTTGGGAACTGTGTGTTTTCAGCAGTCTGCTCAGACTGTGAAGGCAGCAGATTCTCATTCTGAAAAACAGCAGTGTGGGTAAAATGTCTGTGTAATTTTTTTTCCTTAAATAATAATTTAAAAAATAACACAAGGCATGAGCTGCCCTTGAACTGTATATTAAAATGAAACTCAACACAGAGAACCCCAGAGCTTTAGAGTGCATAATCCACGTCTTGCATGGGAAAGACCTCAGGCTTGATTCATGACTTTAGAAACTGTTTCTTAACTGTTTAGAATAAACAGGATGAAACTTCATATCTGGTGATAACTGAGAAGCAGCCGATTGATTCCCTCTGCCCAAACCGATGCCTCATTTTATCCAACAGCTGTCTGCGGACTTTCATTTCCCAGTGTCCCCGCTGCCCCTCCCTCCACATGCTAACTGTAATATCAGGTTCTTTTTGGTTTATCCTCCTTGGTGGCATTTGATTCCCGGCTCGATAAGGGACTTTGGTGAAAGGCTCCTGGCCTGGGGATTGGGACACGCTCTTGGGAAAGGGCAGTGGTGCAGTCAAACCCCTCAGTTCTGAGGCCCACAAAGGGTTCAGCTCAGACAGGAGAGTTGGGAAAAGCGGTTGCACAAAAGGTGATTGCAGCTCCCCTCGTTAGCGTTCAGTAGTGAAAGGAATTAATCGCCTAAACTGCGCTGTCCCAATGACTTAGGTGTGGTCTGAGTACACTTATCAGATCTGGCCCCTCCGGGGATCTAAGAAGCCTCCTGACACCTGTGACAGATCCTTTGTGCTAAGGTTCTTAGCACCTATGGTTCTTCTTTGTCCTTAATCGTTTTGGTGCCAATTCACCAACAGCTGGCAGGTCTTGGACTCTTCCAGGCACGTTAACTAGACCCACACATCCCAGCACACGCACACCCACCCACCCCAAGCCCAGGGGCTCCACACAAAGACCCGACGTGCTGCAGTGCGGTACAAACCGTACAAGAAACAAACTAGTTGGTTCCTGAAGTAATAATGTGCTTTTTTTGCTCTGGGCGTTGCAGGTGCACAAAGTCATACTTAATGTTTTATAAGCTTAGAGTCAGCAATTTACGAGCTTGAGGCCCAGGGTGGAGAACCATTCCCTAAATAATCCTTCAAATGTATGCCCTCTCCAGCTTCTGATAAATTCTTAACCTTGTCTCCTCCTCCTGTGAGACAGAGCAGAGGATGGACCACACCAAAGTCCCATTTTCTCCTACCCCAGGAACTCCCTTTCTTACTTATTTCCAGTAAGGAACTAAATGTCAGGGCCTGAAATCTTGTCAGTCCTTAAGATTTTTTTCTCAGTTCTGTGGCTGCACATGCAAGGGGCACACAGAGACTGAGCCAGGCGTAACAGATGTGAAACGTTCCCTCACCTCATCTCCAGGCAGTCCCAGGGATTCTCTGTCTCTGGATCTTCGTGCTGATTAGCTGGCACCAGGAACTCCCTGTGAACGGATGCCTGGACTGGGATACTGGGAAACATTTCAGAGAAGGTGTAACCCAAGGAGCTCCTTTTGAGTTGTGCAGACAGAGCGTGAGAGCCATCTGGTGCTGGAAGCCTGAACTTGAGACGCGAGCTAGCCTAGTCCGAGCTGTGAGCTTGATGGCAGAGCACTGACAGGGTCTGTCAATGGCTTCTTTTGTGCCAGAACTCGCTTGCACACCTGTATTTCCCTGTATACATTCCTTTTGGAAAGACACTGGTGTGCATAATTCCGTAGGTGTCACTGATTGTCACTGACTGTACTTGAAAGTTCCACATTTTGGAAACTGTAAAACTGCCTCCAAACATCTTGTCTTAGCAAAGCACAGCACACAGCAGATCGGTAATTAATTAAAATAAATTAGAGGACAGGACGTTCCGTGGAGACAATCACATCTTGTGACTTTCTAAAGTTTAGAAAACAAGGGAGTTGTGACTAAGCAAGGAATACGTTATTTCAGCACTTGCTGTTCTCTGCCTACCCATCTGCACTCCATGGTTAGAAGTCATAATTAAAATGTGTATGTTCAAGAGAGCTAATAATGCTTCTCCCACATTATAGAGGTGAATTTGGTATTATTTGTAGTAAACTAACGACTGACAGATCAGGGACTGGGGAAGAATCTCAGGAGTAGATCAGTGGCAGAGTTTGAGGTGTAAGTCCAGAGATTGGATAAAGGAAAGAAAACAAGTGTTGCTGAACTGACAAGGAGTATAATGCTGCACTGAAGGACTGAGTGTAAAATAGCATGAGATCTGCAACCATCTCATAAAATCCAAGGTGCAACTGTACAGGCATCCTTATTTCTAGCGCTTCCAACCTTCTCTGTACCTGCCAAGAGTCATAAAAAACCAGGCCTAGTATGGAAGGTGCAAACAGAGAGACAGGGATGAAAATTATCTGAATGAAGATAAGCCTAACAACTTTCACAGGTTGGACTGCAGTTCATGAACTCTCACCCAAACTACCTTTAGGCCAGCCTGCTCCAGTGCAGGTGACAGTAGAGCCATGGTGGTACAGACAGGGATTCACTGCTCCAATATTCTCCAGCTTTGGGCATGGCTTTTGCAGCAGATACCACCTGCTGCACTGGCTTCAGCTCCCAACCTGTGAGCTGCTAAGCCACACCTTGAGATCAGAACCCAAAATGAACCCCCAGCTTCACACCATGCCCTTGCATGAGCAAGGCAAATCCTGAAATCCTCAAACAGTGGAACATTTGGAACTCTATCACATTATGTACTCCTGGAAGAATTTCTCTGAAGAGCAAAATTGCTACTACCTGCATTAGAAAATACGAAACAGATAAACTCTCTGTTGTGTCAACAGAACATGAAGAAGTGTAATTTCAGTTTGCTGAGAGGGACTGGAGAAGGAGAATTCACAAGTAGTGACTTGTTGCTGCAGAAATCTGCCCCAGCTCACCTGTCACCATGTTTAATTAACACGGTGACAGCGTGGAGAGTTTACCCCACCATCTCCTTCCTACTCACAGTTTGCCTGGGAGAGATCAGACTTTACCAACCTCTCTCCACAGCCGTGTGTGCATGGATATTGCAGGTGCAGGGTGCTTGCACAATGTGGAATATTTTACAATGCCGAGGCACTGCGTGCCCAGCAGGTCTGCAATGCAATGGCAATTATCTTGGCATCTGTGGTTACCGAAGCTGGATGTGTCCTAATAACAATATAACAACTGAGCTCAGATTTTTCTTTTCCTTCCTGTTTTTGAAATTAATTTTGGCAGCTTCCACGCTGTTTACATATTATCTGCCCAAAATCCAGGTAAGCAAGTTGAAGTAGTGAAGGTATTTGCACTCTGCAGACGTGTTGGGGGGGCACTTCCTTGTGCTGACTTTGGGTGCTCTCTGTGGGCAAGGGTGTGCACACTGCTGATTACTCACACACTGCTTGCTTTAGAATGTTTTTTATGATATGGTGAGTTTTTATTCTTTGACACACGAAGAGAACAGCAAAGCAAGCTTACAAAATAAAGAATAAAAATAAAAATACATTAGGATGTTGCTAAGTTATAGCAGTAAAACTCAGAACTGAGCAGACCACGCTAATGTCAGAATTTCTTGCCTCGATTCTAATGTACAAATAACTAGTAAATAGTTAATTGAATCATACTCTCTCTGTATAGCAGTATGAAAGAAAATATTTTAATAGCCTTTTATAAAGTCTACAGTGTGGTTCACCACTGTACTTGATGACGGAAAAGAGAAAATGCCATATCCAAAAAACCCCACTGTGCAGTGGAAGCCTTTCTCCACGTGGTGCCACGTGACTCTTACATTGTTGTCCTCCAAGCGTTTCTTGTACAACAGCCCCTCATCCCTGAGCACATCGTGCCCACAGGTGACAATACAGGTGTCAGGGAGGTGACAAACAACAGCATCCTCTGCCAGCAGTGGGGAAAACCTGCACTCAAACAGCTCGGGGACTTGTTCGTGGACTCGGGGTAAGAATGAAGTGGGTAACGGTGGTTCATAGCCCAGCCTAAACACCTCCGGGATAAGATCAGGGTTTATCCACTTCCTGTATTTCAAATTCATACTCTCAGGAACATGAGAACCTGCCAAAATCGGTTCCTTCAGGGAGCAATCCTTATTCAGGTACTTGAGAATAAAGTGGACTGTGCGCTCCCGGGACAGGAAGGCAGTGAAAGCATTTTTCTGGTGAGAGGGCAGATTGAAGTTCAGTGCTTGGAGATATGGGTAGATGAGCACCTGGGCACGGATCTTTGGGAGGTCTGTCCTGTGCACCAGCTCTTGGCAAACACTGGCAGCGTATGTGCCCCCTACGCTATCCCCACAAACAATAATCCGAGCGGGATCCACCCCGTAGGTGTCTGCAGTCTGCAAGAAGTGCACAGTAGCTGAGAGACATTCCAGAGTCTGGGCTGGATACTTGTACTCAGGTGATAAATGATACCTGAAAGGTAGAAAACACAGCTGGTGTTACACACTGTGAAATGTCTCATCTTAAATACATCCCATGCAGTTGCAGAAACTTCCCCAAACCAGGATTACTTACCTAGTTTAAAGATTCACATGCTGAAGAAAACCAGAACAGCTTCCCCTCCCTTTCCTTCTCAAAACCAATTCCTCCCAACTTAATAAAATCCTTTAGTAATGAATCTTTTCATGGAAGAATTTGTTGGAAACTGAAGTTTCTACCACCAGGTATTTCCCAGAAGCAAAACATCTTTAAAAGGCAGCAGTGATCCATGTTGATTTTATAAGAACTTAGACTCATTATTTACTCCTTAAAATCACCCCCAGATGATTTTAAATATCCCCCTTAAATATTAAAACCTGGCATTGGCCTTATAATCCCTTATTATCAAACAAAGGCAATGATTTTTGAGGTGATAGCAATGCAAAACAAAAAAAAACCCTCTTTGTTCTCCTGAAAAGAGCTGGCAAACAAATTCCTTCTGTAACTCTGGCCCTGGATCAGGTATTTCTCGTTGCCATCCCATGGCACGTGCTTGTCCCACATATCAGCACCGTGGGGTGGACAACACTTAGTTTCTGTTCTTCTGTTCAAAGAAATCTAAGTTCAGGGCTGTGTGGGAAGCAGGGGGAAAGCAGCAAAATTCTGGGATTAGCACTGGGAGGAGCTCACTTACCCAACAGACACAACCACTGAATCAGATTTTTTGGCTATGTAGCGGCACATTCTTTCGTAAGATCCTGAAGAAGAAATGTCGTTGATGTAATTAATATCTTGGAAAACTTCAGTCAGCACCATCCCCTATTCTTTCATGACTTATAGCCCAGACTGAGTGTGGGCCCCTTGCCTATTTAGGGAGTACCCAAATTTTCTCTAGGATAAAAATAATCCAGACCTTTGGTCATCAGCACATACTGAGAAGTTCATACATTTAGAGAGGTTGTTGATATATGAGGAAAATAAGGAATTATCGTTATTACTGTTAGAGAATGAGCCATGGTTTTAAACTGAGAGAGGGCAGAAATCAGTTTGGATGTAAGGAAAGACATTTTTTACAATGGAGGTGGGGAGGCCCTGGCACAGGTTGCCCAGAGAAGCTGTGGCTGCCCCATCCCTGGAAGTGTTCAAGGCCAGGTTGGACAGGGCTTGGAGCAACCTGGGCTAGTGGAAGGTGTCCCTGCCCATGGCAGGGGGTGGAACAAGATGGTACTTAAGGTCCTTTCCAACCCCAACCATTTTATAATCCTATGGTTCTATGATAAAGAGTGCTATATCCTATAAAAATAATTTAAATTCTAAGTAAGTGCAGATTAGAGAGTTTAAAAAGGAAGACTAAACATTAAGTGCTTTCTGTCTCTCACTCTCTCACATGAATGTTGAGTCACTTTTCAGGTTCAGGACAGTTTTTAAAATTATGCAGTTAACAACCCTAAATAACCCTATTTTCTTTCAGCTCCTTACTGATGCTTCCGAAAATCCCGCATCCTCCATGGAAGAAGAGGACTCCTCTCCGTTTGCCTGCAGATGGTTCTTTTGGGAGGTAAATCCTCACGGGCACACCATCAAAATGCAGATCCCTAATGAAGAGCTGTGGATCCCACAGCGCTGGCAGCCCATCCGTGATCAGCCTGATCAGTGTGTGCTCCTCAACGATACCCAGACGGTTTAAGTTCTTTGCCTAGATAGATATAGCAGGAAAAAGGAGAAATTAATACAGGGAATACAAGTCTTCCCACTCTAGAAAGGCCACAAATCACCTTTTCCTCTACTATATTCAGGATAACTGTGTTGGTTATTTGCTACTTTGCAGGATTCCTACAAATAACTTAAGTGGCTTTGGGAGTTTCAGTTAAGAAAATGAAAATGCACAGCTTCGTGATTTCTGGAAGAACGTTGTAGTACTTGTTCCATTAAATGTATTATATAAATGTCTTCTAATTCCTGTGATCTGGATGTACCACAGGTAACAACAGGCATTTGCTGAGGTATGGAAGTTGGGAGGCCTGGAGCTCCTTGTCTAATCAGGGAAGAGAAAGAGGCATTTCTTGAGGACAGTTCCGATTTCAGGTGTGTTGAGTCACGTTATGGAGGTGGCTGTTCACCTCCATGTGTACTTTGGATACCTCAGTCAAGGGATTTAGGTGAGATGGAAACATCCCTCCCATGACAGGATTTAGTATAGTGGGAGAAAAAGGCTCCTGCCAGTCTGTGTGCAGGTTTGGGAATGTACTGGTGTTGAGTCGTCTCAATGGCACAGGGTCAGTGAGAACAGGCTTTAAGGAAATCACTGTGTCTCTAATCATTAGTGAGGGGCTGCTGGACTAAATGAAGAACTGATGAAAATGGTTCTGAATCTTATCTCCTTCCCCATCAGTGAAACCCCTGCCTTTTTCAGCATCTCATGTGAGATGACTCTGCAGTTAATTTTCTACATCTAATCAAGGAAAAATCATACTCGGAGGACAGGAAAACAAATAGGGAAGGTTTGCTAAATGTGTCAAAACATTTCCTTATCCCAGGCCAGGATAATGCAGATAGTCTGAAGATCCCCCTGGAATCCTCCTTTACTCTGAACATGTTTTAATGGATGTATTTCCTGTTAGGGACATTTCCCTTCCCATTACATGGTGACTTACACGCCCTTAAGGACTATTGCAATGGATTCTTCTGGAATGATGACAATCATCACAAGCCATTTGCAAATTGTATTGTTCTCTTCTGAGCCACAGAAGTCTCTGTATCAGTGCCTTACAAGCTACAGGCCAGCTCTGCTTCTGTAAATTGTTCTTTCCAACCTTGTGTATCACGGATTGTTTCTTCCTAAAAAACTAGACCAGGCTGCAATAAACAATTTGGGTGAGGAGTAATGAAAGAAAAAACCATGAGAAAGAAAATCAGTTAGAAACAAAGATGGGACCCCAGAGATGATCTGGAGTTCTTTTAGAACACTGTGCCACAAATGCCAGCAGTGCTTGGGGTGGTTTAAGCCCCAGTTCCCTGAGGCAAATGGGTAACTACAGTTCTTGCCTTACCTTTGGAAAGGCCCAGTTTTAGGTATCATGGCAAAGGGGGAGATTAACATAAGAGCCAAGGCAATTGTGGCAGAAGCTAGAGTGAATATAACCTCCCCCAAACAGCAATCTTCAAAGCTCTCATGACTCAAGGCAGTCCTTCTGTCAGACTTATGGTTTTGGAATGGTTTGAAGTTGGCAGAATTGCCATTTAATCTCATCTGCATTTTCTAACATCCCTGAGTTTATCCAGAGCTTTCAGATGACAGTAATATATGTGATACACTTGGTACCAGAGCATCCTATCTGAAGATCCTCTTTCCTTCTCTTAGGAGTTCCTGATGTTACAGAGGCATCTCCAAATTCAGGGAAAACACTGGCATGAAGGAGAACAGCAATTAGGTAGGTACGCTGTTGGAAGACTGCTTGATCAATAATTACAAAATCCTTCAGAACCAATAGCAATACCCTCAAAACTAAAAGGGTTGACTATTCCCAGACAGATGTGATCAGTGTTAGTAGGTGAAACACATTACATAACCCAGCTTCTAAAACATGCATATGTGTATGAGAAAGAGCATGTGAGCAGAGCTTTTCTTGTGAAACAGGGTCTTTGAAAAACTATTTACTGGAACACCTAAATTCTGGCACAAACTGGCTTTTTATGTGGAAGATCATATGGGGACCAGATTTTCACTTTAAAATAATTACCAAATCACATACCAACAAGCAAAACCCACTCAGTTTGAGCTTCATGGACTTTGGGACTACATCAGACAGTCTTTCTGTCAGCCACTTGGAGGTGCTTTGCCAGCCAGAGTAGTTCTCAGCAAAGTTTCCTGTCACAGTGCAACGTGGACAGTCAGTCTGAACACAGCAGTGTAAAACAAAAGCCAGGATGGGAACTGGGAGGCCTCCTCTCACCTCTTCCATTTGAGATTGTCATTGACTTCTTTATGACAGAGGATGTTCACAGATAGAGCAGGAGCATCATCTGTGTGACACCTTTGGTGTCAGAGGTAAACATTTACCTGGTGATGCAGCTTTTCTAAGACATAGTGCAAGTAAGGTGGGAGAAAAGAGGAAAAGCCTGTCCTGTGTTGTAGAAAAAAGAGGTTTTTACTGCAACACACAGCGCACACACATCACTGGCACAGGAGGATGGCACAGGAAGAGCAGGATTCATCAGGATGAGAGGGAAAACTTAACTGCACAAGGCATTATGCACTTCATAAGAAACCCGTGAGGTCCTCACTGCGAGGGCTGTTTATGCTCCTGGGAGCATAAACACACACCAGAAATTCACCCAAAGTACCAGCAGATGTCTAAAGGTTTTCAAAAGAAAATCAGCTATTGAGTGGATTCAATGCAGAGCAAATGGGGAAATGCAGCTTGAAAACCATCCAAAAGAGGAAGCAGAAATTTAGGGAAGATATTATCAGCGAAGAGAGGATCTGTACTAGTGCATAACAGACACTTGGGAGCTGTAAAAGTGGGTTAAGAGTGTCAAGTGAAATATTTTCACCCAGCCAAGTACAGAAGCTATTACCAAGAACTTAATAACATAGAGTCATATGATTTTGGGATTTTCCTGCAGGTTGCTTTAGCCATGTTACCTTCAGGATGTGACAGGGCTTAGGCTGCTCCTGTGGGCTCCTGTTGCCTTCCTTGAAAGGTTTTTGGGCAAAAGCTGTCTCTGTGATGGCAAAGCCCACAGCACAGTGAGTCTGCCTTACAGGTACTTAAATAAAAAGTGATAACTGATGTAGCTGAACCAGGAGGTTTGATTTGATGATTTCTGGAGGTGTCTTCCAACCCACCTGATTAGTATCTAACTAAAACTCAGTAACTCAGTCACTGCAGAATGAGAAACAGAATGATGGGTAAGAAAATGACTGCAGATAATTCAAAATGTAGGAAGTTGCCTTACATGTATCAGACTGCACTGAGCTACAGAAACTTTGGTTGCTGTTATTCATGTAAATTATATCCATATCATCACCCACAGGACCAATAATTTCATTATAGAAGGCAACCAAATTACAATTGTGACATAAGAATGGATATCTCGGTATTTAAAAGAACTCACCTCATCCTGAATGCTTTTACATCACTAATAGACCACCAAGTCAACTTTTGGCCTTTATCTTTAAACCTGTGTTACTGTGTGGCTCCCATTACATGTAGCTGCAGTATTTATGTGCATATCTTCCTTCTCCAGTTTTTCCTTTCCTGACAATCCCAGTATCACAGAGCATGATGAACTCACCAGAATTTCCATCAGAACGTACAGACAGTGAAAAAAGCGGAGCTTTGATGGCTGGTCAACATCAGGAGGAATCTCTGCCTTGAAGGACTTATAATCCCTTACAATTAAAACCAGTAACACAAAAACAACCAGAATTCCTGCTATTAAAACCAGAGTATAATAGGATTCCATTGTTCTTCAGTAGGAATAATTTATTAGGCACTGATCTGGCTCTGTCCATATTTATATCCTCCAGACTGATTCCACACACAGGTAATTTGCATTCCTCCAAGTTCCCTCCACCCTCCTCCTCCTCCAGACAAAGCTCCAGGTGTTCACAAACATCCGGCCAGTGACAACTGCACTTGGCATGGTCAAAGTTCACACGTAGGAAAATCACTTCCAGGAAGTGTCATTGCTTTGTATATTCCAAGATTGCAGATGGACTTTATTTTTAATCTGCTCTAACTGCATTCTGCTTTACGAATAGCTCTCTGTGGGTTTTTGCAAGTGAGTGGAATGATAACACCCCTACTCCAGAGCCCGGGGAAGAGTGGCTGAGCTGGGCTCCAGTCTCCATGTCCAGGAATTGTAGTGGTTCTGCTCTTGGAATGGGTCTGAAGGGTGGTTTAGTGCTGATCTTTCTCCCCTGCTCTCCTGCCGAGGCAGACAGCTGGCCACAACACTTAGAGCAGACATTCTGAAGTCCATCTGGGACTCAGCCACTTAGGACCTGTAAAAGTCCGAGGAATTTTGCTTTTGGAGATCCATATAGAGCTGTCAGTTATTTGGCAGCTCCCTCCCTCGGCGTGCAGGAAGGTTCTTTGGGTTCACCAATGATCCAGTGAGAGCAGAGGAAAACCTCCCCTTGGCTTGGAGAACTTTGGCCCTAACCCTCTGTGCTAATTCCTTCTCCAGACAGAAATTTGATGGCTTTACAGCTCCATACTTTGGTATTTTTTCCAAGACAACTCTACTTTATCCACTGTTGTAATTCAGGGGTGATTAGACCGCACTGGATCCAAATGGTTGGACCAAAGGAGGTGATGGCAGTGAAGGAATGAGTGACCAGGTGCAATTCCATATATTTCTGTCCACCATGTGACTGCACAAGACGTGTTTGGGTAACATTAAAAAGCTAACAAGAACCGGCTCAGCTTGGCATAAGCAATACAATCTACACTTATCCCCTGAACACTCTGAAATATTCCTTTATCCCCACTAATCTCCCAGACACTGCATTTTAAAGCCCTTACAAAAGCTTGTAATCGTGGTCATAGAAGAGAAATACTCCATTTTATTCTTCATTTGGCCAGCCGGGGATCTTGACCAAACAAAGGTGAGTCCTATCTAGCTTTTCTTACACATTTTTAAAAAGCAGGAAAAATATATCTGCTTAGAAAAATCCCATTTATGCAAAATATGCATTAAAGGAAAGAGCAAGAAACTTCAAGGTGAACTAGTCAGTGGGGTAAAATAATATTTAGCTGTGTGGAATGAGTAAACAAGATGAGTCATAAGACATAAAGTACCACATGATGAGAGTGACAAGACTGGATTCTTAAGAAAATAGGTGTGATCCTTAACTTCAGTGGAGGTCAAGAACTACAGCTGATGGAATTATGGGGTTTAAAATTAAAAGAGAGAGAGAGAGAAAAGGTGTTAAGGTAGGAAGACCATGAAATCCTTGTAAGTTATAACGTGGAACTCTCAGCTTAACTCAGCAGGCCTGGGCCTTGTAATCACAATAGTTATCTTTGAAATACTGACTTAAGTCAGTTGACTAAGCTGGGGAACAACTGATCTCTTCCATCACTGTGAGGTGCAAGGCACTTCACTGAGCCCCTCCCAACTTCCCACTCCATCCGAAGCTTTGAAGGTACATCAACCGGAATGATTTCAAAAAACCTCAAACCAAAACAAAGAAAAACAAACAAAAACCCCTCAGCGTAAATTAAAGCAAATATTAAGGCTACTTATATATTCCGAGAAGGAATATCTTGTTTGGGGGTTATTGAATTTAATACGATCTTATTTCCCCACATCAATTCATACACCTGATCCCTCCCAGCCAAAAATGTTTGCCTTTGACAGCAGCATTCTCTTCCTGACTTTGCTCCTCTTTTTGGCTTCCTCTGTAGAACTGTCGAGTTTGAAGGATCTTAGGACAGTCCCAGGCCCTGAATTAGTTCACCTTGGTACGTACTAGTGAGCCTGTAAGGAATTGCTTTAAAAAGACATTGTTAGAAAGAATTCAGGGAACATTTCATCCTGAGATTTCTTTCCTAAGCTCATTTAAAAGTTTCCAGTGCAAACCTGTTACAGGCATTAGCCTGCTGTTCAGTTTTTGTCAAAATCCATGTCACGTTGGTTTAGGAGGATTTCAGGATTTTTCTCTAGTTTTGAGGGTCTTAAGGACTTAATTCTTCTACCTTCCCAGTTCCTTGTGTGTCTTAAAAGTTTTGCCAGGACTGAGGAATTAGTCAGAGAGGATGGGTAAATATTGACTGGTATAAAAGTGAGGTAAGTGCACTGAAGATGAGTCCATCAGTTTAACAAATGCAGTCACTCCGTTCCTGTGGCATTTTCTCACTGTTCTCTCTTCCAATACAAAGAAGCAGCCTAACAGATTGAGACAGATTTGGCTCCTAATTAGGTGAGGAAAAAGAAGGGCACTTAGTACAAATGGCAAACTCTAACACATACTAAAACAACCCAGCAAGTGAAACAAGTACCACATCCATGATGTTGCATCCCTTTGGATTCCAGACAGCACCTACATGCACTCTGAAAGCTTCTGCTTGGGGACACAATTATATTTACACATCCTGAATCTGAAAAAGGGATGTCATCTAGAATTTAGAATTACTCAGTCATCTTTGGTCATGACACTGCTTGTTGTGAGAGCCTGGGAAAGGAGTAAAACATCCAAATGCAGCTTTTCACACAAGACTGAACGTAGAGTCTTCGCTGTCAGGGCTGGAAGTTAACCAGAAACCTGGGGCCTTTGAGCTTAGTCCATGGCAAAACTCCACTTACAAGGCAACTCAAGTATCAAGACTCTTAATACTTAAGAGCATATAGAAGGCCAGTGTGAAATCACAGAACCACTGGGACACGTTTCAAATGGAAAATGTGAACTCGAGGGAGGAATGAAATCAAGGAGCACAAAAATGTAGCTCTTGATTTATCCAAATCTGACAGCAGGACTTCACCTAACAAAAAACAGATCAGCCTGGCAAAAGGTTTTCCTTTTTTTAAAGGAGGTTCAGTTTTATTCTGGGATCGTGATAGATTGTCCACGATCAAGGACCCTGCACTGATGTAAAAACTGCTGTTACTTGACACCATCGTCACACAGACTTTCCATTGTGTAACTGCTCCTCTGTGCTCCCAGGTTTTCACACCCTGTACCAATGTACTGTATGTATTTGGGTGGGTTTTCTTTTTTTAAGTTGAAAACACAGAATTGTTAGCCCAAATGGCTTTCAGACACGCCTCGAGCGTGGTTTTGATTTCCAGCTGTTCTTCCCTTCAAAAGTTCTTGCAGTTTAGCGACTTCGTTTGCACCAACAGCCCTCCAGGGCTGGCAGGAACTTGGCTGCAAAGGTTCTGGGAACAAAGTCAGAGTTCTGCCAGTAAATAGAGATGCAACATGAAGGTGTGTGTAGAGAGTGTATCGACTTGTTTTCGAGGTAACTTGCTTTTTTCACTGCTGTTTTTTCCTTCGAGACAGGGCAAGTCAGAAGAAGTCAGATTCTATGACTCTCATTGAGAGTATGAGTAAATCTACTCTAACTACAGTCCAAAAGCTGTACAAGTACAAACCCAGAAATTTAAACAGTCCAGTATCTTATTACTCCCACTCCAAATTTGGTAGCAACTTTGTACATAGGTCAAAGTCATAACGAATAATAAAAAAACCACTTCCAACACATATTTGGATTATTATTATTCAAGCTGGAAACAGATACATGAAATCAATATTCACAAGATTATTCCGTTCCCACTGGCTTCAAAGGAACTGCAAATGTTTTACATTAATAATGAATTTTCTTTTAAATCCAAACAGGTTAACTGTGTAATATTGCTGAGTTTTCTACTTTAAATGTGTCTGTGGTCTCTTTATGCACAAAGAGACCGAACTCGGGAATCCAAAAATCAAATGTACTTTGATGGAGTTCATATCCTTTCATTTTCAACACTGCTCCTTGTTTCCGCACCAGAAAGTTGTTATATTTGTTCCCAGTCCAGACACTGAGTCATTCCAGTTTAAACCAGACACTGGGCTCTCTGGGTAATTTCTCTCTCCCCTTCAGAGTTTTTGGACTGAGAGGAAAATTGTAATGCCAGGTGCCTCCCTAAGCTCCATTTCTAAAGGTATTACTGTAAAAACACACCGAGGTGCTAAATGCTGCCAAGGGCCATGGAAACTCTCGGAGCTCTGGTTATTTCAGAGGCAGCTCAGTTAGGGAATACTCACTGACTCAGACAGTATGGACGGAGTTTCCAGTTAGAAAGCTTCATCTTCTTGCTCCAAAAGCCTCTCTCCTGACCCTTTGTCGTGATGCAGTGACAGTCACATGGATTATTTCATAGGAGGTAACCTGGCAGTTAAAGGTAAGAACTCTGCAAGTCACTCTCAATTTTATTTCCTTGGTTTTTTTCCTTAAAATGTTTGTGTAACTTAACAGAGCTGAAATTCAAGGATTCAGATATTATTCATATTTTGTGTTAAAAAACCTTTGTGTGGTAAAGCTGTTGAAGATGGGGGGTACCAGAAACTCGGCTGCTCCTCTTTCTGCAAACAACCAAGCCCTGAACACTCTGTTCCCATACGGCCAGTTTGAACAATGCCTATTCCCAAAAGTATCCGTTTGATTCCAAAGCATAAAATTGAATTTATTTTCAAAGGGATTCAGCTTCCAAACTCACCTCTATTGGTTGTGTAATATAATTTGTATAGATGCTTAGACTCACACTCCTATTGAGGTGGTTTTTTTAGAAGTACAGACATAAAGGTTTGAGAAAGTCTTTAAATTTGTCTCTTTTTTTTTCTCAATTCCAGTGTGTACCACTAGATGGCTTCCTAGGATAGTGCATCTGGATCCAGACCTGAGTGAACGTGTGGGATTGGATTCATTTTGGCACATTCCTAATTATATATGCAGATATAAACCCGAAGTTCCTTCCAGCTCAGCTCTGAAGACAGCACTGTGAGGTTTGACATCCTTGAGAACTTTTGACATCCCCAAAGCTTTGCATTTTAGGTTATTTTATTTCTGATTGCTGCCACAGCTCCTGACTGGGCATGAGCAGCTCTCAGGTGAAACGTGCAGCTGGAGCCCCCTCAGAAAAGCTTAATCTGTACAGCTGAAAACTTAATTTACTGCCTAATGCTTGACAGTGCAAACAGCCAGGGTGGGGGGCCCAACTGCAACACACTCTGCCCTTTCTCCTGTTATAGTTTAAAGAGCTGTGGAGACCTTCTGGTGTTGCAACTGTGCCCTCATCACTGGACAAAAAAGTCTTGGAAAGGGAGAGAGAACACCCTTTGTTGTGAGAAGTGAGTCTCCCTCTGTCATTTGGAGCCTGCCTTTTTCACTGCCCACTACTAAACCGCCAGCTTTCAGCAATGCAAACATCTTCCAGTGTGGAAAATCCTCGGGGTGTCATGTTGGCCATAAAAACACTGGTGACTATCAGCCTAGGCTGGGTTCAGCCTGCCAGTCTAGGGCTGAAAGTAGCCTTTCCCTCCATGCCAGCTTAGGCAAGTATCTCCCTGCCGGAGCTCCATGGTGCAGAGATGGTTCCTGTGAACTCAGCCTTAACCCTGACTGTTCCTGGACCTGCTTTTCCCTGGGCTCACATCAGACCACAGCACCTTCTCTGCAGGTGAGGGAGGAGGCAGGGGCTGCCCGGTGACGGGGCACTTTGGTTCCAGCAGCCAGCCCGAGGTGGCACGAGCTCAGAGCGGCACGGAGAGAGCCCAAGGCAGCCTGGAGGGAGCCCAACAGGGCACGCAGTGAGCCCAGCAGGGCATGAGCCCAGCATGATGTGCAGGGAGCCCAACAGCACACGCAGCCAGCCCAGCACGGCATCAGCCCGGCGTGGCACGTAGCAAGCCCAGCGTGCCACGAGCCCAGCGTGGCGTGCAGCAGGACAAACAGAGCACCAGCCCCGAGTGCATCCAGCGAGCCCCCCAGCATGGCATGAGCCCAGCGTGGCAAGCAGCAGGACAAACAGAGCACCAGCCCCGAGTGCATCCAGCGAGCCCCCCAGCATGGCATGAGCCCAGCGTGGCACGCAGCGAGCCCAACGTGACATAAGCCCAGCGTGGCCTGCAGATGGCCCAGCGTGGCATCCAATGAGCCCAGCGTGGCATCCAATGAGCCCAGCGTGGCATGAGCCCCCCCCTCTCCGTGCCCCCAGCTGGCCCAGCGTGGCCCGAGCCCCCCGGTGCCCGCAGGTCGCCCCCGGGCGGTCCGAGCTCGCCCAGCAGCCCCGGCCGAGCCGCGCTCGGGGCCGCGGCGGGCGCAGCCGGCGCGGGGGAGGGCAGAGCAGCGGCCACTCCCAGGAACAGTAGTGAAATCTCCCCGACACTTTGACTGTCAATCAGGCTTAATGGGGTATAAAACCTCCCCAGCGCCGCGGCCGTGATCGGCAGAGAGAGCAATAGGGAGAAATGAGTAAGAGCCGGAGCTGAACTAGTGCACGGCGTTAATTCCTGCTCTGTGATCGAGGCACTCCAAGTGGAAAAAAAAACCGGGAGAGGGGGCAGAGAGAGGCGGAGATCAGCTCAACCTTTGCAGCCGGCTCTGGACAGAACGTCTATAGATATTTATAGATATAAAAAACAAAAACAACAACCTCACCCTGAATAGAGTCTTTCTTAAAAAGAAGGTCCTGGCAATTCTGTCTTATTTAAGCAATTTCCTGAGTCTAAGAATAGAAATGAGCTGCCTGGAAGGCACTGCAGGCTGAAATTTGGAGACATAGGCTGCTTTATTTTATTTTTCCAAATATAAAAACCTTCCATTTGGATACTGGATTTTTATGTGGCTCTTTGCAGCGGAGGGATGTGTGGTTACTTTTAATTTTACTCTTTTTTTTCTGTTTCTCTTTTAATTATTAAAAAAGCCTTCCAGTTAAAACGCAAGGAAACAGTTTTACCTGCATGTGACAATCCCAGAGGACACCGACCAAGAAACAGGAGAGTGACTTGGTCTTCTGCACTACTTTACTCCTACCCCTTTTTTTTTTTTTTTAATTTTTTTTTAGGGGGAGAGAAGGATTTTTGCAGCCCAAGAACCACTTGCCCCCAAGTTTTGGAAGGGGGGGGGTTTGAAGACTTGTCACCCAGCTGGGGGTGCACGAAGGGCATCGCTTTTCTTTCTGTGCCAGCTTGGTTTCGTGGAGGTTTGGAAGAGAATTTTGCCTGGGAGAAGAGGAGGATGATGATGTGGAAGTGGCTGGGCGCCCTGCTGCTCTTCCCGGTGCAGATGGTGTACCTGGTGGTGAAAGCTGCCGTGTGCCTGGTGCTGCCGCCCAAGCTGCGGGACCTGTCCCAGGAGAACGTGCTGGTCACCGGCGGGGGCCGCGGCATCGGTCGCCACCTGGCCCGGGAGTTCGCCAGGAGAGGAGCCAGGAAGGTGAGAGCATCGCCGTGGAGGGGAGGGGGGAGCGCCCACCTGCTGCTCTGCCGGGGACTCTGTCTCCCCCCGCCCTTTCCCTCCCCGCCAGGTGGGATTGATGGGATCGCCTGGAAAAGCTGATGGAGAAGGGGCTCTCATTCTGCAGAACCCCGGCGTGCTGAGCCGTCACACTTGGGTGCATTTCAGAAGTTGCCCACTCCTCCTGCCCCGCATCCTGCCTTTCCCCGTCTCACCCGAGAAAACGTGACGGTGAGAAAAAGGGGCCCCCTCGTGAATTCCCCTCTGCTGATAAAGGTTTTTGCCCCAGCCCAGGTTTCCCGTGGCAGGGAGAGGAGAGCCCTGGGACTCCCATGTGTGGAGCCAGTGCTGGGATCACGGACAGAGAGGCTGAGCCCTCCCGAGGCACAGCGACTGCCACTCCCACGCGTGTCACCCCAGAGGAGGGGGCAGATGGCCCTGGGAGAGCGGGGACAACAGTTCTCTTTCACCCCGATGGGTTTCCGTGGACGGAATTAATTTTTTGTGCTTCCTGAAGCGCCTTGTATTTTGGTGTAGGGCAGCCTAGAGCTGCCCAAAGGGAAGATGAATGAGAACCCAGCAAGGAAGGAAAGCACAGCTCGAGTGGGAGCTGTGAGACTGTTTGCACGTTTCCTTTAGGAGAGAGGGAGAGAGGCTGAGACTGGTGTGTCTGCACAGCAGCCCAGAAATGCCAGTGTAGCTGCCGTGTGCATTCTCCAGCTCAGGAACTGGTGGCTTACCTTGAAATGTTGTGTTTTCCCAAGTACAGGTATGTGCGTGTGTGTGACTCAGCCAGGGGTACAGAAACACACAGCCCTGAAATGAGGCTTGGGATGGAAAGTTTCATCTCCCCCTTGATGGGTAATAAAGGGGAGGAATGGTGAAATTAGACAGCTGCACAAATACTTCTCTGTGTGAGAGGATGAATGAGAGTAAATAGAGGGTAGAGAAGAGGAAAAATACAGAATGGGAGGATATTTAAAGAAAAAAATTTGCATTTAGTTTGGGATAATGTTTTGTCACTTCCTTACACATGCATTACAGTTTTCCCTGTGTGGTACAGAGCTATTCTGGCATTCAACTCCGAGGTGTAAAATATGTCAGCATTGAACTTTGATGTTTGTCTATGTTTGTGTTTAAACATCATGTTGAGATTTACACATTCTGGGAGTCAGAGCAAACAAGTTGACTGACCTTTGGACCCAAGCAATTTGCTGAAAGTGTATTTATATTATCTGTTGGAATACCACGCTTCATTATTTATTTATTTAGGGCGGCTGGTTGCTATGCTGAGCTCTGGCATTAAAGTGCCACCATTTCTACAGCTCTTTCAAGAGCTGCTTTGCTGCAGTCGAGCTGGGAGCTGAACAATGACTGTTGGCCCTGAGGAACCAGGGGACAGGGGCCAAAAGGAGAGGGGGCTGTTTGAGAGAGAGAGCTGGGATGAAATCACTGTAAACAGGCACAGAGTATAGTTCATCTTATATCTTATCTATAAAATCTGTAGAAGAAAAGAATAGATGAGAGCAATGGTTGGGAACCTTTGTACTGGTCTCATATAATGTTGTGAAATGCTCTGCTTGCTAATTATTGGTTAAAACTTTGGGGGGGGGGGTGTTGTCTTTTGGGATGTTTTCGTGTCTGTCATCAAGGTGATTGAAGCTTTTGTATTGACTCAGTTTGAGTTGGATTGTGCTTTCAGTTCCATCATGGCCATGCAGTGAGCCAATATGGCACTCAGCAAGCTCTGATCCCCCTGGCAGTGCCACTGCCTGTCAGCCTTTGGTAGAAACACCATACTCGACGTATTCTCCTTAACACTTTTAATGCCAATTTTACCTACATGTGGTAGTTTCCATTCCCATTGCTCTGAGATTTCATTGCTTTCCCGCCTTCTGTGCCCAACCCTGACTTTGTGGATTTGATGCAGGTTCCATGGACTGAGCAAAACCTCTGCTTGGCACCGCTCTTTGACTTTGCACTTTGCCTCAGACAGTCAAAAAGACCTGAAAAAGACCTGAAGTGGCTGCCAAGGCAGTTTTTGCTAAAGCTTGTGAAAATTGACTATTTTGGTTTTCTCTTGTCTTTTTACCCCATTAACTGTTTTACAATTACATGCGAAGCTTGAATTATTGATCACAATTAATAATTAACAACAGACTCCGATGATGGGACGGGGTAGCTAAAATATTCCGAGTTTAGAAAAAGACATCCACCAAAGGTGTGAAATTCCAGGGCCCGGCCCAGTGTCCCAAGGAGGTAGATGGCAGCAGGAACAGGCAGGTTCAGGTTCCAGCAGTGGGTGTGCAGCGTGTCCTGACCAGGTCCCGCCCGGCGCCTGCGCACACAGACATAGTGGCGGGGTTTTGGAGGTAGGCGGCGATATATAACCATATTTTTGAGATTAGAATCTCCACAGAGATAGGTTAGTTGGGACTGTGAGCATATGAAATTTCCTCTGGTGATCAGACTGGATGGGATTTCACCTGACACACTGTTTCAGAGGCTGGTTTTGTTAACTCACGAGCGAGATGTGCCTGAGCCGTTCTCACGCGAGGTGACAAATGTCGCGTCTCCCCAAGGTTACGAACGGTCACATCTGCAGCTCTTTGACTGTAAAATTTGGTCTTGCGTTTGGAGCTATGAAGATGGCAAGGAATAAACCCCAGAAGGGTTTATGCAAGTGGAAATACAGTGGCTTCTGCTTGATCCACGAGCATGGAGACTGAAATTCGCAGTTAAGAGAATGGAATTCTCTTGGGCATGATCGTTTAAATCCATCCAGTTTTCCATTCTCCCATTTTTTTATATCCATTGCTCTGCCATTGTACCTCAAATGTGACTCGGACAGATAAATGTCTAGGAGACATTTTCTTGGGTGATGTTTCTTTTCCAGTGGTTGTTCATTGGCCTCTCTGATGACATGGCCAAGAAGGGCGCAAAGCCGTGCCAGTTGTATTTGCAACTTCACAATTTTCTGCTTTTTTCAGTTACGCCTGCCAGCGATTTGTAGGCAACGAGACACTTTAATCATTAGACCATCCCTGCTCAGGTGTATCCTGAGAGGTCAGAGGATCCATACTCCATTTGTAATTTCAAGTAGCTGTCAAGGACTACTTGGTCATGGGAGGCCTTGTGTATTGAAGTGCTTCCTGGAGCACTTCTGGAAAATGCCAAGAGCGTGTAAATGAGCTGCATGCAGAGCTGGAGTGCTTACAGATGATGCAGGACATGTTAGTGTTATTATGAGGGATGAACAGCACTGACTTTTCTCCGGAAATGCTCAAGTGTTGTAATTCAACTTCCCAGAGATGTGTCCAGATTCGTAAGTGCCGGCTGAGGAGCTACTTTGTTGAACTGCTGGACAAATGAACTTTCTCGGCTTTCAGTTCCTTCTTGGTTGCTTGCAAAATTCATAATCCTCGCCATTGTTGGCTTTAACTCTTGAGAATTTTGCCTGTACCCTAAAAGTGTTTGGTAGCAGAGCATCACCTCTGCCTCAGTCTCACACACTGGTAGCTCTGTCGAGGCTCGTAGCTGTCGATACTCTGTGGTGAGCCAAAATGGCAGAGAATGTCTGTTAATGAAACAGGAGAAGGAGAGATTTTTATGAGTTTATGATTTAATGCCTATGAAATAAAAATCCACTTCCAAGGCCTAATGGTGTTTTGCAAAGACTGTACTGTATAATCCAGTTAATTTTGGGAAGACTGGCCCCTTTGAACAGTATTTCTTGTGTTGGAGAACAGCCCTCTGCAGATGTGAGCAGTCAGGGGGTGTGGGGGCTGAATGGGTTCATTCACTGGTGGGTGCAGTGGGAAACTGCTCCTGGTTTCCTCACAGCCATTTGCTTTTCATGCAGCATTTTCATTACAGTGCCTTTGCCAGCGAGTTGTCAGCCCTGGTTTTGATGGTCTCCAGTGCTGAAGTTTTGATTGATGTGTTTTTTGTATGCCTTGCTCTTTTGTTAGGCACTACTTGAAAGCTTCTGCTTTGAACACTGATCAGAGATTGTTGTTGTTGTCTTGGTGTTATTTTCCTTACATCCCTCCTGAATTTGTTTAGGCTACAGAAATAACCAACAAGCCTGAAATCCCAACTGCTCTTCCCATCGTTATTTTCACAACATTTGTCAAAGGCAGACCTCACGTCTGCATTTTGGAAGATCCCTTTTTCCATTTGGGTGTGCTGTCCTCTTTCAGTTCAGTGACAGCTGGGGTGGTAAGAAGTCGGTGGAGGAAGGAGCACCAAGGAAGGGATGAGAGCTGTGCAAGCCCACCCTGCTCCTGAAACCTGGAGTTTCCCTCAGCGTCCCACCAACTCCACCAGAACTGAAAACCTCAGAGGAACTGCAGGTGCCTGAGAGCCTTGTATAACTGGAGGGGTTTAGCTGGGTGAGATTTGAGGCTGTTAATTGTGTTCAAGCCGAGAGGATTGCAGAGAGGTTACGTAAAAAATGGTATCAGGTCTTAGAATTTAGCCTTGTGTTCCCAGTAATGGAAAATCTGGCAAGGTTTGAGATGAGTTTTACAATGGCACGCTCCTCCCACACAAACTGCATCTGTAGGTCTATGAATTTTTCACTTTGGTCTTTATGAGTCATGTTGATATGTTATTTCACAGAATAATCTGATTTGGAAGGGGACCCACAAGTTCCCTCAAGTCCAGCTCTTAAGTGGATGGCCTGTATAGGATTGTCCTGGTTTGTAGGGATTAGTATATACCTTCTAAAAACTTCTTCCTAACACATACCACTGCTGGATGATAAAAGATTAACTGCATTGTGACTAGAGCTGCAAATTAAATTCATACTGGTCTCCTGAAGTCAGGGCAAAATACCAACACTGCTGCTCTTTCAGAGCTGTGACCTTTTTTGAGGAGTAGCACAACAGCTATGAGTATTTCACATGGATTCAGTAAAACTTCTTATTCCAAAATGTCCTCTAAAATATTGGCCATTCTCAGATACTCACCTGTAGAAGACTCTTACTAATCTGTATTAGAGAGTAGCTCCTGCCTAAAAGAAAACCTGACATGAAATTCCTGGCACACGGGAACGTGAGTGTGCCACGGAGCCCACCCCGATGGGCTGCAGCGTTCCCGACCTGAAACAAGTCCTCTGGCATGTACAAAGGAGTGGGGAAGGGATGAGAAAGCGTGAGATACCTGCAGCAACCTCAGCAAGCCCTTCTGCTCCTGTCAGGCTTCAAATCCACCGTGGCCGGGCCGGTCCCCAGGAAGACGTTTGTGCTCCCCAAGTAGGAACTGATTTCTGACACGTTCATTCCTTCCGAGCTCAGAACACGACTAGACCTGCTCTGGCCACCCCACAGGAGATTAGTCCCGATAAAAAAGAAAAGAGCTGATTAAAAACTACACGACTTCAGAGCTGAAAGGACCCGTTTCCCCCAGAATCTGATTAATCGCCATGTGCTTGTTTTTGAGGGGCATTGTGACCTGACATAATGAAATCATAAAATTAGGTTTGTTAAAAAAAAAAAAAAGTGGACGCAGTTCTGATGCTGCCAGTGTGCTGCACAAAATACCCTAAGGTGGCCTGGTGGATAATTATTTTTAAAAAGCTCAGTGCAAAATTTTTATATATATATATATACGCATTTAGATTTCAGTGCTAAGACAACTGTTGTCAAGTGAACATCTGTCCCCATCCTGAATGTTCTTCCTGCCCTGAATGAGGTACAGCCCATGTGTCTAATGGATTTCTCTGCAGGCATTTAGAAATGCACATAACTAACCATTTGGAAAAGGCAATCTGACATGTCTGAAAGTGAAAAAGAATAATGTAATCTAAAAGGAAAGTTCACATTTTCTATGATGCAGATATTTTAGCATAATGAGAATATTTTTCCACAGTGCACATACCAGGTGATTAATCTCTCCTGTTGTGTGTGTGTGGTTGGAAAGAAACCACCATAGGAACACAGCAGTTTCAGGCACATGTTAAATGATGGTTACTTTAATCTTACTTAAATTGAAGCGCTTAATCTTACGGGGAACTATTAGAGCATGTCACAACTTATCAGCAACCAGAAGTACGTGAGAAGAATTGGGGAGTGAATGTTTTTCCATGTCATGCAGAATAATATATTAATTTGAAACTTTTGGTGAGCTCTGAGAGCACAGATTTGATTGGGTGGGTTTATGGTCTCCAGAAAGGTTTTATTTCTCCAAAGATTATATCCTGACGGCAGCTTTATTTAATGGCTTCCTCTTGGCAGCTCCCTTGCTTGTTGATTGAATTTAAGGATGGGCAGAAGAACCCTTGTTTGGAGTCCCAGGCTGAGATGGCACTAAGCCTGTGCTGTGTGCTGGTGCCAAGGCCAGCAGTTGGAATAACATGCTGAGTAAGTGTCTCTGGCTGGCAAACACAGCCAGGATTTATCAGCTCTCAGATCTTTGGTGTCTGTGAAGCAGCGCTGGGGCTGGAGCTGGTTTAGTTTATAATCTGGAACATATACCTGTCTTTTGTTACTGGGGATGTTGTAAGGAGAATAAATAATGTTAACAAGACGTGGAGCTTGCAGAGTTACAGGCTTGTCATCTCCCATCGAGATGCAGTGATGTCATGAGAAAATATTGTCCCAGTGAGACCGTGCTGTGTTGGCACAGCAAAAGCCAGCACTTCTAAAAATGCTGAAGTTCTGGCATCAAGGCAGTTAAATGAGGCTTCCCACAAAACACAAGGACTGTGCCAATGCTGTAAAAAAATCTTGAAGTTTTAAAGATGAGGTTATATATTAATGTTGTTGCAGTGCCTCAGAAACCCACTCACGCACCAGAAATTGTTTAGCATGAAGATGCTAAATGTGCTCGATGAGGACAACAGCAAAAGATGATGCAGCCTCAGGGCTGGCAGGGATAAAATAAATAAATGTGACAGTGGAGATAAAAACCAAAAGGCCACACTGAGCACCAACACAGAACTGATGGTGACTGTAAAGCAGGGGCTGCAGCTCCACTCCTTGAGCCATTGGAAAGGTTTTGGGAAAGCATTCCAGCAGTGGAAGTTTTAAGGTGTGGTTTGAAAAGCAACAGTAAAGAGCTTTGGGGAACTTTGACATGCAGATGGTGTGGTAGAAAACAGATAGGTTGTTTTAAAAATTAATGCTGGGAGGTGAAGGCTGCAGTGGAAGATCTGATGGTAAATGAAAGGTGATGGGTAACACGGGGATGGTGGCCTTGGAATTGAATACAGAGGCTCAGTGGCCTTGAAAGTGAATAGAGCCTGTATTATTTACAGCTCTGGAAAGCTGGAGGAGGAGGCAGTGACATTCAAAATGAGAGCTGACCTGGTCAAAGCAGGAGATGGGGCGTTCGACCTTGAGCAGGGAGGTTGGACCAGGGGACATCCAGAGGTCCAGACCCTCAGCCAGTCTCTGATTCTGTGATTCTCAGTCTTATCTGTACCAAAGAAAGGAAAAAAGCTGCTTTCCTGAACTTGAGGGCTGACAGGAAGCTTTGGGTCTATGATGTTTGATGTTATTATCTGAAGTGATTCATCCCTATTTTATTTGCGTCGTTTCATCACCTGCACTGACTTATAAAAGTGCTGCTGTGTATTTCTGTTGCATTTGTGTCACGGCTCTGGCACAGGGTAGGAAAAAGTTGTGTCAGATTTGTAGAACTATTTCCATCTGAAGCACTGTAGGTAGTTTTTACTGCATTATGAAATGAATCAAACATGCTGTGTTGACCTCATGTCTAATTAGCCTGGAACCGCAATTTGCTTTAAGAGTGACCATAAGCTCTGCCTACAGTTCTGAGAATTCTGACCAAAACATTTTAAAGGAACCAAAGGTTTCGTGGGGTTTTTTAACCCCGCTTTTTAACCTCTCCTGATAAGGTGATACTGTGCAGTAGATAGTAAAAACATGAAGGGATAACTTAAAAATTAGACTCCGTTTTACATTCCTCAAAGAGATCAACAACATTCATAGAGAACATACACAAAGTTGGCACATCAAGAACTAACTGATTTTACATCATACTGCCAGAGGCAAGACCAGGAACTCAGCCTGACAGGAACCTGAGAGGGATGAAAGTAGTGTGGCAATTTTTCCAAGAAAAGAACTAGGATGAAGAGATGATGGTGATGAATTGAACAGAAGTAGCCACTTAATTAATTCTACAGGAACTATGGGGAAAAGAAAAAAGATAACAGTTCTCATAATTTCCTTCCAATGAAACTGGACAAGGATCTAGAAACTGTCTCTCTCCTTCGGGACACTTTGGAAATGTCAGCTAATGATTATTGCTTTTGCAAGTTTGCTTTAAAATCCATTAGCAAATGTTAGTCAGTGTTTAATGTTCATTTGTGACTTTGATTCCTGGCCCAAACTGAAGACACAAATCTAACATGATTGCTGCAAGAAAACTCCTCAAGACAGAGAACAGCAGGCTCAGAGTTGACCACCGAGAGAGAATCAGCTCTGGCATTTTTAAACCTGTGCTTATCAGGAATATAGAGCAGAAATTATTAGAGAGATCTTTTCAGCTGGGCCCAGACTCTGTTCTTCAAAGCATCATGTCGACATGCTGAGGAGTGGAACGAGTCAGACCCAGGCACTGCCAGATCCATGGGCTGATAACACTGACGCCAGGAGAGAAGGGTCAAATACATGTTGTTTGACCTTTGTCCCAGTGGGGATTAAATTGATTCTAATTAATAGACTTGGGAATAGACGGGTACCTTGGCAGAGTTTGTAATTAATTGAAATTGTTCATCCTATTAGCTTAGCCATAAACTATGCATAATTACAACGAGATTGTGTGGACAGCCACCCTTATGTTGCCACCTTCTTAATTACAATTTATTGAAAGCAGTGCTGCAGAGCTTATTTGTTTTGGTTAACACAGGGATTCCTGTTGTCTTAACAGGGCCTGAGCAAATGTGGCAGTGCTCCACTTATGGCAATAAAATGGTGTTTGAAAGCAGAAGAGCAGCTCTGCTCAGTCAGTTATGCTTTAGGTATGTCCCTGTGAGGTAAACGCTGGTCTCAGTGTGTAATCAGTGGCAGTTGTACCTCCAGTTCATTTGAACAACATACAATTATACATATTGAGGGGGTGTGAAAACAATACCTGCACAGACTCCGGGCTGTGGTCATCCTGCAGTCTGACAGTTTTAGCCACGGGTTAGAGAGCTGGGGTGGCACTTGATGTCCCTTATCTCAATGAAACAGCCACTTAAAATAGGTGCAAATGGAGTTCAGGCTTGATTTCTCACTCATCCTCCCTTCTCTTGGGCAGCACAGGTATCAACATGCACCAGGTGTATCCACAGGTACTGCTTGTCTTTGAGGTAGGTCCTCCTTCCCAGTAAGACCTGGGCTGGAAGTGCTCTCAGAGTTCCTGTGAGTGCTGGCCTGTGTCAGAAAGTGAACCTTTGGACTCTGAAGAAAATCTTATTTCAGTGTTTCTTTAAAAGCTTCACAGAGCAGCAACTGTCTCCTGTATAGCCAGGCCTACCTTAAGAAATCAGGAGTCACCACTCAAGCAGTCATGATCTTTTAAGTATTTATATTTGGGTTCTTTGTTATGTTTGCCCTTTGACACCCAAGTTACATTTTCAAGATTTTCTTCATGTCTGAGGACCTGACGAACTTGCACCACTTTACCTGAAAGCAGAAATTGTTGGGTAATCATTTCACTGGACCTCAAGAAAAACCTCAAATGTAACAGGCTAAAATTAGTGGGAGTGAAAGGTGTCCTAAAGACACTGAGCAGTTCACCTTTCCGTGCCCTTAAACACAATGGAGCAGCAATAACAGTGGACAATCAGATATTTTCTGTGTGGTGATTAAATTAGTGTTTGTCTTCCATCTGCCATTTCAATCTCCTTTCTGTTGACACAGACACCTTGCCTGGGATCAGCACATTCCCTGGGTGAGGCTTGGAGGGGGAATGGGAAATCCTGACGTCCACTTTCAGCGCCTTGGTTTGATGCAGACTACAACCTCAGATTCCCCACGCCCACCTCCTAAAAAACCTTCCCAGTGAGGACAAACTCAGCCTCCAGGAGCCGAGGTCGTGCTTCCAAGAGGAATATTAAAGACATCCAGCTGGTACAAGTGCTTGGTAATAGAGCAGGGCTGGCTCTGGCCACAGGGAGCTGTCAGGAATGATGTCAGAACATTCCCAAGGCTCTTGGGAAACACAGGAGTCCTGCCTGCCTCACTGCATTGAGTTGTCTGAGTTTGGGACGTGCTGATGGTGCTTTCTGTGCCTCGTTATTGGACTTCAGTCCAGGCCCCTTGGAGACCACTGTCCATGCTCTGTTTATATTCCATGTGCTTCTGGAAGCAGGAGGTTTGCCCCTTTAAAAGCAAAGCCTTTACCCATCAAAGGAGGGTTTCAGGGTTTATTTCCCTGGGTGATGATGTGCAACTGTGGCAGATCGTTCTGTGACACCTTCCCTGCTGAGAGGAGGGCGCTGTGTGTGCACACACGTGTGTGGGTAAGTGATCTGGCACCTTGGATCTCCTTCAGAGCCCAGGGTTCAGCAGAGGGTCAGCCAGCAACTCCTCGCACCTTTACACTTGTTTACAGCTCTCCCAGAGCTTTGCTGGTGGCTTTGACCACTGTCACCGTGTCATCTGAGCCCAGCATCTGTGCAAAACCAGAAATTCAGAAGAGCATCTTACATCTAGAAAGGGGTTTGAGTTTCTCTTCCTGAGTGACTTGAAGTGGAAAGGGGGAGATGGGAAATTCTTAACCACTGAAAATAAACGACAAGAAGAGTATTTCATGTTGTCGCTGATGGTGCAACTAAATAATCAGAATGCTGGTTATTGACTGAAAAAAGGTCCATCTCGGAGGGAGTCAGTATATTTGGGATGAAGTTAGAATGGCTTCTTTAGCCACTGGAACCAGTAAAAACAGTTAAACCACTTTTGGTTTGCATTTGAGCCACAGAGTTGGGCCAAGTGGGGTTATTTGTTTCAGGAGCCAGGCTTCCAAGTGCCATTTCAACACTGACAATCCCTCCCAGATCTCCCACTGCTGCACGGGGGGATTGCTGTCAGTCAGGCCAGTTACTCAGTTGGGTTTTGTCCCTTTGTGTACTTATATTTCAGTGGAAGCAAAGATTGTTCTACTGTGAATGTGAGTCAACCAAAAATAGGCCTGTTTTTTAGGGCTAAATTTCACACACTTCCTAGAAGTAATTTGCAGGCTGCTAGTGGGGAGGGAACCCTTCAGGCAAAGAGCTTGTGACTGACTTCGAACACACTGGGAATTATTGTGCCTCAGTATTCTGTTTCTGCCCCTCAGCTAAACCTCAGTTACTGGCCAGGTTACTTTATATAGTTTATTTTCCTGGTAAGTCAAGTTTGTCGCATGTTCTGCAATGGCTTACTTGATTTTCATGTTCATACTAAAGTGAATTAACTTCATTTTGCATTGCAGTGGCCTGAAAAGCATTGAGATAGGCAACTTCCAGGGAACTGCAATTTAGGAACATGCTAAAGCTGGATTTGTGACTGCCAGACCAGCCCCTCTAGTTTAAATAAATACCTTTGTAGCAGAATCTGCTTAGAAAACTGCTTTGATCATTTCTGGATAAAAGCAATGAACATCACTTTTGTTTCTACGTTTAGGTATCGTTTTATTTAAGTAGAGCTGTG